>NC_069411.1:33815960-33838460 GCF_026875155.1 Cherax quadricarinatus | reverse complement strand
AAAACGTCTGGTCGAAGGGTGTGCCGAGTGTGGCCATGGTGCGATGGTCCGCGGACGGGATATTGGCCAAGGTTAAAGACTGAGGGAGGGGAGAGAGAGTGGAAAAAAAAGGTGAACTGAGGAAAGAGACAAGTGGGACAAGGGTTCGGGGTAGAGAGAGAGAGGGGAGGGTGAGGGTAAGAGAACAGTGTGAGGTGAAGGGAGTGAATAGTGAGAAAGATGTATGTGAGAAAGTGACAGGAAGGAGACTGGGGAAATGGGGAGAGAGAGGTCATTCAGAGAAGATGAAATATTTCTTAGTATAGACATGAATATTATATAATGACATTTATTAAAATGTACTTTCATTAACACACACACACACACACACACACACACACACACACACACACACACACACACTACAAGGAGAGGTTAAGGGAAATCAACCTGACGACACTGGAGGACAGGAGAGATAGGGGGGACACGATAACGACATACAAAATACTGAGAGGAATTGACAAGGTGGACAAAGGCAGGATGTTCCAGAGATGGGACACATTAACAAGGGGACACAGTTGGAAGTTGAAGACACAGATGAATCACAGGGATGTTAGGAAGTATTTCTTCAGCCACAGAGTAGTCAGGAAGTGGAATAGTTTGGGAAGCGATGTAGTGGAGGCAGGATCCATACATAGCTTTAAGCAGAGGTATGATAAAGCTCACGGTTCAGGGGGAGTGACCTAGTAGCGACCAGTGAAGAGGCGGGGCCAGGAGCTCGGACTCGACCCCTGCAACCTCAACTAGGTGAGTACAACTAGGCGAGTATACACACACACACACACACACACACACACACACACACACACGCGCGCGCGCGCGCACATGGAGCAGGGCGAGAGTGGACGTAGTAGCAATAAGCGAAGAGGCGGTGCCAAGAGCTATGAATCGACCCCTACAACCACAATTAGGTGAGTACAAACACACACAAACACACACACACACACACACACACACATACACACACACACATACACAAAACACACACACACACACACACACACACACACACGCACACGCACAGACATTCACAAACGCACACGTAGGCCAAAGTAAGCTCATATTATGCCATAAATAAGGCAGACAAAATGCCCCATGAATATGTGACTAATTCACAACTCAGCTGAGACCAATTACTTCTTATTAGGCTGTTGTGTGCCGGTACATTGGCAGTCTGCCGGATTATAAATATATTGGTTCCTCAGCACACAATACAGAAACATAGATTTTCAATATCGGGTCATGTAGCCAAGGTGAAAGAAACCACCAATAAAGTAGTGCCTTTAATATTTTTGAATGCCACCGTATGATAAATTATCTTATAATCCTTATTTTGGAAAACTTTGTAGTCACATTCATTAGGAAAATAAAACTTATAGATTAATATATTATGACTCTGTTTAACTAATATTTTATTGCATTTTTTCGATATGTTGTCCTTAGCTCATGAATATTATAGCATGCATCTGAGTTTGTATTGATATGCATTAAATTTTTTTACAGCTTTGTTTTAGACATCGACGAACTGTGAACAGTCATACGTACACACCCATGTACTTTCTCTCACACTCAAAACACATACACACAGAGGAGACCCCTGACCTGGTACTCGACCCCCCCTACACACACACACGTACATACATACATACATCAATACGTAAATCTTAACAACAAAAAAATAAACGGTAGAATTGCATAAACATCTGATACAAAGTTAGTCCCGGAGGTAAGTAAATAACCTACGAAGAAAAACTAAGGGACCCAAACCTGACTACATTAGAAGTTAGAAGACAAAGGGAAGATATGATTACCACAAACAAAATATTCGGAGATCATGACACGATGATCACGGAAACACCGTCTTAGACGTAGTAAACGGGTAAACTATGGGACTGTTTGAAAATGACAGTATATTACAAAGTTATCAGTAAGTATTTCATCATCGTGGCTGATCAGAAAGGAAATTGTCTGAACGAAAAAGTAGTGAAAGTAGGCTACGTACATAGTTTTAAGAATAATTATGGCAGATCCCATGAGGTTAGGAGGGAGTAAATACCACTAATAGCAAGCTACGAGGCAGGACCAGAAGCTGAGAAACGACTCCTCCGAGAAGAAGGAGAGTGAAAATACATGAATTCACACATGCCTTTATAATTATGCGCAAATGTGTTTTGATTAAATGATTATAGAATTCTTTGGAATCTAAACAACATTGACCTCAATACACACATCTATATATAATGCTGAGAGCACATAGCATTAGCACATGGTCAGTACTATGTGTTTATGAAATGCTGAGAACACATAGCATTAGCACACTGGCTAATGTGATGTAAAACTAATGTTTCTGAGAAACAAAATCCTCAAGATTTCAATCTGCTACTGAATCCCTTTCTTGTACAAGGTCTAGAGGTAAACAGTAGACTCATATTATATATATATATTTATATATATATATATATATATATATATATATATATTTATATATATATATATATATATATATATATATTTCTTTTCCTACCACCCCCTATATTTTATATTCTATGTGAACATTTATTAATAAACAGAATATATTTACAGAAAATACAAACATGAATACAATGGTACAATGTATTAAAAATCATGAATTTCCTCCAGCTCCTCCGAAGCTGGACGCTAGCCAAGTATGCAGCAAGCATTTCCCCTCTGGATGGCCACGCTGAGGCGCTGGAACATGAAAATGGCTGTTCTTGGGTCCCTGGTGGTGTCGATGAGTCTAGAACCCAATTCTTTATGGAGACGTGTGGCATTTTTTCCCCATGATCCCAAGGTCTCTGATCCCACTGGGACAAATTGATACTGTTGGCTTATGTCCCTGTACTTGCTGACTTGTACTCCTCCCTGTGGTCAGCAGCTCCTCCCTGTCGCCCGACACTGTGATGGATATAGGTGTCAGCCAGTGTAGACACACAGGTATAGTCCCATGCTAAGAGGTTGCCATTCTTCCAAGGATAGATGGTGATTCCCCTTGGTTTTGAACAGTTAAGACCATGTAGACCGTATTGATCCGCTTGTGCTTCGCCGCAAATACACTTATATTCTGTGTGAATTGGGGCAGCAAGGCTTAGAGCCACTGCAATACGGAGGGTCTTAGGGTCGAGTCGCGTTCCCATTGCCGATATGGGCAACTGTTTGGAGGAAGTCCCCGGAGTGATGTGAGCTCACAGCCTGGAGACGGGCAGTCTCCCTATCTGATGTTGCAGCCCTGAACCTGTTGACAAGCACCTTTTCAGCGATCAGGCCATCCCAGCTTGACTGTAAGCCAGTGCTGCACTAGGGTTTGGTGCTGGAGCAGCAAGAGTCTCCCATTCAGTGATTGCACTGGCATAGCTAGGGTCCTGTATTCCTGCTGAGTCAATGAGGTTATCAGGAAGAATTTGTCTTATCAACTCGTTTGATGCTATGGAAGAGGATGGGAAAGCTGGTAGAGCAATCTGGGAGGATCTGCGTACTCCCAGCTCCCCCAGACTGACCGGAAGTGAGGCTTACAACCACTGTCCATCTTCAAGGGAAGGATTCAATACACTCTCTAGCATGGTCTTAAGGAGAGAGTCATATTCCTTGAGTTTTGGACTGCTGAAGGCTGGGGAGCATCTCAGAAAGTAGGTAAGTTTTGGGATTGACAGGCACCTGGAGAGTAGGTAGAAGGAATCATGTGTGTCAGTGTCTTTCATCCTGCTTTCCATCGTCCGTAGGTCTGAGACTTTTTTTTTCTAGGATCAGATCGATGGCATTGGACCTAAGAGGAGCACCAAGGAGATAAGATAAGATAAGATAAGATTTCGTTCGGATTTTTAACCCCGGAGGGTTAGCCACCCAGGATAACCCAAGAAAGTCAGTGCGTCATCGAGGACTGTCTAACTTATTTCCATTGGGGTCCTTAATCTTGTCCCCCAGGATGCGACCCACACCAGTCGACTAACACCCAGGTACCTATTTGCTGCTAGGTGAACAGGAGTAAGGAAACGTGTCGAAATGTTTCCACCCGCCGGGAATCGAACCCGGGCCCTCCGTGTGTGAAGCGGGAGCTTTAGCCACCAGGCCACCGGGCTGGATCAATGGCTCGTGCTCCTGGTAAAACGGCACTAATATTCTGGATCATCTGTCGATTGGTGGAAACTATTCCACATTTGGTGGGGTTTAAAGATAGGCCCAGGCTTTCTCCCATGTCTTTAATTTTACTGATGTCCTCTAGGAGAGATTCTGTTGTGCCAGCTAGGGTACCATCATCCACGAACCAGATATTGAGCTCACTGGAGAGTGCTTCTGTGACTTCCTTGATGACCAAACAGAATAGATAGGGGGCGAGAGGGTTCCCCTGTTGCACGCCCTCACACGAGTCAATTTCATGATCCCCAAACAATAGTTTGGAAATCACACTATAACACGATTCTATGAAGGGATAAAGGGAAGGGAAGTTTCTTTAAATTGCTTGGAGAGCAGCATCCCTTCTGACTGAGTCCAATTTGGCCAAGGCTTTTTCATCGGACATGTTGTTGATATATATTCGTGCTGCATGGGCAGCTGCTTCACAGCCCTGTTGAACGCCAAAACCGAGCTGAGTTGATTTCAGCATTGCAGAAGCCTCTTGACTTCAGCCTTGGCGACTAGGCGCCGAAGGGTGTTGTCCACTGCAATGGGCCTGATTCCGCCATCCTATTCCCGGAGGGCACACAATGAGGCACCAAAGAAGAGGGGTCTGATGGCCTCTGGGACACTGCCAGCCAGGCACACGTTGGAAAATTTGGTGATATGTATATATTATTTCTCAGTCCAGAGCAGGATTCGAACCACACACTCTGAATCAAAATACTTAATATCTTTTCCATTCAGCCAGATACCAGCTGGGATCTGGCCGAGTGGAAAAGGTACTAAATTTTTTTTTTAAATTACATGGCTGCTTACGGTAAAGTGTACATTTTAAGCAAATCATTCTTTGCATATTTCTGCTTTTGACGCGTGGAATATATGTCTTCCATATGATGGAGATTGACACTAAGGGATACAAAGAAAAATACTGAATGCTGTTTATTTGATTTCCATATTTTTATTGTCCCACTGTCCAGTGGTACGCGTTTTCCAATATAGATATGATTTATAATTGAATTAATACAACATCAAAAAGATAGAAACTAACTTTTATAATAGTTGACGTTTAGGGGGAAAAAAAGTGAATTCGGCCTTTCCTTATTCTAATATCTAGAGAAAAATGGTGAATATTTTTATACAAAAACTGAGGTGCTTATTCACGTATATATATATATATATATATATATATATATATATATATATATATATATATATATATATATATATATATATATATATATATATATATATATATATATATGTATCTGGCTGAAGGAGACTCGAACCTACGAACCTTGGAACAAGGTACGCAGTGCTATACCATTCTCACCACACTGGACAATACCTTGGCGCCTAGCACAATGCTAGACGTTGATCCAAGGCAGCCAGCTTTCAGGGAGAAGGCTTACAGCTTTTCATCTCATCCCCTGCATGCATCGACCAACTAGAGATTTTTTAACAATGCAAGGAATTCGCCAAAAAATCTCTAGTTGGTCCAGGCATGCAGGGGATGAGATGAAAAGCTGTAAGCCTTCTCCCTGAAAGCTGGCTGCATTGTATCACCGTCTAGCTTTGTGCTACGCGCCAAGGTATTGTCCAGTGTGGTGAGAATGGTATAGCACTGCGTACCTTGTTCCAAGGTTCATAGGTTCGAGTCTCCTTCTGCCAGAGATCAGTGTTTGTGTATATTTCGCCTGCTCTTTCGAATTCCTCTCATATATATATATATATATATATATATATATATATATATATATATTATATATATATATATATATATATATATATATATATATTATTAGCACACTGGCCGATTCCCACCAAGGCAGGGTGGCCCGAAAAAGAAAAACTTTCACCATCATTCACTCCATCACTGTCTTGCCAGAAGGGTGTTTTACACTTCAATTTTTAAACTGCAACATTAACACCCCTCCTTCAGAGTGCAGGCACTGTACTTCCCATCTCCAGGACTCAAGTCCGGCCTGCCGGTTTCCCTGAATCCCTTCATAAATGTTACTTTGCTCACACTCCAACAGCACGTCAAGTATTAAAAATCATTTGTCTCCATTCACTCCTATCAAACACGCTCACGCGTGCCCGCTGGAAATCCAAACCCCTCGCACAAAAAACCTCCTTTACCCCCTCCCTCCAACCTTTCCTAGGCCGACCCCTACCCCGCCTTCCTTCCACTACAGACTGATACACTCTTGAAGTCATTCTGTTTCGCTCCATTCTCTCTACATGTCCGAACCACCTCAACAACCCTTCTTCATCCCTCTGGGCAATATATATATATATATATATATATATATATATATATATATATATATATATATATATATATATATATATAATATATATATATATATATATATATATGTCGTGCCGAATATGTAAAACTGGTCAATTAGCAAGAACTCATTTAAAATTAAGTCCTTTCTAAAAAATTTTCTTATACGTTTAAAGATATATTTTTTTCATTAATGTTGATGTAAAAATTTTTAATTTTACACCAAAAGAATCTTAGAAAACTTACCTAACCTTATAATAACAAGAGCAATTTATTTTAGCCTAACCCAACTAATATATATTTTAAATATGTTTATAGTAATTTAGTACTAAACAAACACAATCAAATATAATTTTTTCGTTAGGTTCAGAATTATTTTATGGAAATTACTGCATACACAAATTTTCACTTTTCTTATATGGCAAGATGAGCGTTGCTATTTAAGCCAAGATCGCAAGTTTTGCCTATTCGGCACGACATATATATATAATATATATATATATTATATATATATATATATATATATATATATATATATAATATATATATATATAATATAATATATATATATATATATATATATTATATATATATATATATATATATATATATATATATATTTATATATATATATTTTATATATGTGTGTGTGTGTGTGTGTGTGTGTCTACTCACCTAATTGTACTCACCTAATTGTGGTTGCAGGGGATTATACATCACTGCAATGACCACCTTGTGCTCCCCAAACTGAAGCGTACCTAATATGTAGTTCCTTTCTCCTGTCTCGTCTATGCCTCCCATTTTCTCGAATTTCCATCGGTTTTTTACGAGCAGAGCAACCCCTCCTCCCCCTCTGCCCCTTCTATCTTTCCTCATGATCTGGTATCCTGGTGGGAAGATTGCATCTGTTATTGTCTCCGTGAGTTTTGTTTCTGTAACTGCTGTGATGTCTGGGGACTTCTCATTGATTCTTTCTTGCCATTCCTCATATTTATTCGTTAATCCATCTGCATTTGTGTACCAAACATTCAACTTCTGTTCTAATACTGTAGCTGTGGTGTGTGTGTGTGTGTGTGTGTGTGTGTGTGTGTGTGTGTGTGTGTGTGTGTGTGTGTGTGTGTGTTGTGTGTGTGTGTGTGTGAGTGTGTGTGTGTGTGTGTGTTTGTGTGTGCGTGTGTGTGTGTGCACTCGTTGTTAGAGACACAATGGCCAAAGTGTCAAGTATGAAGTATAGCAGAGGGCGCTGACCGTGTCAGGGGAATAACTTAATGCTGATTTTTACCCGTCAGTGGAATATCGCTTTCCAATACAGTGAGATGTAGAAAGATTAAAAAAAAAAAAAAAGCTAGAACAGAATAGGATATACTGCACTTCAATTATGTGAAGTAAAACGAGGAGAGACTAGTTAAAGGCTGAAAGTGAAACGTAACACAGACGATTTGACTTTTATTATGGTTCAGTGTAAGAAACGCTGTCGTAGACATTGTGATGTTGAAGGGCTGTTGGTTTCATTAATATTTGGTGCCACTGTGTGTCTGCACATAATTTTATTCAGTCATATTGAAAAGCCTAGTTTCCTCATAGCTTCTTTCAAAGGTTCGGCTCAATACGGACTCGGAAAACTTGTGCTCAGCAATTAGCCTCGAGTTTTCACACGCATATATAATGTACATATGTTTAATTTACTTATTTTCATTATATTTCTCTAACATAATTACAAAAAAGGTCATTGAAATGTCAGTACAATTTATTACTTTAGTTTTTTTATGTGTATAATAATATTATATATTAACAGAATCAACAGCTGTAGCACACTACACAGTATTTATTACATATATTACTAATTCTGTAAAAATAATATATGAAAATGTAGAAAGGATAAATAAAACGTCGTCCTGAGACTCAACCTCAGGCCAGAACATGAACCACATATATGGTATCACTTCTCCTCCCCCTGAGACTCAACCTCAGGCCAGAACATGAACCACATATATGGTATCACTTCTCCTCCCCCTGAGACTCAACCTCAGGCCAGAACATGAACCACATATATGGTATCACTTCTCCTCCCCCTGAGACTCAACCTCAAGCCAGAACATGAACCACATATATGGTATCACTTCTCCTCCCCCTGAGACTCAACCTCAAGCCAGAACATGAACCACATATATGGTATCACTTCTCCTCCCCCTGAGACTCAACCTCAAGCCAGAACATGAACCACATATATGGTATCACTTCTCCTCCCCCTGAGACTCAACCTCAGCCAGAACATGAACCACATATATGGTATCACTTCTCCTCCCCCTGAGACTCAACCTCAGGCCAGAACATGAACCACATATATGGTATCACTTCTCCTCCCCCTGAGACTCAACCTCAAGCCAGAACATGAACCACATATATGGTATCACTTCTCCTCCCCTGAGACTCAACCTCAACCAGAACTGAACACTATATGGTATCACTTCTCCTCCCCTGAGATCAACCTCAGGCCAGAACATGAACCACATATATGGTATCACTTCTCCTCCCCCTGAGACTCAACCTCAGGCCAGAACATGAACCACATATATGGTATCACTTCTCCTCCCCCTGAGACTCAACCTCAAGCCAGAACATGAACCACATATGGTATCACTTTCTCTCCCCTGAGACTCAACCTCAAGCCAGAACATGAACCACATATATGGTATCACTTCTCCTCCCCCTGAGACTCAACCTCAGGCCAGAACATGAACCACATATATGGTAACACTTCTCCTCCCCCAGTGTTCACCCCTTCTTATGAAGGTCACACTTGAGGTAGCAAACTTCATTCAGCTTGATTGGAACCCCAAGTCTTGTAAATCTTTACCAAATATATGGAATTACTTTATATAAATATTTTATGGTATAGCTTTTTATATCTTGTTTTTGTTCTTCTCATATTTTGTGTCATTAAGTTTATTTATCGACTTGACTGCAATTCTACCTCTTGAAATTAATTCCCAAACAGTTCAGCATTCATTACCTGTCATTTCACGAAGTAACACTGTAATTCTTAAAGTTTATGAAATCATGGAGAAAATTTTAGAAATATTTTCCATTTCGAGCACTATGGTGTTTATTTTTCTCTCTCATTCTCTCACAACTAATTTTCTTCATGCACCAGTCATATGTACACTACATTTTAAGATAAATTAAGTTCTTTTTTTATATATTTTTTTATAATGAGTCCCAATGCGCTTTAGTCTAATTGCCTAGTTGCCAGCCAGCGAACTATCTAATTACAGTGCCCGACTGCTGGGCCTGTTTTACTTACTCAGCTGGCCTAATGCTTAATATAATATTAAAATCCGCAATTTTACCACATAATTTATTTACTCTCATAATTTTGGTGAATCTGGTATTTAATTTTCATTCTGTACTTATTTTTGAATACGTCTTGAACGACTTCGTATTCCTTCATCTTCACAGCCTTCAACAAGGTGGCTAAAATAATTTTTCATTCACTTCATACAGTTTAAACATCACAGGTGATAAGTAACATCAGTGTCTCGCTCCTACGCTCTTGTCCGTCCATCCAGGAGCTGACATCCAATGTGTTATTCTGCTTCTCACCCTCTGCACCCAATATATACATTCCTTATCGGCTGCCTGTCCCCTCCCCTCTGTGACAGCTGCACACAGCACATCCATAAATAACTTATTCTGGTGAGACCAATCGTATGCTATTTCAAGGTCCCATGAGGCACATGCTGAGAATACTTTTCACTGCTGTCATATACAATCCTTGATGCCTCTACCATCACCTCGTGCACAATATCCTTTTCTGAGATTGAAGGTCTTAGAAATATTTATTTAGCACATGTGACCTCCAGCCTACTGCTCTATTCCAGTGTAATTTCACAAATTTTCGAAACTAAAACAGAAGAAAACATTAATTTAAGGTTTTTGGATAAATCAGCGAAGACAGAATTTAGAAATACCGGATGTCATTCGCTGTAAAAGTCGGGATTTCTTTAATTACGTGTGCCCATCAGGACAGAAATATCTCCAGCAGTTCACCCCGATATTTTGACTCTTCCGCTTCTTCGTTTCCATGTAAGATTTTGAGAACATTTCTTTTACTGCCTGCGAATCTTAACAATTTATTTGAAGGTAGTGTTATGTCAAAAGCAGATATTAAAAAAGTATTTTTGTGTATAATTTGATATATTATAAGCATCTAAAGGTTAAGACAGAGATATTATACAGCCTTGAGATGCAACCCCAATCTTAGTTATCAAGCGAGTCCTGAACAACGAAACCACAACACATCCAGTTTTAACGACTAAATAAAACCTGGTTGGCAAGTCCAGACATGGTCATTAAGACCACACCAGAGACTGTGATCAGGACCATACCAGCTGTAAGTTAGTATTGTAAAATAAAAAAAATATTCACATTGCACAAACTGCAGCTTGCCTCAGCCTCCTGTCCGCTCCATCACAGCTCCCCCTCCATCATGTCCATCTATCTTTCCCACTCCTGCCGTCCCCTCTCCTGCTTCTCCCCTTTTCCTTCCAGGCTAGGCATCACACTCAGGCTATCCACCTACCTCTCCTTTTCTTTGCTGCATTTTACCAATCCTCTATTCTTTACCTTTCATTCTCTCCGACTCCTTCTGGCTTCACTAACTCACCGTTACACTAATACAAATCACGTCTTTTTACCATCTTTCAAAATTTTGCTTAATCATTTTCAATGTTTTTAAAATATTCTCTCTCTCTCTCTCTCTCTCTCTCTCTCTCTCTCTCTCTCTCTCTCTCTCTCTCTCTCTCTCTCTCTCTCTCTCTCTCTCTCTCTCTCTCTCTCTCTCTCTCTTCTCTCTCTCTCTCTCTCTCCTCCCTCTCTCTCTCTCTCTAAGTATGAACCTTAAAACGCTTCCTCGTGGCATTTCTTGCTGCCTTTACTGTAAGAACCCTGTCTGATCCCTCATTGTCTCCACTTTCCTGCAAGCCTAGAATACTCTTCAGGTTGAAGGTAACGCTCACCACAACGGTGACAGTTGCAGATCACTGCCAGTTATAAAAACCCACTTCAATATAGCAAGAAAACGACTCAGTGTACGGTACTGAAAGATAAACAGACTCAAGCACAAAAGACAAGCAGGAAGACACTCAGCAGACAAAAAAAAAATGTAGTTGGAGGGACAGACAAAGCTTCTTTCTTTCAGCGAGGTATAATAAATAAGCTGTTAATAACGACGAGAGATTAAAAAAATGAGAAATTAGTCGTGAGAATGCAAGAAAATATTCCAGAGAATACGAGAAATATCTCTTGAGAATACACATAACATCCTCCTGGGAATACATGAAAGTCTTCCCGAGAATACGAGAAAGTTATCTTAAGAGGAAGTCCTCCTGATAATCGGGTGTTACAGTTAGATGATAACACAGGAAATCTTATACACACTTACAGAATAGAAAAATGTTATCTGTCCACATGAAACTGTTCGAGGAGACATTTTCCCGACTTGTCTTTTACAAGTTCTACCATCTTTTGTTATATATTCAGTGTTTCATTTCATTTTTCTTAACATCAGCAACAAAGAAGCAGCCCAGGTAATGCTGTAACCACCTAGTTTCTTATTGTTTTATGTCCAGTCTCAGCAGAATGATTGTTCCTCTTCTTGACGCTGATTATGTATGAATCAATTCCAACTTAAATGATTAATAAAGAACGTAATCCGACAGTTCAGTTGTTGGAAAAACATGGCACTTAGACAGCAGATATTATAACATTTATGATACGGATGTTATGGATGTTGCACATTTACACAAAATGTAGTGTTAGTTGAATTAAAAATAGTGATCATCTTTTTGTTTTATGTTTTCTTGTCTTGTGCTGTCCATCGACACCCATTGTGAACAATAAATTTTATTTTTACTTACTGGACTGTAATAGGAGAATATGAAGGAAATTATTCAAATCATTCAGCAAGCACACACGCAAAAAAAAAAAAAAAAAAATAGCTCTTAAACCAATTAGTAAATTTTTGACGACGCAAGGCCTAAAAATTGCAGCGAATCGTTTAGTTTTTCAGGAGGATTTAAAATGAGGCTCTTAATGGTATGAGTGCACCGAAAATCAGTTTATGTAAATGAACACATCCGAGTTTATGTATCCTTGTGCCGGGGATCAGTGAACATATCACTGTGAGTGGTGGTGCTAACATGTCCTTCTGCCAGGGATCAGAGGTCAGATCACAATACTAAAGGTTGGAGGTCAGGCCACCCTGGATGGTGGTGCCAGTATGTCCTTGGACTATCCTGGGTTGTGGTGCCAAGCGTCAGAAGTCAGTCCACCTCGTGTCGTGGTCTGGAGCTTCAGGGAGAGTGAAGGAAGTCATTCCTTTCTTTTATTTCCTTCGGTTGTTTTCATATTTGGTTTTCCGGTGCAGACCCATTCCCCATCCTGCTCATTTATCATCCTTAGAGATACATACAATAGATATAGAAATTTAAATAATAAATTAGATAATAATTAATAATAATAAATACAGTTATTTTATATAATATAATAAATAATAATAATTAATAAAATAAATAATTAATATAATAATAAATAATTATATAATAATAATAATAATAATAATAATAAATAATAATAATAATAATATAATAATAATAATAATAATAATAATAAATAATAATAAATAATAATAATAATAATAATAATAATAATAATAATAATAATAATAATAATAATAAAAATAATAATAATAATAATAATAATAAAATATATTATTATAATTATTAAAATATATTAGAAAATAACAATACTGAACTAATGGCAGGATATATACACTGAGAGGTGTATTTCTCTCTGCGTACATATATTAAGCTTTTAATCCCTATTTTAGGATTGAAAGTAATATTGTCTGATGATAATATTACATGCCGTCTAAATGATAGTAGTGTAGACGATAGGCTTTAAACACAACTAGCCAATGTGCTAATATAAATAATAATAAAAGATCAATAATATAACAATCAATTTAGCAAAAAAAAAAAAAAGTGCAGGAGAATTCGCATAAAATTTTGATTCTAACAATTTCAAACCTAAGTGAAGCTATGTCATGGAACATTATCTTGGAATTTCAGTCTGCTAGTAAATATGTACCAGAATTCCTAATTTCCACTTCCTTGTTCACATCATGAATTATCTTTTAATCAGACTACAATCATCCTACAAATTAATTATTAACCAGTTAATTAAGAAGACGACTTGTTTTGAAGGTGAAGAAGGAAAAACGAAAACCATCATTAATAATCCAATAGAAAATGCTGAAGAGTTCTAATTGGCCGCAGGAAGATGACGAGAAGCTCTGATTGGTTAGCGGAAACTGAGTTGCTGAGATGTCTAATTGACTCAGCATCTCTCTCTCAATCTCTCCCAGGAGGGAACGGTCGGGAGAATCTCTCACTGGAGGAGGTGGTGCGAAGAATATCTTGGAGGAGACGGTCGGACGAGAGAATTACTCTATGGAGAAGGAAGAGGAGGACCACGAGAAGGCTGGTCTCTTCTGAAAAAGGAAGAGGAGACAGTAGGGAGAATTTCTTTCCCAAAGAGACCGTCCTGTAAAATTTCTTTGAGGAGGAGACGGTCAAGATTATCTTTCAGAGGAGATACTCAGCAGAATATCTGAAGAGATGTATGAAAAGTTTAGTAGAAAGAGAGACGAAGGCAGAAAAAAAGAAAGAGAACAAGCGCAGACAGAAATAATAAATGGATTTTCATTTTTTTCACTTCTCTATCTCTACAGATGTACAGTTATTTGCTGTATAAAAATCTTTCCGCACTGCTAGGCACAGCAACGTCAAACTTGCCACAAACCTGCCACAAACCTGCCACAAACCTGACACAAACCTGCCACAAACCTGCCACAAACCTGCCACAAACCTGACACAAACCTGCCACAAACCTGCCACAAACCTGCCACAAACCTGCCACAAGCCTGCCACTCCTGCCACACCTAACACTCGCAACACAGACACAGACACACACTCACAGAAAACACACACACACACACACACACACATACACACACACACACACACACACACACACACACACACAAACACACACACACACACACACACACACACACACACACACACACACACACACACACACACACACACACACACACACACAAACACACACACACACACACACACACACACACACACACACACACACACACACACACACAGAAGCTAGGACTCGACCCCCGCAACCACAAATAGGTGAGTACACAGGAGAGATAGGGAAGATATGATAAAGACATACAAAATACTGAGAGGAATCGATAAGGTGGACAGAGACAGGATGTTCCAGAGATGGGACACAGCAACAAGGGGTCACAGTTGGAAGTTTAAGACTCAGATGAGTCACACGGATGTTAGGAAGTATTTCTTAAGTCAAAGAGTTGTCAGGAAGTGAAACAGTCTGGGAAGTGATGTAGTGAAGGCAGGATCCATTCATAGCTTTAAGAAGATGTATGATAAGGCTCATAGAGCGGGAAGAGTGACCTAGTAGCGGCCAGCGAAGAGGCGGGCCAGGAGCTGTGACTCGACCCCTGCAACCACAAGTAGCTGAGTACAACTAGGTGAGTACACAAAAGCAAAGTCAAGAAGATCGTGGAAGGGCAAAGAAGACCGCAGACAGAGTATAGGCTAGGTGGCCAAAGACTGCAAACCTCGCTCAAGGAGAAAGATCTTGGGGTAAGTATAACACCGAGCATGTCTCCGGAAGCACAAATCAACCAGATAACTGCTGCAGCATATGGGCGCCTGGCAAACCTGAGAACAGCATTCCGATATCTTAGTAAGGAATCGTTGAAGATAATGTACACCGTGTACGTCAGGCCCATACTGGAGTATGCAGCACCAGTTTGGAACCCACACCGGGTCAAGCACGTCAAGAAGTTAGAGAAAGTGCAAAGGTTTGCTACAAGGTTAGTTCCAGAGCTTAAGAGGATGTCCTACGAAGAAATGTTAAGGGAAATTGGCCTGACGACACTGGAAGACAGGAGGGTTAAAGGAGACATGATAACGACATACAAAATACTGCGTGGAATAGACAATTTGGACAGAGACAGGATGTTCCAAAGAGGGCACTCAGAAACAAGAGGTCACACTTTGAAGATGAAGACTCAGATGAGTCAAAGAGATGTTAGGAAGTATTTCTTCAGTCATAGTCAGGAAGTGGAATAATCTAGCATGTGATGTAGTGGAGGCAGGAAACATACATAGCTTTAAGAAGAGGTATGATAACGCTTATGGAGAAGGGAGGGAAAGGATCTAGTAGCGTTCAGTGAAGAGGCGGGGCCAGGAGCTGAGTCTCGACCCCTAAAACCACAATTAGGTGAATACACACATACATACACATTCGCTTCTCTGGTTTCCTGTCCAGTGAATTTCATGTTCATTTTATATTTTATTATTTTCTAGGCCAAGTTTATTTTGCATGTTTGTGCGTACGTGTGTGATGCGACATCACTAATACATCAGTAGAGGTAAATGTTCCAAAAGGACATTTAATTCCAAAGACTTACTTGGTAAATATAACGTAGTGATCTTAAAAAAAAAATTAATCCTGTTGTTTAATTTCTCGTTTCCGCACGAGATCAGTGAAGTTAACAGTGAAAAGTACGAAATTCAAAGCTCAACTCATAAACATTGTTAATATATTTTAACTGGTAATTGAATATATTAGCTGACAATTTTCTGATTATTAATAATGGCATTTGATGAAGCGTCGCTTTCTGGAAAAAAAAATATATATATATAGCATGACCTTTACCGGTTTTTCTTTATATATCCGGAAGTTTTATAAACAATATATAAATCATTTAAAATAATATTTGTACTTGAATCAAAAAACTTTATATATTCTAATTTCTAATAAATAAAACTATATATAAATAAGAATATATTAAGATTTAAAACAGCATATGCTTGAGAAAATATATAACAGAATTATCACCAGACAGTGGAGAAGAAATTCATAATTACTGTAGATATAAATCCATAATGTAACTAACATAGGAAGCTGCCTGAGGTTAACAGGTGTTGAGCCACGGCACGATACAAATAACAGGTGTTGAGCCACGGCACGATACAAATAACAGGTGTTGAGCCACGGCACGATACAAATATTTGAAAAGGAGCCGCAAATCTGTGCTAAACGACACATGTAACAGGATTAACTCCACATAAAAGTTTTCCAATGCTTAAATTCTGGTACATGGAGGTGTGAGTAGGAGACCAGGTCTAATGTATGTGTGTGTACTGTGAAGTGTGTGTGTGGGGTGTGTGGTCTGTGTGTGTCAGTGATGGTGTTGTGTTGTGTGGTGTGTGTGTGTGTGTGGTGTGTGTGGTGTAGTAGGTGTTGTGTGGTCGTGAATCTTGCGAGGCTAAATTACCCGAAATTCTTTAAATTAATTTGCTTTTGGTTCATTTCGTTTCATTAAAATTTAATGATTTACTAAAATTTCGAGAATTTTTCCACTGCATTAATTACATTTATCTGATCCCTGTATATAATCCTTAATTAATATTTTGCTATGCTTAATTCTTGTCTGATTTCTTCCCTCGTCTCATTTTATTCTTTAATTTGTCTCTAATAATTTATCTACATTTGATGTAAAATAAAGGATTTACTGATGTGTTTCTAAAGGGAATAATACAAAGTGTGATGTGGGACCAAAAGATAGGTGAGGAAAGGGATAGAACAGCACGGGGAGTGAGAGGGTGAAAAGAAAGGGAAAAGTAAGGGAGATAGGGAGAGAAGTTGAAAAGATGGATAGAGATATATGGGAAAAAATGTGATGAGTGAAGAAGGAGATAAGATGATGAAAGAGGATGGGGAAGTGAAAGGACAAAGAAGTGGAAGAAAAATAAATAATTGAGGTGGAGCGAATAGAGAGGTGAAAGGAATAGAAAAACAATAAAGCAGAGAAGCTAAGGAAAAGACAAGTAGATAAGAGTAAGGATAAGAAGTAATTACTGAAGAGAGAAGATACTAAAGGAATCTACTATAAAAGAAGAAGCAAGAAAGGAATTAGTATACAGAGGAAAAGATTAACAAAACAGAGAAGCGAGAGGAAATATGACGAAAAGGAGAAGAGAATGCTTTCAAATGAACTGATGCAGGCAACAGCTCTTAGCTTACCAATAAAGTTAGGAGTCCTTAACCTGTAAATAGCTTGTCAATAAAGTTAGGGATCCTTAACCTTGACAAACCCCGTGTAAAAAAAAAAATAATAAAACTCTGGGCAAAACAACAAGGACAACGATTCTCTGTCTCTGCACTAGCCTTCTATGTGCAATATACAAACCAAATGCGTTAATGTGATCCTATTGACTACGTTTAGCAAAATTGGCTTTTTCAAGTCACAAACAGAACCTGGTGGAAGAACGCGAGTATTACAGTTCGCTTAGGTCAGGTAGAAGAATGCTGCTATCTGATGATACCGATGGGGTTGTAGTTCAAAAACGGGTACTTAAATGAACTGGCAGTCATGTGATCAATGCTGGAGGTTTTGTATGTATGAATTTTATGTTTGAAACTTAGAGAAGGTGCTACTCCAATTGTGACATTTCCTTTCCAGCTACCAATTTTTGAAGACTCTACAACAACTTGGAACATCCAGAAGCAAGATTCTTCACCCCGACACTCAGGCTGACTTTAGATACCCCGTTCCTTCACCCCAGTAATTTTAAAACATTTAAAAACCCACTGGTGGCGAAACTAGGAAAGTTCACTATACTGCATGTGTTTATATTGCATTCTAACAACATTTTTCCAACTATTTCAATGCCCTTTCCCAGTGAAATTTAACGTAATAGCAAGACATTCCCAAAAGGTGCCAGTGTCATCAGAAATGTTTTACAACTAATTATTTTCTACCAATCCTCACCTTCATAACGAACTCGGCAGACTGTTCCATCACACTATACCTTTTCCAGAAGAAATGTTATTCTACATCAACATCAAGTTCATTTCCTTTCTAAAAAACACATAATGATGGTTCTCTAGGCATCATGATGATAATGCTGGAGCAATAGTAAGAATGAATTAGGGAGTGTTGAAACTCGAGGATGAGACTGATATCCATGTGGTGAAATTAGATTCCAAACTGACTAGAAAAGAAACCACACAGTAAATTTTGCAAACAAGGTGGCCAGGAAGCTAAGAGCCCTTAGACGTATCTCGTATCTGCTTGGCTGTATGAGTTACGAGTTGGCTCACACCCTAAATATAAAAACATAAGAACATAAGAAAGGAGGAACACTGCAGGAGGCCTGTTGGCCCATACCAGGCAGCTCCTTTACAATTCATCCCACTAACAAAACATTTGTCCAACCCAATTTTCAATGCTACCCAAGAAATAAGCTCTGATATGCAAGTCCCACTCAAATTCAACCCCTCTCACTCATGTATTTATCCAATCTAAATTTGAAACTACCCAAAGTCCTAGCCTCAATAAGCCAACTAGGTAGACTGTTCCACTCATCAACTAACCCATTTCCAAACCAATACCTTTCTACATCCTTTCTAAATCTAAATCATCCTTTCTAAATCTAAAACATCTTGATCAGTTCTTTCATATATATTTTCCAAATCTAAACTTGTATTATCTGGATCCATTATCGTTGTTTCTCCCTTGGAGAGATATCTTCAATACCTTAGTTATATCCCCTTTGTAAATACCAAATAAATACATAATAGAGGAACACTGCAGAAGGTCTACTGGCTAAAGAAAAGGCAGGTGACTATCAAAAATCACCCCTTCCCAAAGCTACCCATCACCACTTCCCAAAGCTACATTGAACTGGATCCCCAGCCATGCTGGGGATTCAGCTGCTTTACCCCCTTTCATTTTACGTAATGCCTCACGTACCTCCCCCACACTTACATTCTGCTCTTCTTCACTCCTAAAAGATGGTATACCTCCCTGACCAGTGCATGAAATTACTGCCTCTGTTTCTTCCTTAACATTTAAAAGTTCCTCAAAATATTCTCGCCATCTACCTAATACCTCCATCTCCCCATCTACTAACTCCCCTACTCTGTTTTTAACTGACAAATCCATACTTTCCCTAGGCTTTCTTAACTTGTTTAACTCACTCCAAAATTTTTTCTTATTTTCATTAAAATTTCTTGACAGTGCCTCTCCCACTCTATCATCTGCTCTCCTTTTGCACTCTCTCACCACTCTCTTTACCTTTCTTTTACTCTCCATATACTCTGCTCTTCTTATAACACTTCTGATGTGTAAAAACCTCTCATAAGCTACCTTTTTCTCTTTTATCACACCCTTTACTTCATCATTCCACCAATCACTCCTCTTTCCTCCTGCCCCCACCCTCCTATAACCACAAACTTCTGCCCCACATTCTAATACTGCATTTTTAAAACTATTCCAACCCTCTTCAACCCCCCCCCCCCACTACTCATCTTTGCACTAGCCCACCTTTCTGCCAATAGTCGCTTATATCTCACCCGAACTTCCTCCTCCCTTAGTTTATACACTTTCACCTCCCTCTTACTTGTTGCCACCTTCCTCTTTTCCCATCTTCCTCTTACTCTAACTGTAGCTACAACTAAATAATGATCCGATATATCAGTTGCCCCTCTATAAACATGTACATCCTGGAGCCTACCCATCAACCTTTTATCCACCAATACATAATCTAATAAAATATGCTTCACTTTCTTGGGTTGCCTACCCCAAATTCCCTCTCACATACGATTTCTTGATAGAACAGAGCAAGACGACTAAACTCTCGTCTGAATTCATCTGTTATTACAGCAGATCCTTTAGTACTGCAGGGATGTGGGTGGCCTTGCTGTTATCTACAAGACCAATGTTGTCAAGGTACCACACTTAGCTCTACTTCGCGGACAGAGGGAAGACAAATTCTGCTCAACAAGGCTAGCAGTAAATAGCAACTACACTCTGGGAATATCACTTCAACTGAAATCGTCCATTCGTAGATTAAATTTATTAACAAAGCATCACTAAACTAGGGAAAGCATACCTGTCCAACATTTCGAAAAGGATTAATTTCCTAACCATTTAGAAGTTGGAGCAGGACTACATCTGCCCCGAAGCACTTTCATATCACCCTATATAATTAAGCTTCCTCCCCTCTAATTCGGTAAGTGGCAACAACTAACAGCACACATATGTGCAATTACTTTGCCCAACAAGATTGCTAGTTACCAACTATCGACATCTCCTTTATTCTCGTTTTTCCCCTTCTATATTTGGGTAGATATCATCGCTATGTTAAAGTATAAACTCTAACAACCTTATCAGAGTAGTATATTATTTGGAGTTTACGTAGACAACCTGCACTGAAACTGAGTTTATCAAAATTCCTTTCCTAGGCTAATTTCGTTTGGGTTAATTAGCGCAAGTGGTGGAGGCTCGATCCTCTGTCCGCTAAGCGCAAGAGAAGCTGCTCTCTCCTATACTGTACATGAGATAACCGATTTTCTTGAAAAAATTAACATCCCTGGGAAAAATATTCACCCCATTTGCCTTTTTTCAAGTTACCTGTGATCAAAAACGTTGTCTAGACAAAAACTGCTCTGTTATAAGTGCTTTTGTTCTACCACATGTCTCCATCTTTATAGTCTTCCACATGGGTGAGAGAGTTGCACTCTAAGAGCCATATAGCTAGTCTTTGAGAATCATAGTTTTTAATATGTAGCAGCAATAAGCAATCGTGTCATTACGATTTTGTGAGTCAAGCAATAAGCAAGTTCAGGCTCCTTTCATTGCTACTTACCAATATTAATAAAGTTGAAAACAAGATATAGATAAAAATAAACTGGTTCCTAACCTGTCTCTTTTCTTCAGTAATGTCTGCAACAGGCTACTGTATCCAACTTTTATTAAATTACTTCATATCAACACTATGCATTTCTACGCTATCTTGATACCCTAATAAACACTTGGAAAGGTAATACATAAACAGTTATACAGAACTTTTACTGGTAACGTTTCGCCCAATATGTGGGATTGATAAAGTCAAACCATACCACGGGCGGGGATGGAACCCGCGATCAGAGTCTCAAAACTCCAGACCGTCGCGTTAGCCACTGGACCAGCTAACCACAATAAGATTCGTCCAACTAGGTATATTTCTACACCATAGGAAGGTTAGCACAGGCACCACTGTGACCACAAATGCAAGTTTTTACAGACGAATCTCCAGCTAGCATGGCCGTGACGAACTCTGTTAAAGGCTTTGAGGGGACTTGAGCTAGAGTTCGTCACGGCCACGCTAGCTGGAGATTCGTCTGTAAAAACTCTGTTAAGGGCTTTGAGGGGACTTGAGCTAGAGTTCGTCACGGCCACGCTAGCTGGAGATTCGTCTGTAAAAACTCGCATTTGTGACTCACGAAATCGTAATGACACGATTGCAAACAAACCGCGGGTTCAATCCCGGCCGGGGTATGGTTTGCATTTGTGGTCACAGTGGTGCCTATGCTAACCTTCCTATGGTGTAGAAATATACCTAGTTGGACGAATCTTATTGTGGCTAGCTGGTCCAGTGGCTAACGCGACGGTCTGGAGTTTTGAGACTCTCTGATCGCGGGTTCTATCCCCGCCCGTGGTATGGTTTGTTTGCAATCGTGTCATTACGACTTCGTGAGCCATGATAAAGTCAAATATACGTTATTTGCATACTCGGTAATGCTCTTATTTCACTTGTTCCCCCCGTATGACTTCCATGTGAGCGTAAAAAAAGTTTAAATGTAGCAAATGGATTTGTAACTGCGCTCATCTTGGTATCAAAAGCCATCTTAAGGTCGTCCATTTATGTCGACTTAAGATGCCTTTCAACATTTTCCCCTCCGTGGAGATTCATCCAGCTCTCCGATGCTGCATCCCTTAACTCTCCTCTCCTTCCTCTTCCCTTCTTCTTTCACGTAATCCTCCTCCCCGATCCTTCCTTGCTGTAATCTTGTAATCTTCCCCTTTCCCTGTT
>NC_069411.1:33768460-33805960 GCF_026875155.1 Cherax quadricarinatus | reverse complement strand
AACATATCTGCTCCCTCTCTAAGGACCCACGGGGAGATGTTGTCCGGTCCCATTGCCTTTGAGGTATCGATGTCCCTTAGCAGTTTCTTCACCTCCTCCTCATCTGTATGTATGTCGTCCAACACTTGTTGGTGTATTCCTTGCTGGTGTCCCCATCTGGTCTGTCCCCCCAGAGTCCTTCCTGTCTCTACTGTAAATACTTCCTTAAATCTCGTGTTGAGCTCCTCACCACCTTCTTTCCTCAGCCTTATCACCTGGTCCTAGACTGTTGTCTTCCTCCTAATGTGGCTATACAGCAGTTTCGGGTCAGATTTGACTTTCGATGCTATGTCGTTTTCATACTGTCGCTGGGCCTCCCTCCTTATCTGTGCATACTCGTTTCTGGCTCTTCTACTAATCTCCTTGTTTTCCTGGGTCCTTTGCCTCCTGTACCTTTTCCATTCTCTGTTGCACTTAGGTTTTGCCTCTCTACACCTTCGGGTAAACCAAGGACTCGTTTTGGTCTTCCTATTATTTCTGTTTCCCTTGGGAACAAAACATTCATCTGCCTCCTTGCACTTTGTTGCCACATATTCCATCATCTCGTTTACTGATTTTCCTACCATTTCTCTGTCCCACTGAACCTCCTGCAGGAAGTTTCTCATACCTGTGTAGTCCCCCCTTTTATAGTTTGGCCTGTCCCCTTCAGTTCCTGTTACCTTCTCCGCTTGTAACTCTACAATATAATCAAAACTCAGAACCACGTGATCGCTAGCTCCAAGGGGCCTCTCGTAAGTGATGTCCTCAATGTCTGAACTGCTCAGGGTGAACACAAGATCCAGTCTTGCTGGCTCATCCTCCCCTCTCTCTCTGGTTGTGTCCCTGACATGTTTATGCATGAGGTTTTCAAGTACCATATCCATCATCTTGGCTCTCCATGTTTCGGAACCCCCATGTGGCTCCAGGTTTTCCCAGTCGATCTCCCTGTGGTTGAAATCGCCCATTACCAGTAACTTTGCTCTGCTCGAGTGAGCTCTTCTTGCCACCTCAGCCAGTGTGTCCACCATCACCCTGTTGTTTTCTTCGTACTCCTCTCTTGGCCTCCTGCAGTTCTGTGGTGGGTTATACATCACTCAAATGACTACTTTATGTTCTCCGGACTGAATTGTACCTACAATGTAGTCTCTTTCTCCAATCATGTCCATGCCTTCCATTTCCTCAAATCCCCATCGGTGTTTTATGAGCAGTGCAACCCCTCCTCCCCCTCTACTCCTTCTATCTTTCCTCAGGATCTGATATCCTGTTGGGAAGATTGTGTTTGTTATTGTCTCAGCGAGTTTTGTTTCTGTGACTGCTATGATGTCTGGGGATTTTTCACTGATTCTTTCGTTCCACTCCTCATGTTTATTCGTTTGTGTGTGTGTGTGTGTGTGTGTGTGTGTGTGTGTGTGTGTGTGTGTGTGTGTGTGTGTGTGTGTGTGTGTGTGTGTGTGTGTATGTGTGTGCTTCACATATATCTAATCATCTATTTATGACTCTGTTGGTCGTGTCAGCTCCTGGCCCCTTCTCTCAATTACTCTTGAACAATCACACACTGCTCACGCCTTCCTGGGATCTGTCATACGCATTCTTAAAACTGTGCATGGGCTCTTCCTCCACTGCTTTGCCATTCACTAACCATCCTCAGTTGAAAAAAATACTTTAGGACATCATCTTCTGTCTACCCTATCAAGTCGCCTATGTTTCTTGCCCATCTTTGTCGTGTCTCTTCCGGTTCTTCTTACTCCTAGTTTTGGCAAGGCTTTGCTCCTATGGTCATCGAATATCGTCCCTAATATTCTCGGAGCGAATCTCTGGACTGTGTCCAGACAGTACTCCATGCTGGCGCTACATACTCGATAATGAGTCTGATATATGTATACAGGGACCCACTGTGTCTTCCAGCTTGTGGATCGGAGCGGACATTTGTATGTTGATAAATTTGGTACCATTCTAGCTGTCAACAAGATCCAGAGCAAGTAAAGAGAAATAGGGAAAACTGATGCTTGTATTCATCAAAATGATGAGTAAATACTACTGACAAAGCGGATAATTAGAAGTGCAATGAATACTAGATGAAAGGGAACGGAGGAAATATGAGAGAATAGTATAAAGGAAAGAGGAACAAAAGAAGGAAAAATGAGAAGGAAGAGGACCATGACTTGCAGTCTAATTGAATGATGTTTATATAAAATATTGGGGAGGGACAAAGGTGACAGAAAGAGAAAGTAGAAAGACTTAGCTAAAGTTGAAAGAGATGCAGTGGTACAGAAGAGGAGAAAATTGAAGAAGGGAAGAGATGGAGAAAAACAGAGAGAAGAATAAATAGGCATAGAAGGATAAACAGATAATTATTTTCTTTAAATAAAAGAGCTTACTTATGAGTAACTAAAGATAATGTGCATTTTGGACCAGGAAACCTGGTCACAGACCGGTCCACAGGGGTGTTGATCCCCAAAACCTTCTCCAGGTATACTCCAGGTATCACTCTCTATATCTCTCATTCTCTGCCTACCTCTCTCTATCTCTCGTTCTCTTCGATTTGGTTTCTAATAAATTTTCAGAATAGAAAGTGATCTATATTATAGACAATTTAAACAGAATAATAAATTATGAATTTATGTTCGCTGGGTAATCTGGTTGATAATTCATTAAAAAATAATGATCATTTTTCCATTTTAATTAGTTTACATAAATAGTAACCTATGAAACTTATCACCTGAATCATTTGTAAGAGGGGGGCCGCCCCCTAAACACACACACACACACACACACACACACACACACACACACACACACACACACACACACACACACACAACACACACACACACACACACACACACACACACACACACACACACACACACACACACACACACACACACACACACACACACACACACACACCAGGAGCTGTGACTTAACCCCCTGCAACCAAATATAGGTGAGTATACGCACACCTGTACAAACACACAAAAAATAGGGGGGTACAAATAGGTGAGTACTGTCTCTGTCTCTCTCACTCTCCCTCTCTATCTTTCTTCGACAGGCTTAGAGACAAAAGACAGGAAGCGAGAGATGGGTTGACTGCATAATTCCATGAATGTATAAATGGTGTTTTACACTTCCCAGAAAATTAATTATCACGATGGTTAGAACAAGCCGAAGTAACCAGAAAGGGATAAAAATGTATAAAGAATTATGTATATGATAGGAGAGTTACAGTGTGAAACGAAGAAAATGAATGATCTAGCTTGTTCAGTACCGGAGGCTACCAGCACACTGCTCCGTCCTGGGGACTATTTTGTTACAGGTACATGGAAATGGCCTTTCCTATATTACAAAAAAACAGTGCATAGTAATGGTCGCAGCCGACGCGAAACTAACGAAGACAAACAAAACCAATGAGGATTGCTTAAAACTACGAGCCTGTTACATGGTCCAACAATATTCAACTGTCGAAAGAAGGCTGCTGGAACTATGGCTCAGCAAGCATAAAGTAATGAAAATAAACTAGGGAGAAAGGAGACAACAAGAATTTATCACATGAGCGAAGAACAAGGAATATTACAAAAAAATAACGAGAAAGATTTAGGATTTAATATCCCACTTAATATATCACGAAAAGCGCACACAAACTAAATAATGTCAACAGTGTACGCGGGGTTCGCAAATATTAGGGTGGACCTCTGCAGGCTAAAACAAAAGAAAGCAATGAGAACAATCTACACAACTACGCTCGACTAATCCTTGAATACTTGACACCGCAGCTGAACTTATGTCTATTAAAACAAAGAAAATTGAGAAGCTCCAATTGTTTTAAACAACTCTGGAAAGGAGCTAAAACACAAAGCTAAAGCGTTAGACTATGGAAACTGGAGCTCTTGATGTAAACAAATTCAGATAAAAATATTGTTTACATAAGAGGAACCGCAATGAGCAAACAGAGGTATAACCTGAATTCCTAGCTGACTCGTACAGGTATTAGAAACATCTCTTACAGTATCAGAGCAATAAAAAATGTCACTCAAATTATAATGGAAGTAGGAAACCTCTACAAATTTCATTGCTTTCAGAGATAAAGATCAAGACATTTAAGCTAATATTAGGAAATGTGAGATGAGTTGAAGTTCAGTATTTTGAAAGTCATAATGGCAATTACAGATTCTTGAAGAGAGGTAAGCAAAATGTCTTTTAGTACAGAGTATTTTAGTAAATATATTTTAGGAAATATATTCATATATTTTTCAGTACAATGTCATTTAATACAAATATACATCACATAAGTTAGTTTCACTGTACGTTGAAAATCGGGGCTAGAATTCTCTAAACTATAAATAGGTGAGAAAGCTAAAGTGGGAAAGATATTAAAATACAGTTGTGAGATAAATAAAAAAAAAAAGTTGATAAAATATACATAATAATTAAGAAAAAACTCAGACCCTTCATCTCACTCTCCTAGAAATTAGAGCAGAGGGAGGAAGGGAGGGAGAGAGATGTTTGTGGTGAAGTGTAGTAAACATGATCATATGTCAACACACTTAAGTGAGGAGGACCTGTTTACCACCTCAGGAGATCATAGCTCGTTCCTCTGAATGAACTCCAGCTCAAAATTCAAAGCACTCATGAGGATGTAGACGGAAATGTGACTCGATCAAGGGAACGCCTCTTGTTTTTCATTCTCTTCAAGACTAAAGGTGGTCCATGGTACTGGCAAAGGGATCTAGATTCAATATGATTCTCTTGCATTCGTCAGACGTTGTATTATCTCTGTGAATACGGTAGAAACAATAATTTGATTTTCATGAACGCTTGCTTAAAAATCTCATAATGGTTCAATGTGACACTAGTGAGTACAGATGTAAACAAAAGCTTGATGGCTCTTATTGAATTTCGTTGATCACTCTTGGCGAATGTGTTGAGTTTCGTAATCTCGGTAGAATTAGGATATACATCTCCCTATCATGCTCCTGTTATTATTATTATTATAATCAAAAAGAAGCGCTAAGCCACAAGGGCTCATGCTCCTGTTAGATGCCTAATACAAGTGCCTTTGTGGTGGTGATAGTTGTGGTTTTGGTGGTAGTGGTGGTGGTGATAGTGGTGGTGGTGATAGTGGTGGTGTGTGGTGGTGGTGGTGGTGTGGTGATGGTGGTGTGGTGGTGGTGGTGTGGTGGTGTGGTGATGGTGGTGGTGGGATGGTGGTGGTGATATAGAGAAGCAGTATAGAGAATAGATTAAGAATATATGGGATGAAGAAAGTAACAAATAGAGAAGGAGGAAAGTGTTGTCAAATGGACCTTGGGAGAGTGAATCTGAAAGGAGGGTCAGAGTTCAGGAGAAGCATAATGATAGAAAGGAAAGTACAGTGCAGATGAACCATAAGGAAGGAAAGGAAAGAAAGGGTTAAATTAGTTGAGGCATAAAATTGGAAAAGAACAAAATAAATGTAGAAACAAAGATGAATGTATAGAAGGCATAAAATAAATACAAGGGTGAAGTGAAATTTACTTCTGTAATAAAAGGTAATAAGGGATACTGAAGGAAAAAAAATAAAAAAAGATTAAGCAGGAAATATATATACAGAAAAGGAAAATGTGGTTGGAATAAAGAGCAAAAGAAACAAGCTAAAGAAAAAATAAAACATTCGGGAGGAAGACCAGAGAGGAAGAAGAAACATGAATTACCATCTGCCTCGAGGAAGGAATGTGAAGATAAAGTAATAAGAGTGTGCATAAGAGAGGAGGGAGAGAATATATCTGAGGGGAGGACGCAAGAAAGGGGAAAATGGCCGTAGAGGGAACAAAGGGAATTAATGGTAAGAGGGGGAAGTAGAACGGAAAAGGAAGGGCAGGCGAGAAAATGGTGCGTCTGATGAGAAGGGGAGAGCTGGAAGAGACCATCTGTGGGTTGGTGCAGGAAAGAGAGAGAGAGAGAGTCATCCTGGGATGCTGTGGGTCGCCTCTCATAACCTATATTGAACTAAAGCGCTGGAAGGAAAGGATGGGAAATTCAGCATAGTTAAGAAACTATATCTTGGTAATCTATAGCAGACGGTGAAATACACGTAAGCTTCTTTCTGTTAAAATTAACCGGCAGGAAGGGTGAATTTTCGTTGTTTTGGAAAGCTCATGCTACTGATCCATAGTGGAAATGAAAATCAAGGAAAATTGACTTTTCATGAATCTGCATGACTGTCTTTACGTGTACTGCACGGCTGTCATTCACCTACATACTTCTCTCATTCACTCATATTCAGACACACAAACACAGAGACACGCACACATCACACACTAACACAAACAGGCACACACACACATATACATACATACACACACACACACCACACACACACACACACACACACACACACACACACACACACACACACACACACACACACACACACACACCAAACACACATAAATACAGACACGTACATACACATGTCCGAGAAAACAGACATGTGTATATATGCTTAACAATTCTCAAACGAGTGAAATTTTAACAGATATTATCTCTCAGCCCAAACAGGATTCGAACCTCTGTACCAAAGTACTTTGATACAGAGTGTGCAGGTTCGAATCCTGCTGATACACTTTGTATCAAAATACTTTGATATAGAGTGTAGAGATTCGAATCCTGCTGTGGAAGGAGAGATAATATGTGTATATATATGTCATACAAAAAAATAAACAAAATATTCTGAGAACATTTTTAATATTTGTCTTCCTTCATTAATACAACGTCTCTTTCAATAGGTTTCATAGAACAATATTATATTTAACGACGTCAAATCTCAATCACTCAGTTACTGAATATTATAGGAAATAAAAAACTGTTATTGAAGATTTTAGGAAATGAAAACTGCAAGGGACTACAAGACACACTAAATCATTCAGTAAAGCGAAAGTCTCATGAGATTAGGAGTCAAAGAAAGTGATAAGCTGGATAACTAGAACTTTCAGTATAAGAGATGCTGAGCCTATGATAATTTTCTTTAGGTCACTTATTTGCCCCGGGCAGGATACTGCTATATACTGAATGCTTCCTCCTTCAAGGCAGGTGAGATTGTCGAGCTGAAAAAAAATGCAAAGAACTTTAACTGCTCGTCTACACTTTAATATTTAAACTACTTGGACTGCTTGAAGTCCTTTCATTAATATTCCTTGGCATGTAATCGACAAAGGTACATAATAATTTGCACCTGGAACATCCTGAAGGGACAGGTCCCAAACCTGCACACAGAAATCAATCCGTATGACAGCAAGAGGGAGACGGTGTAAGATGTCTCCACTTCACTAGGAGAGAACTTGATAAGTGTCAGAGGTACCCGACTCTTCAGTGTGCTCCTACCGTGCACAGAGAAAATTACTAGCAAACTCTGGCCGTCTTGAAGAGGTAGCCGGAGAAGTTTCTTAAATCAGTGCCTGACCAAACGGGCTGTGGTTCGTACATTGAACTGTGTGCGACCAGCAGTAACAGCCTGGTTCATCAAGCCATGATCTTCCAGAAGGCCTGACCCGAACCCCTGGCGCACTGACTCCAGTAAACATACTTCTGATATCCTCCAGAATGGATCTCTGATTTCAAGATCTTTGAAAAACCATGATTATATTACATCAATTCTCATACCTAATATTTCTTGAATATTTCTATTGCAAGCTTTTTCCCTGTAAATGAACTTTACTTATTTTTTTTAAATTGTCTTCTTTATAGGGAAAGTATATATATACTTATTTGGAGTATTTGTTATTTTTACCATGAGGGTAGTGTCACTCAGGAATTTTTCCCGTCGTCATATATTACCAAGACTGTAACAAGACAGAGTTTTCTGAAGCTTCTCCTACTTTCCAAATTTGTATACTGCCAACTTTCGTAACTTGCCCGGCTGCTGCCTGTAATATATCACAAGAGATTTTCCTGCCTTCACAAAGCTGGGAATATGATGGATCGAGCATTTTTATCTCCTTTGCCATTTTTTAATATATGTATTTCATTAATACAAAAAATAAATCAAACAGTAATGTAATATTTAAATTTGTGTCCTTCAGAATGAAAGGTACACAAGTTACCCACTGAACATCAGACATACAAAGATAAGAATTTGGATTATTGTTACATTTATACGATGAACTAAATTAAAGTCATCCAGTACACTGTTGGTCACTCCGGAAATCATACTAAGCATACGGCGTTGTGTTACATCAGAGGTTACACAATTTTCTTCAAATCTATGTCAAGCTTTATTCGTATTGTCAATAAAACCTTTCTGAAAATGATTAATTTACGCCTTAATGAGCTGTTCGTATGTGATTTTCGATTTTCTTTTTATTACCTTTGTTTAATTAAAAGCTCCTGTGTAAAATATATGAAATTAAATACTTTCCTTATTTGATCACTCATATGATGTTGGCAAGAAGTGAACATGAATAATTTATCTGCATTTAGATCATATTTATCAAGCTGTCTACTTTATCCATTTTCTTATAAAAAAGGAAATATTCTTTCTGTTGTCTATAGATTTTTATCTTATAGTGTCTACTCAGGCACTGTCGCCTATAGAGCGAATCATCATCAACATGGATCTACTCTCTTACTTTACGTTAAATAATCCACGCAGGTTTAGATCTTTGCATGAATATGTTGTTAATAAAAAGGCCAGCATAAATTAAACAAAACGCAAGGGAAAAAAATATCCTGCGGTGCCGATCCTGCAATAATTATTTATTGTACCGATTAATTTTTGAAGCTGATCGGCTAGTCATAGAGACTAGGCAACCTTTGTTTTAGTCTTTATACTTGTCGGCAACAAATCCTTTATCAAGTATCATCATGTTCTGAGACTGATGCACAGAGGGCTGTTACATTCTGGGAACGATATACAAAGGATCATCAAGTTCTTGATATGATGGTGGAAGCCCCAGAGGATTGTAAACAAGTCTACTTCATATATACGTCCTTTCCCACCAGGATAGTGGTTTCATTTCTCGTCTTTTGTTGCATTTCAACTGGTTTGTCAAGGATGTATTGATCACGACTGAGTTGTGTTACCTTATTCTACAGTTATACGTATTGCAGCATAATATATACTTCACGATATACTGAATTATGTTGTACCCTGATAATATAACAGGTCTGCATGTTAAATATGGTTATGGGATGACACAAGCTATCTTGTATTTGTCCCATATTTTTTTTTCAGTGAAAGAACCTAATATCCATGGCACTTCACATATCTATGTGCGTTGCAGCGTCCAACCTGTCTTGACGGCAAGTCACATATCTTTGTTAAGTGAACTGGATATAACTGGCCAGCATGTCACATGTGTTTTGCTCCCTGGTGATTACACTGCAACACGGATAGCAAGTTCACACCTCAGTGCAAATATTTCTTTTCATTATTAAATTTAAAATTTACTATCGCCTTCTTACCAGTATGTTCATGCTGACAGAACACTTTAGAAAGCTACTCACTAGTCCAAATGTAGCTGTCAGGTGAGTTGTTGACGATCGTATCATTACGATTTCATGAGTTACATTAGAAAGCTGCTAATTCTATATTAAAAACAAATATTCAGTTTTGGGGTGAAGAAGCAATGTCTAAATACTCCGATGGAGTATTATCTGCTCTGCAACAAAAGGCTTATTGCAGTGGAAAATTAACTCATCGCTTTCCTCCTGGGAAATATTTTTCATGGTTCTCTCTTACGTAAAATATTTGTGAGGGAGCACCGACCTTTCTGAGTTTGAAGCTTGTGTTAGTTCTCTATATACCCAAAATTGTAAGCTGTTTGTTCCACATATTATCGTATCAGAGGAGAGAAAGATATGCTGTACTTTATTTGCATTATTTTTTTATATAGGCATACTTTGTTCTACTTTCGTTGGTAATCCTTTTCAAGTGGATGGTGATGAGGGGTCTTGATCCATCTTCATCTTCAATGAGTAAAACCTGGTTGCTTCCCATTCCCCAACTGATGTAACGCTTCTCCCTCCATCCCTAAATTAATATAAATTATAATACCTAAATAATAATAATAATAGCAATAATAATAATAATAAATAATAATAATAATGCAGTCATTATGATCATCATCAGCAGCATTACACCAGCATACTTCGCTTTTCTTTTTTTTCACTATCTCATATTACTTCTTATTTAATGGCATTATTATTATTATTATTATTATTATTATTATTATTATTATTATTATTATTATTATTATTATTATTATATCTAGTACAAATATTGATTGTAAAGGAAAAGGACACGCCGAAGATTTTAACTAGTTCTCACGACATATCTGAATCAGAGATATCATGTAATTTTATTAAAGAGACAAGAAGGAGTTCCAGTCTTGTAAGTTATAAGTACTCTGCGTAGGTAAAATAAACACACACACACACACACAAAAAAAAAAGCAGAAGGAAAACATATACATAAACCAAGAATAAAGATTCACTAGGTGCGGTATTTGGGTCTTACGATGATAATTTAATTAAGGAGGACCCCTGTTCACTCCTAATTCCTTCCCCGTTAATGGCTTACTGTGAGCGGCCACAACCCCTCGTTTGCTGAGAGATGGGTTTTATGAACCGGTTAGCTGGAGATAGTGGGGGGTGGGGGGAAAGGAGGTATGTCAGTTTTAAGTGCTTAGATGTTGTTCATGGTAGATATGAGTGTGCTGGCACGGTGGGCAGAAGTACCATGTATCTAATATTTCGGCTTCTCTAGTATGTTACAGGAGCTCTGTGTATAAATATCTATCCTGTTTAAAAGGGCTGAGAGATTCAAAATGTTGTATGAAGGTTTCCGAATTTCTGTTATTATTATTATTATTATTATTATTATTATTATTATTATTATTATTATTATTATTATTATTATTATTAGTATGTTAGCGCTAGGTCCGCGTGGTTCATTCAGAGGAAAAAGCACCGAAAAATCGATCCATACGTTTGCTAATAACAAGACAGAAACTCTACTCTCCCAGTCGTAATCCTTTCAAGCCAAGTGGCCCGATGATCATGAAGACCTCTTGATCCAAGGTATCGTATGACTCTTACGGGTTTAACACTGTTCAATGAATATAGTAACAATCATGAATGTGAGGAGAATATATACAGAGTGATTGAGTAACTCTTGAAGGTATTGATCTCCAGCTCGTAGACCTCCATGGGGTTGGATTATAACTCCTTCCTCTTTTGAGGGAATGGAGCTGCAGTTCCTTGTGTAGGATGAGGTACAGTAGGCTGTGGTTATGGAATTTTAAGTTTCTTCTCTCTCGGATGGTATAGCAACTGAAACACTTCTAGTTAGGTGAATACGAAAATGGATTATACGCTTTATTTTAATAGCGTCGACAGAATGATACAAGTCAAGATGACAAAATAAAATTAACAGGGAATCATAACTTGACAAGTTTTCTTTTCTAGAATGAAAGCTAAAACACGAAATTTTATGAGTGCCGAGAAAGAAGTAAAAAAGAGGAACTCGTAATCTTTCTTATGTAGCCGAGCATAAAACCCAGCGAAACTTCTCGAAAACTTAATAAAAAGCCCTAAAGAACGTATCCAGCCTAATAACCTAATATATACAACTTATGTTACCTTTATAGCGCAGATGTTCCATGTATCTTCTTTTTGATCTTGAAAGTGATCCAAGGATCCTGGTCTCAGTTCTCGTTAAAACCTGAGGAGTTTTTACACAAAGAATTTGCAAAGCGAGGACTTAGGAAAACAGCAACTACTTGTCATGCATGCGTGTTAGGTGCATCTCGAGGAAGACTCGGAAGACGCGCTCTGGTCTGATCTCGTTATGGAAGAATAGCTCAGTTTGTAGTCTTGTTAAGAGAGTTTGCAGCTGTTGGGGGTAAATTAACTAAATCCTGTAGTTTAGCTAGTCCTGCGTAACGCTTAATCCTCCAGACTGTTGTCATGCCTAGCCTGTGGGAGACGCCGGGATCCAATGGTGACTTTAAATTAACATATCTCGAGAGAATAAGTCTCTATACGCCTATCTGGCTTAGAAAATGGCCCTGCTTATATCTATTAAAAAAACGAAACAGGCATTTTTGTTTTTATTGGTAAGTGCTAAATGGAAATATGGACAAGCAAACACATAATATAACTTTTAAATTTTCATTGAATAAGTTTCCTTAAAGTGATTTCGGATTTTTTTTGTGTGTTCAGTAGTATCAAATGAAGACAATATACTTAAAAGATTTTCTAGTCCCTAGAGAGACATTAAACGTTTTTTATGTGTCTAACGCTTTTATTAATGCCCAGGGTTTAGTTAAATAGCCCAAAATGAATGACTTAAGCGGTACTCACTCTGTTCCTCTGCTGGAAGGCAGTTCTTACCGTTGACCTACTTGACTAAGACTCTCTCTCTCTCTCTCTCTCTCTCTCTCTCTCTCTCTCTCTCTCTCTCTCTCTCTCTATCTATCTATCTATCTATCTATCTATCTATCTCAAAATTATCCCTATTTACATCTATCTTTCACATTTTTTATATATTTCTCTCCCGTCTTCCATCCCTCTTCCTACCCTCTACCCTTTTGTTGGTGTATCACTTTTAATTTCTGTTTACTTTTTTTCATTAGTTTCTCTTTAATAGTCCCTCTTTAAAAATACATTTTACAACGGGACAAAGAGAGCTAATGAGCGAGTATCATGACCATAAGGGAAGTCAAGGCAGAAAACATCCTTTGTACAGCTTAATCAATGAATTATTTCATGTTCTCTCTCTCTCTCTCTCTTTTTGTTATCTCTATTTCATCTCAGTGTCCCTCCCATCATCCTCTTTATGTAGTCTTTCCCTGTATGCTTCTTCGTATGCATCTCTTTCATTCTCTGTCTTTCTTTTCTTTCGTTTTTTCTCACTCCCTCTTCTTTTTTCTCGATTCAAAGCGTAATTTATTCTCTTCACTGATTTTCTATTTTGACGAAAATTAGATGTGCTGAACAGTCACTGGCCACGAGGGAAGGTGGAGCACAGGTAATCTGGTCACGAGGGAAGGCGAAGCACAGGTAATCTGGTCACGAGGGAAGGCGGAACACAGGTAATCTGGTCACGAAGGAAGGCGGAGCACAGGTAATCTGGTCACGAGTGAAGGCGGAGCACAAGCAATCTGGTCACGAGTAAAGGTGGAGCACAGGTAATCTGGTCACGATGGAAGGCGAAGCACAGGTAATCTGGTCACGAGGGAAGGCGGAGCACAGGTAATCTGGTCACGAAGGAAGGCGGAGCACAGGTAATCTGGTCACGAGGGAAGGCGAAGCACAGGTAATCTGGTCACGAAGGAAGGCGGAGCACAGGTAATCTGGTCACGAAGGAAGGCGGAGCACAGGTAATCTGGTCACGAGTGAAGGCGGAGCACAGGCAATCTGGTCACGAGTGAGGGCGGAGCACACGTAATCTGGTCACGAGGGAAGGCGGAACACAGGTAATCTGGTCACGAGGGAAGGCGGAGCACAGGTAATCTGGTCACTAGTGATGGAGGAACACAAGTAATGTAGCCACAAGTGATGGCGGAGCACAGGTAATCTAGTCACTAGTGATGTTTGCTGCTTATGGAACCAATTTTGGCCATTAAAAATATTTTTACCACTTTGATCGGGGATTCTGATTTGGTTGAAGCCATTTTTTTTATAACATATTCCATCATTACTGCTGTTTGGCAGTAATTTCGACCCCAGAGAAAGGACGCAACAAAAATTTTGTATATACTGTCTTTTCATATAATTTTATTTTGCTGATATTTTCATTAACAGCTAAAATGAAAATTTCATGTCTTATATTATTATTATTTGTCATATATATGTATGTAGGTAGGATGTAGCAACTACACCGTTCATTGTGCTCGCTGTTGGAGAGTTTTGATTGGCTCTCAATGTTGCTAACTACCTGCCCGCTTGTTTATCAGTCCATGTCAGGCTCAGGCTGGTACCAGTAACCTGACGACAGTTCTGCAAGCCCTGCTTCTCCCTCCCTCCCTCCATCTCTCTCTCTCTCTCTCTCTCTCTCTCTCCCTCTCTCTCTCTCTCTCTCTCTCTAGCTGTTCCTCATTGAGGAAACGTCTCTTCTCTTGCTTTGTCTGGGAGAATGCTATTATCCCCAGCTCGTGTGATTTAAACTGTTTCTGGTATAGTATGTCTCCAATGGTGAGCTGGGACATACATCTCAAAACTCTGTGCAACTCAGTTCACAGAAACATAGTGTTGTGAGACACTATGTCTCTGGTCCCAAGTTCAACTCTAGACCTACATTTGTTCTGGCAACTACGCACTATCGTAGTAGGGAAATTGGAATTGATGAACTCAGTTTCAGTAATTTATGGCCTTTGGCGTAGGATCTGTTTAAGGTCCACAGTTAGGGTCGTCTTTGGTTTCCTTGATTTCTTGCCTGACGCTGTGTTGTTCTCTGTTGCTTCTAGCATTACTGCTGTTTGTCGAATGGTTCGTCGTATTGTTCAAGCAAGCTTTTTGATTGCCTAGATGGTCCAGAAGTTAGCCTATTTTGGGACTTGTTGTCAGTCACATTTTAAGTCTAAGTCGAGTTAATCTGAGCACAAACCGAGAACTTACACAGACACACTTACACAACATTACTCTTTTACTAATGAGTGTATCTCATCTAACAACGCACCAGACGGTACATATTAAAAGTAGTACAGTGTCTTATTATTAAATGTACACATAGCACCATATGATTATATGTACAGAATAACTATGATATGTAAATATACTAAATTACAATCCAAGAGTTATGTAGGAGCTTATCTCCTTAATTATTCAAACTACATTAGGAGTACTGTATGACCCTTGTGGGTTTAGTGTTTGGATTTGATTACAATAATCAAATTACATTATCTAATTTTTGCCACCTAGACACATTTGTTATTAAGGTTCTCAACTTTTATTTGCTTGCTTTGTATTCATTCAGTTGCAGTCCAAAGAGCGCTATTGAGAAGCCACCTAATGTGCGGGATAACTGAACTAGAATACACTCTGACAAACTGTTACAAAACCAGAAAGAAGCTAGATACTAGAGGGGGATCAATAAGGTGTCTATGGAGATACCTTAATTTTATAGATGTCACATTTTGTAGCACTCAAGCAACTGCGATTCACAAGGGAACTGATTTTCATAGATTTAATATATTTTTTTCGTAGGTATAGGTTTTTGTAACTTTCTCAAAATTTAATATTCTCTTCCATGGTCTTGAGAACGCCAGTATTTAAACCCGGAGCTTAACATTGTATAACTAAAATATATAATTTTCATGATCATTCATTTGAAACACTGAACCAGTCGGGGTCATAGAGCTCCTGAAAAAATGGGAGGCGATCTAGCTTGATTTATTGAATTGAAGGCCAGGTCCGGTTCCATGGATAAAAAGCTACTCAAAAGGGTATAGGAACCTCCCTTGTTCTTGCTCTCCCTCTGTGGGCACCTAGCTTCCTTGCAGTGCTCCCCTTAGTATTTGACTGGCTTCTCCTCCTAACTTCCCCACTACTACTACTACTACTACTACTGCTACTACTACTACTACTACTACTACTACTACTACTACTACTACTACTGCTGCTGCTGCTGCTGCTGCTGCTACTACTACTACTGCTACTACTACTACTACTACCACTACCACTTCCTGCCTATATATACCCGTCCTGCTCTACTTCTCTTTAGTGTGACTTTGTAAATGGTCCAAGTCGGACCGAAGCGTCGTCGTAAGCTCCTCTCTTCTATGTGCGGGTTAATTGTGTAAACTTCAATAACCATCGTGTAATCGATAACCTTAAAACCAAATTCACTTACCAAGTCATTAAATGTGTGAAATCTTCAGGCCATGTTGGTAGAACATGTCACTTAGGAATTGCCAGTTTGACTGTAGCACTGGTCACTGCAAATTATCCAAAAGCCAGAGTATAAATTTAACATTTTTCACCACACATGTCAGAAGGAAGGAGTATGTAGACTCGCAGGATTTTCGAAATAAACATCTGTCGGGCCCACTCATAATTTATATACAATATGTACCACCAAACGGGTTTATTACACACGTATAACATACAAAGTTAAGTACCAGAGGAAAAATCTAATTACTGAGGTCTAGTTGGTAATAAAAGAACGAATCTAACCCAACAGGCTCCCTACCCATGAAGTAACATTCGGTTACATTAGGCCAGTTGGGCTACTCGCCTCGACAAGTCGAAGCGGTCAGTGGCCCAAGAGGAAGATGCTAGCTACCCTACATGGTGTCAACCAATCGTCGTTGTGTCCACTAGACGATGGTAACTACAGAAAATTCACCTGTAAATGAACCTTGAAATAATCAATAATGCGTTCAGTTTTTCAGCGCACGCATCAGTGTACTCACCTAGTTGAAGTTGCAAGGGTCAAGTCCTAGCTCCTGACCCCGCCTCTTCACTGGTCGCTACTAGGTCACTCTCCCTGAACCGTGAGCTTTATCATACCTCTTCTTAAAGCTATGTATGGATCCTGTCTCCACTACATCGCTTCCCAAACTATTCCACTTCCTGACTACTCTGTGGCTGAAGAAATACTTCCTAAGATCCCTGTGATTCATCTGTGTCTTCAACTTCTAACTGTGTCCCCTTGTTGCTGTGTCCCCTCTCTGAAACATCCTGTCCTATGTGTGTGTGTGTGTGTGTGTGTGTGTGTGTGTGTGTGTGTGTGTGTGTGTGTGTGTGTGTGTGTGTGTGTGTGTGTTATAAGAAAGATAAGGTTTCGTCCAGATTTTGAACCCCTGAGGGTTAGCAACCCAGGATAACCCAAGAATGTCAGTGCGTCATCGAAGACTGTCTAACTTATTTCCATTGGGGTCCTCAATCTTGTTCCCCAGGATGCGACCCACACCAGTCGACTAACGCCCAAGTACCTATTTGCTGCTAAGTGAACAGGACAACAGGTATAAGGAAAAGCGTAGGGCCTGGGTTCGATTCCCGGCGGGAATCGAACCCGGGCCCTCCGTGTGTGAAGCGGGAGCTTTAGCCACCAGGTGTGTGTGTTTGTGTGTGTGTGTTTGTGTGTGTGTGTGTGTGTGTGTGTGTGTGTGTGTGTGTGTGTGTGTGTGTGTGTGTGTGTGTGTGTGTCTGTGTAACTACTCAAATAACAGTGAATTCAAGTTACAAACAATTAAGCCCTATTTGACGCGTTAGAACCTACATCTTAGCTGCATCTTCTTCATCAAGTAACTTACGAGCGGTAACTGTATCCTCTCGTCCAAAAGCTCCATAATATGGGAGCGATGGTTTAACCCATTACATGTTACTGCGGATTCGTAGTTACTTGGAAGACCTCAGCTTGTGAATACACCTCTTAAAAAACGTGATGGTTTTATTCGTTTTCTGGGGAACACTATGGTCCATCCTTATGAGTGAATTTAGTGAAGATATAATGGTATAAAATGCCGACGCGATGGTCAGATATAAATGAAACGTTGTCATTAAAGGACCATGTTATGCTGATTTTGAATGAATCTTTTCACTGCTTTTAGCTGCTTGATGAAAGGTAGGTTCGAGTCGTAGACACTTCGCAAAGGAACAAAGAAAAAAAGAAAACTGAAGTAGGCCTAATAGCCTATGCTTGGTAAGAAAGAAGCAAGTAAGGGGAACGCAAAAAGCTGATAAGGAGATGGAAATACAGAAGACAGGTGAATAGTAATAGTTAGGAAGAACTCACAAGTTAGTTTAAGTCACTAGTATTCTGAAGATTAGAGCATTTCATGGGGACTAAGATTTATGCTAGGAACGATGTGTCTAATAGCCATTTCAACGAGACGGCGTCTGTGAAGAGTAGAAAGGCAGATAGTTTTATCAAAAGACTAGTGTATAGATGGTTATGATTTATAACATAACGAAAAATAGTTCGCATATTTCAGTGTCGTGTTTGTGTTTTGAGAAGAGTGTTTTTTTAATAAAAATATATATCTTGCATTCCTTGCTCCCTGCGGCATTTTCATAACGCTTTCACGCGAGGGCGAACCCCTCCTGGAGACGTCAACAACTGGCAAGCCTTCTAGACGGTCTCCTCCATTCGTGTTCTTTAGTTTACGCGACTCTGGCTGTGTTGGCACACATATTTATTTCCTATCGGATTTGGAGTGTCTGAGTTGTTATATCTCTATATCATAAACTGCGCTTTATCAACCTTATGAATTTGGGGCGAGTTATTAATTACGTGAAATACAAGACATGTATTCACAAGAATTTTGAGGTTTAGATCTTTCAATACTGAAGTTTTCTTAGTCCATGGAACCAGAGTCGTCTTTACCTTCCTTGAATCAAGCCTGATTCAAGGCCCTTCATGACCTCAACTAGTTTAGCGCATTCCTATAATGCGCTAAACTAGTTGAGGTCATACTTATAATTTTCATCCACAAATTGTTTCCGAAGATAAAAGGGCTCAGTTACACATCTAAATTTATGTTTTATAAACTGTATAATCAAAGTGCAAATACAAGAGTGATAAATGTTGGTCACATGCTTAAGAGCTACAAATTCTAAGTAATAGTAATAGTGAAGATCAAAACTGTAAGAGAATCTGCGCGTCTGTTCCATAAACATTACACATTATACCCCTAACATCTTTAGCCTTGAACATAAAGGCCACAAAACAATTTTATATCCTTCATTTTCATCCTGCATAAAGCATCCTACTGCACATATTTTACTTCTCACACTACATTCGCACATTCTTGTTTTACGTTCTTGGACTTACATCCTATTCTGAAGCCTGTCTTCACACATTTCCATACATACTTTATCGTCACATAACACTCAAACATCTTTCTTGCAGTTCACTGCTCTCATATCCTACCATGCACATTCTACGCCACACATTCTACAATACACATTCAACGCTCTCATATCATATTTTGTCCAAGAACGTTGCTATTCTGGAGCACGGGCTTGAATGGTCACCTGGAGGCGTGTGGTGGTCTTCTGATGCTGCATACACACGATGACTATATGATGCGCTTTGTCCACTACAGTCTGGCCTGCTGGCTAACAAGGTAGGCTGGAAAGAGAGAGAGAGAGAGAGACATACAGACAGACAGACAGATATACAGACACACAGAGTCAGAGAGAGCGCAAGCACTACACCAAATGGCTTCACTTGTAATCACTTAACCTCGGAGTCAGAAATAAACAATCAGGCAGAAAAAATACCAAAACAATACAACACTCAGAATTAAAATAAACAGTCAGCGCGTCAGAGACAGAATTGCAAAGAGACAGAGAAGACAAAGTGATGGCCACAGTCCGCTGCGCACTGCAGTGAACAATGCACTCCACAATATTAATTGCTCAATTTATGGTCACCGCTATATTTTCTGGGAACCCATAACACCCCCAGCGTATGACAGACTCTTCCGCAAATGACAGAGTCTGCAACACAAGCGGAGAGGTCCAGGTGAAATGCAGAGTTATTACCTGAGGCGATGATACAGAAGGATGGTACAAGCATCTGGTGGTGGGAGCATGAAGAATTTCTAGTGGAGGGAAAATACAAATGGTTCTTGTGGAGCGAACCCAAAGAAAAATTTGATGGAGGGAATCAACAAAGGCTTTTGTTGATGGAACCTACAAGAGGTTTTGCTGATGGGTACCTTAAAGAGCGCTGACGAAGGGAACCTGCAAGGGTGATGAGAACCTACAATGGTTTTTGCGGTGGGTGCCTACATTGGGTCTGGTGGCGGATGCCCTAATAGGTTCTGGTTAAGGGAAGCTACAATAGATCCATTTTATGAAATCTACAGTTTACTGGAGAGTAACTACAGAGGTTCTGTAGTTACTCACTAGCATGACAAGCGGTGTTTTGGCAAGTATAATAAAAAGTGGACTAAAGAAGATCGTTGAAACAGTGGCAGGTATTTTCTGGGAAAGCAATCGGATTTATTCAGATGCTGAGAGCGCGTAAATATGTTACTTCGCCCTAGAGTATCTAGGGTGAAGCACAAAATTTTTCCATTCAGAATCTCATCATGTGTGTTGTTTATTTCTCCTTTTCTACTCAGTTTTCAATTTGGCCTCCAAATCAGACGGCCGTTTTCAGACATTACAGTTTATTGATTTCTGCACGATCTGAACCCCAACAAAAATTAAATATCTTTTAATTCTATTTTAGGTTAAAAGTTAGATAAGTTAAAAGCAATTCAACCCATGTTTACGTACAATTAGCCAATAGAAACAAGAAATCGTTTATTAACCCTACTATTTCCATACACGTTCTTTAGGCTGGGGATGGGATGCTGTGTTGGTATGTATGGTCACCGCCGCTATGCACCAGAGCAGATTCTCGACATGCTTGGCAACTTGGAGTTCTTGATGGGCTACACAAGCTTCTATCCTCTGAATATTCTGTGTTGAACAACGAAATGTGTGACTAGAGCTTACAAATGTACCCAGTTTGTTCCTGACAACACTGATTTCCACATCTAAACTCTTGATGGTTTTGGCACATTCCACAGCATGGCGGGGATCGAGTACATAACAGCAGCTGATCGCATCACTGCTAGGGGCTACTAAAATTGCAAGGTACGAGAAGCCACTGTGCTCCGGCGTGAAAGCTCTTGCGTTCAAAAAACAAGTAGGTATTTCTCAAGCAATGTATAAAAAATTAGCATTGCATTTATAAGTAAAACTGGAATATGATGGTCGAGATGAAGAATGCGATAATATATCCTCAGCACAGTTTAGTCTAGTGTTGGCTGTCTTTTTTTTCAGCCTTGTGCAGGTCCTTGAGTAAAGGGGTTCAACTAAGAAGGGATACGAAATAAGAATTAGCGACCTACGAGGAGAGAAGGATAAGGAATACAATTATTTAAGGAACATAATATTACGACGTGATAGATACTCTGAGGCATCGAACGCCTGGACCAGATACTCAACCACAGAAGACACAAATTTGCGAGTTCACAAAAATTAGTTAATTTTTCAACTTAAAATAACCATGATGATACTTCCTGACCTTCAGCTGAGAGACTCCCAACGAATGTAAATCATGAATATTACCCGAGAAAAAAAATGTCCCTTAAATGTCTCAGATAGCTGGTATATTTTACATGACTTTTCCCCCAGTGACGCCAAATGAGGTAAGTTACTCCAACAGCAGCGTTTTTGACGGCAGTGGCAGCGAGATTGTTTTTATTTAAAAGTGAAAGTGTTCAAAATATACACAGACTTTCTGGGCAGCAGTTACTGATACAAAAATAGTGTTCCCATGGTAATGGTTAATGGAACTTCACCATAAAAATTACACACACACACAAATTAGTGTAGCTCTGGAGACTGTGCAGTATCCTGTGTGAAGCAATGTTTGTTGGAACTGCTTCCTGTGGGTCATAACTGCTCTAGCGTGAACTAACTTCCTCTTTTACCCCTTCCTTGTGAAGTACTTCTCGATCAATGATGAACCTTTTCCGTGAAATTTACCTCTTAATTAAAGCCTTCCTCTGATGATTACCTCCAGATCAACCCTTTCGTGAAGATTACTTTTTAATCAACCTCTTCTGATGTTTCTTCCTGATTATCCTCTTTCCTGAAAAGTACTTCCTTATCAGCGTATTGCACTGAGGATTATTTCCTGATCACTTTCTTCTGATAAATACTTTCTGATCATCCTCTTCCCTGAGAAAAGATTTTTGTTCAACGTCTCACTCTTATGAGGATTACTGAGCAATCAATCTTTTGCCCTAAAGATTATTTTCATGCAGTTTTCAGCGAGTATGAAATCCTTTCTTCCTGCTTTCTTTGTTGAATGTATATTTCAGACTTTCTTCTGAAGTGAAATTCTTGACTGCATTATTTTCTCACATCGCTGTTATTTTTTCCCCCACAACTTTTTGTTGTGTGGATTACACACTTTTGCAACCAATGTTGCAAAAATGCTTTTTCAAATTATAATCAGTTTAGTAAAGTTGCTCACTGAGGAAAGAGTAAAGGAGAAAATAATATTAATATTTTTTTGGGGGGATGGGGGCCGAAAAGAGCTCTTTAAATTTATGTTTATAAATATTAAAGCTGTAATGGGTACACCCCTCAAGGAAGGCTCCTTGATGTTGGTGAGGGGCTCTTGATTTAGGGAATTGGATCTGTGCTCCAGTTCCCCGAATTAAGCCTGAATGCCTTCCACATCCCCCCCCCCCAGGCGCTGTTTAATCTTCCGGGTTTAGCGCTTCCCCCTTGATTATAATAATAATAATGTAATGGGTACATAGCACACTTGACCTTTTATTGTGTCATATATTTTGATATAACATTTTTTGCTGTTTGTCAGACAATAGTTATGTTGCCAAGAGACATATTTTCTCGTAAAAAAATTAAACCAATCTTTAGTATTTTTCGTTGGCGTTCCATTTGGAAACAAAAGAATTATATACAAAACATTCAATAAACTTCATTTTCATGTATTCAGTTTATCAAAAATCAGTTTTTAATTCGTGTGACTCGACCTGCTGTCGCGTATCGGGAGGGCATTATGAATAATATGTTAATATGTATAAAACTATTAAATTCATACGAAGTGTTGGTATAAGCTCCCTCACATTATAATCCTTTTTTCTGAATCACCAATTGCTACTTAAAATAATAATTGTGAATTTATATGTTCGTAAGGAATAAACGCTTTGCCATAAACTCATTATTATTATTATTATTATTATTATTATTATTATTATTATTATTATTATTATTATTATTATTATTATTATTATTATTATTATTAATTTTATTTTTGTTGCTATTATTATTGTTATTATTATGATTATTATTATAATTAACATCATCAGATTTATAAAATTTATAATTTTTCATAAAAAATGTGTAACCATTAGTTGATTGGTCAGCTTAGTATGGCACAATAATGAATTTCAGTGAGTGACATGATCGTCTCCTCAGCTAGATTAAACAATGTTAAATTAATTAAACATTTAGGTTTGGCTCCATTACTTTTCAATTTGTATTTAAACTGGTGTGACGTGTAATTTACGGTGTGGTTGGTAATGTGGGAGATTTCTGTAATGGAGACCCACAACCACTGAAAAGATTCATTATCATCTCCATAGACATTCTCATTGATTTTGTATCTAGATCGTATGAAACAATTCTGAAGATGTTACACGATGTATCTCACTGGGTACATCAATGGAATACAGCATGGCATTACAAGAGATAATGGAGAAGTTTGTATTTGCTCCGTAATTTCACTCTGCTAGTTATAAAGTTCGTCACGATGCTCAGGGTAAGTCCTCGGAGGAGAGTAAGGGACGATATATATTTTGACAAAATAAGAAAAAAAAATGCAAACGCAAGAGAGTTAAATTGTGGTTATGAATAACTGATCCAGAACGCAAAAGTGGAAGATTTTAAAGGCAGCCTCAACGAATGACGTAGTGATATATATTCATAGCGACCCACATCCTTATCATAACACGCACCATCTGACAGAAACAACTTACATCTTCAATGCAGAAATGGAAAAGATACTGCAATATTCTTTGACACGCCGAGCCAGCTGCTGCTTGTGCCTTATACTGCCTCTAGTCTCAACATAATAAATAGAATATAAAGCTTCCAGTCATTTTAATTACAATTTTCAAGCGTAATTAAAACATATTGTACAACAAAAAATTGCGTAAGAAAGTATATTAAACGTGAATCCAAGTATTCTCACTGTAAGCACTCACCCACACAGACAGGCGATATTAACAATGTAAGACAAGCCATGGGGGGAGAGGGGGAATCTTCAGCTCAAGCACTTTCACACTTCTCAGTGCGTTATCAGGAGCTGTGCAATGTTGCAAAGGCAACAACAGGAGAAGTAGGGTAAGTTTTCAGAGAGGTAGTCTGGAGGCACCAGCCAGTCTCAGACTGTCTGAGAGGCCAGCGGGATGCTAACCACACACCAGTCCCCCCACACCCCACCCCATAAGGGGTCGGGTGGAGTAGACCTCACCGTTTGTAGATAGCAAGAGGAAAATACTAGAATGCAGGTAATAGCCAGCCCTAGACTTCTAACCGATGGGCACAGGTCATGTGACGTAAAAAGTTACATTAAAATAGTGGATCATTACATACCTTCATTTACAACCTTCTAACTAATAAAATAGAGGGAAAAATCCCTCATTTATCAACCGGTGTCACAGAACCTTCCAGAACATTCAGAAAATACTCTCAGTGTCAGTTAATATATCTGTGAGAATTCTCCTATTCAGACTTTCTTTCTTATAATAAATAGGCTATTCTCAATTTTAATGTCATTCCTATCATTATCAACCATCATCCGCTAATATCATTATTATTATCATCATCATTATATTACAACCTGATTCATTAAACCCCTAAACTAGTTGAAATCACCATGTTGCAACCACCTATGTGTACCATGTGTACCTTGTACCAATGTACCTAGATGGGTTAGGACCTCAATAGGGCACTCTACATTTCTTTGGGGTTATCCCAGGTTGCTCGCACATGTGCCCACATACCTACTCCCTTATTACAGATGCCATATCGCTCAGGTTACTAGAGCACCTGTCGCATAACAATACTTGTATGCAGCAGCAGCTGAGCGAGTTATACCGACGGCAGACCTAACATATTAAATATCGACGTTCGCGACGGACTTAACAAGGTGTCATATATATGTACACGACGGGCGTACCATGATCAGTTTGCGACTCTGGTCAAACATAACCGAAAGATTACGAAACCCCCTGGCATAATGAGCATTCCTGGACTTTTGTATAACATTGTTGTTTAAGGCTGTATACAACTGACTCCACTAAATAACTATCGAGTTTGTACAGCCCATAATTTGAGTTATATACGGCATTCCTATCATGTTTCAAGAGGGAGGACTCGATTATGTTTCTTTCCATGATGGAACTGTTCGGGACAATTATTTGGGCGGCAGCCCACCCATGTGGGTGATTACATGACATGGTTAAAGATCACATTCGACATCTGGCCTCTCCTGATTGAGTACTGGTGTTGGAATAATCTGGTTTCCAGAGGTATACCTGTCTGACCAATGTGCGAGAATGGGCAAAGGGTGCATGGGACCTTGTAGACACCACCAACATTATTAGGTGGTGTGTCTTTAATCAGTCTCTGTTTCACTGTCCCAGTGTTTCTGAAAGTCAGATTTATATTGAGTTATTTTAGTGTCTCCCATAGACAGGCCAAACTATCTTTGTATGGCAAGACCAATACATTTTTCCTGTCCAGCGTTTCCTTAGGTTCAGTCCTGTAGAAAGTCTTCTTAGCTGACAGTAGGGCCTTCTCAACGAAATCCCTAGGATATCTCAGTTTTGTAGCTATGTTAAATATTTTGTTGATTTCATCGTCTAAATACTCAGGACTGCAGTTATGCAATGCTCTCAGGATCACTGTAAGGAAAACACTCCTTTTAACCCTAGATTCATGATTGGAATAATAATGAATGTATGACGACACATTGGTGGTCTTCCTGTAAACTCTAAAGTTGAAACTTCTGTCGATGCGATGGATTAAAATATCTAGGAAGGGTAGAGTGTTACCTATTTCATGCTCTACTGTGAACTTAATAGAAGGTACCAGACCATTAAGACTAAGTAGAAACTCATCAATGGTGTGATCTCTAGGCCAGAGGCAAAGCACGTCATCTACTTTTTTGAAACCACCTAGCATTATTTGGGAGAATATCTTTAAGTAGTCTAGTCTCATAAAATTCCATATACAGGTTGCTGAGTAAGGGGCTGAGGGGATTTCCCATAGTCATACCCTGCTTCTGAGCATAATACTTCCCTTCAAACACAAACTTACTATGCTCAGAAGCAGGGTATGGCTATGAGAAATCCCTTCAGCCTCTTAGTCAGCAACCTGCATGTGGAATTTTGAGACTAGACTACTTAAACATATTCTCCCAAATAATGCTAGGTGGTTCAGATACGTAGGTGATTTGCTTTGCCTCTGGCCTAGAGATCACACCATTGATGAGTTTCTATCTAGACTTAAGGGTCTGGTACCTTCTATTAAGTTCACAGTAGAGTGTGTGTGTGTGTTTGTGTGCATACTCTTCTAATTATGGTTGCAGGGTTCGATTCATATCTCCTGGCAACGCCTCTTCACTGGTCGCTACTTGGCCCACTCTCTCCCTGCTCCACGAGCTTTATCATACCTTTTCTTAAAGCTATGCATGGGTCCTGCCTCCACTACATCACTTTCCAGACTGTTCCACTTCCTGGCAAATCTCTGACTGAACAAGTACTTCCTAACATTCCTGTGACTTAGTTGAGTGTTGAAATTCCAGTTGTGTCCCTTTGTTGCTGTGTCGCATCTCTGAAACATTTTGTCCTTATCCACCTTTTCACTTCTTCTCAGTATTTTATATGTCGTTACCATGTTTTCCCTATCCCGCCTATGTTCCAGTGTTGTCAGGCTGAGTCCTTTAATTAAAGTATCGCCAGTATAAAATTTTGAAGAGATTGTAATAGTGAATGATCAAACCAACTTCCCAGAGGTTATTGGGCAAGCACGCTAACCCCTAAACCACCGGCATGTGTAAATTGTAACCGAAGACTCTTATTGAAACCACAGGTTTGTGACCGGCTCCAGAGTTGCCACAAATTCAATTTTACATAACTCACGTTTTCCCAGTGAACCACTAACACTAGAATATACAACTACGATAGAAGAGATTCAGTCGCGTGTACCATGTCGGAAGTTGGAGATGTTTTGTATCAGAAGTATTACATAGATATTATCACTGGAATTATTAGTTAATATTATTAATAATATTAATGTTATTATTTTTATTACTCTGTAGCTTCTTTCATACAACAGTAGTAGTAGTAGTAGTAGCAGTAGTAGTAGTAGTAATAGTAGTAGTAGTAGTAGTAGTAGTAGTAGTAGTAGTAGTAGTAGTAGTGGTAGTAGTAGTAGTAGTAGTAGTAGTAGTAGTAGTATAGTAGTAGTAGTAGTAGTAGTAGTAGTAGTAGTAGTAGTAGTAGTAGTAGTAGTAGTAGTAGTAGTAGTAGTAGTAGTAGTAGTAGTAGTAGTAGTAGTAGTAGTAGTAGTAGTAGTAATCTGTTATTATTATTATTGCCATTATTATTATTAATAATATTTGGATTATTAATATAATTATGAGTGTGAGTGTAATGTGAGCAAAGTAACATTTATGATGGGATTTAAGTAAACATGAGTCCTAGAGGAGGAAAGTACAATACCTGCGCTCTAAAGTAGGTCTGAGAACGTTGTAGTTCTGAGGGCCATCTGAACTGTGATGTCGGGATGCATTTGTCTTACTTCCATTAAACATCCACCTGTCGTTTTCCCACTGATTGTCCCTCTTCCTCCTTTGAAAGGGACTATCCTTTCCCTTACCTGCCTCTCAAATGCCCCTTACCCCTTCCATCGCCTTCGATTCCCCTACCCCCATTCCTCGCATTTGCTAAGATAGCGATTCAGTGAATGAGGCGTGAAAGATTTTCCCCTTCTTTTTAAACTGCCGTGTTAAAAGTTTTATTATTATTATTATTATTATTATTATTATTATTATTATTATTATTATTAGTATTAGTATTAATATTATTACTATCATTACTATTATTCTTAATATTATTCTATTCACAAAATAAGCAGCAAACTTGTCATTCAGTGTAGTGTCCCAGAGGCAGTGTGCTCATATGAACGCCTACAATCCTCGCCTTTGTGAGCCAGGAAGGTAAACAGTGCCTGTCATGCTAAGGGAGCTTATATGTGTGACCACCTGAGGAAGCATTTATACGGAATAGATGCAGCAGTTCGCCAGGAATAACTTTCCACTGACCAAACACCTGGCTCACGTTTTGCTGGGTTCACACTTAATGAACTTAATATTACTAGGCAAGTTATTGCATATATATGCTAGCGTCCTGTTTGGGAATACTGAAATATAAATACTGTCAATTTGGAAGGAAAAATCCTACATTGATTTGACACTCCCTCCGTCCTCTTCCCTTTCGTATCTTCGTGACACATATAAACAGGTAATGGCTAACTGAGAGGAAAGACCATGAGCTGAGATGGTAATTGGATGAGGCCTAAATCTGTCCCACTTAGAGAATTGATGAATTATTTGAAGTTCCAGCAGCCAGTTGCTGCATCTTCCTGGAAGAGCATCCGGCGCCCAGCGGTGATGGATAGTATAGTTATGTACACATCAGGGATAGGGAACAAATACGAAATTTTATTTGTATTTGAGACCCAGACAAACTAACTTTTGTATTTTACTTTTATTTGAGAAAAAAATTAAAGTTCTGTATTACAGCATGGGCAGATATAAGAAATGTTCCAGAAAAAAAACAAGTGTTAATGTGGACAGAAATGAGAAATGGCAAGACTCACTCTGTATATGTTAAAACATGTTCTCCAAACATGTATATATATATAATATATATATATATATATATATATATATATATATATATATATTATATATATATATATATATATATATATATATATATATATTTATATATATATATATATATATATATATATATATATATATGTGTTGTGTGTGTGTGTTGTGTGTGTACTCACCTAATTGTGGTTGCAGGGGTCGAGACTCAGCTCCTGGCCCCGCCTCTTCACTGATCGCTACTGGATCCTCTCTCTCTCTGCTTCCTGAGCTTTGTCATAACTCTTCTTAAAACTATGTATGGTTCCTGCCTCCACTACTTCACTTGCTAGGCTATTCCACTTGCTGACAACTCTATGACTGAAGAAATACTTCCTAGCGTCCCTGTGACTCGTCTGAGTCTTCAGCTTCCAGTTGTGACCCTTTGTCCCCGTGTCCCCTCTCTGGAACATCCTATCTCTGTCCACCTTGTCTATTCCCCGCAGTATCTTGTATGTCGTTATCATGTCTCCCCTGACCCTTCTGTCCTCCAGTGTCTTCAGTCCGATTTCCTTAACCTTTCCTCGTACGACATTCCCTTGAGCTCTGGGACTAGCCTTGTTGCAAACCTTTGTACTTTCTCTAACTTCTTGACGTGCTTGACCAGGTGTGGGTTCCAGACTGGTGCTGCATACTCCAGTATGGGCCTAACATACACAGTGTACAGTGTCTTGAACGATTCCTTATTAAGGTATCGGAACGCTATTCTCAGGTTTCCCAGGCGCCCGTATGCTGCAGCGGTTATTTGGTTGATGTGTGCCTCCGGTGATGTGCTCGGTGTTATGGTCACCCCAAGGTCTTTCTCCCTGAGTGAGGTCTGTAGTCTTTGTCCACCTAGCCTATACTCTGTCTGCGGTCTTCTTTGCCCCTCCCCAATCTTCATGACTTTGCATTTGGCTGGATTGAATTCGAGAAGCCAGTTACTGGACCACATGTCCAGCCTCTCCAGGTCTCTTTACAGTCCTGCCTCATCCTCGTCCGATTTAATTCTTCTCATCAACTTCTCGTCATCTGCGAACAGGGACACTTCAGAGTCTATTCCTTCCATCATATCGTTCACATATATCAAAAATAGCACTGGTCCTAGAACTGACCCCTGTGGGACCCCGCTCGTAACAGGCGCCCATTGTGATACCTCTTCACGTACCATGACTCGTTGCTGCCTCCCTGTCAGGTATTCCCTTATCCATTGCAGTGCCCTTCCTTTTACGTGTGACTGATCCTCCAGCTTCTGCACTAATCTCTTGTGGGGAACTGTGTCAAAGGCCTTCCTGCAGTCTAGGAAAACGCAATCTACCCAACCCTCTCTCTCATGTCTTACTTCTGTTACCTTGTCATAAAACTCCAGGAGGTTTTGATACAAAAATTGCCTTCCATAACCCCTGCGGTTTTATTTATAATCTTTTTCCTTTCCAGGTGTTCGCCCCTCCTCCTGATAACTTCTCCATGCTTGCACACGTACTGTCAGAGCAAGGTCGTTTTTAGTGCCTCGTTTCTTTTTCCTTTTTTAAAAGGGGGACTACATTAGCGTTTTCCATTTCTAGGTATTCCCATTTTAAAGGGGATTGTTAAAGATTGGGGTTAAGGCACAACACATCTCTGCCCTTTTTCCCCTTAAGGCCCAGGGGGGGGGTTGGGTTCCCCCCGGGTGGGGGGGGCATTGGCCCCCTCCCCCCTCAGTTGTTCATTATCCAACATTGTTGGATTTCCCCTTGATTTCCCTTTGTTCTGCTTCCACAGCCCCTTTTCTATGAAAAACTTCTTTTAAATTCCTGTAGCTCCTCACAAACCTCCTGAATTTCGGAGTTCTCCCCCTTTCGTCCTTAAATTGCATGGCTTTGACGTTGTCTTCCTCCTTTTGGGCTATAAAACAGTTTGGGGTCAGTCTTGTTCTCGATGCTATGCATTTTCAACTGTCGCGGGGCCTCCCTCCTTCCCTGTGCTACTCTTTCCCTGGCTCTGCGACTGATCTCCCTATTTTCGGGGTTTTCTCTGCCTTCTGACTTTTTCCTTCTCAAAATTGCACTTTGTTTTTCCCCTCCTAACCGCGGGTGAACCGGGGGTTGTTTGGTTTTCCCGTTTTTTATTTTTTTCCCCTTGGGAATGAACCTTTCCACTGCCCCCTTTGCATTTTGTTGCTCTATTCCATCATTTCATTTATGGTTTTCCCTGCCAGTTCTCTGTCCCACTGGACCTCCCGCAGGGAAATTCTTCAACCCCCATGTTCCCCTCTTTTATAGTCAGGTTTTTCCCATTCTATCCTGTTATTCCTCCACTTGCAGCTACTAGTATTTTAAAACACAGAAACCCCGTGGTCGCAGCCCAGGGGGCCCCATACTTGATGCCTCAATTTTACTGCCCGGGGGAACCAAGGTCCAAACTTGCTGGTTCACCTCCCCCTCCAAATCTGGTTTTCCTTAACATGTTGGTGCTTTGGGTTTTTCCCTCACCAGTCCAACATCCGGCTCTCCATGTTTCGGGACCCCCTGTGGCTCCAGGTTTTCCCCGTCAATCTCCCGTGGTTGAAATCCCCATAACCCCGCAAATTTGCTCTGCTGGAGTGATCTTCTTCCCCCCCAGCAAGTGGCCCCCCATTTCTCTGTTTCCTCTTCATATTCCCCTCTTTGGGCCCCCTGCGTTCTGTGGTGGATTTACATCACTGCAACGACCATTTGTGTTCCCCACCTGAAGTTACCTGCTTGTAGTCTCTTTTTCCCCCTTCACTTTTCCTTCCATTTTCTCGATTTTTCCCTCTTTTTTTACGAGCAAGGGAACCCAAAATCCCCCCCCTGCCCGTGTGTGTTGTGTGTGTGCGTTGTGTGTGTGGTGTGGTGTGTGGGGTGTGTGTGTGTGTGTGTGGGACTGTTCTTTTATTATGGAGACCGATAACTTATTTTACAACTAGAGATGAGGAAAGTGCACTGGAACATCAATCACCACCGTCGATGATTAAAAAAAAAAAACGACGCATATTGAGGTGGTCATGTATAGAGCAGAAAGCTGGTGTAAAAGTGGAATAGTGAGCTGGTCGCATATAGAACAGTGAGCTGGTCCCATATACAGCAGTGTGCTAGTCTCATATAGAGTGAGCTGCTCCCATAAACAGTAGTGAGCTGGTCCCATACACAGCAGTGGGCTGGTCGTATATAGTGGAACGAAACAGTTATATATTGAAGAGTGAACTGGTCATATATATTGCACTGACTTAGGTACAGAGCACTGAGCTCTTACATGGAACACCGAGCTGATCGTATGTAGAGCAGTCAACTGATTATGGATAAGTCCCTAAGTAAATAAAGATCAGATCCATTAGACCGTTATAGAATTTTATCTACATGAGCAGGTGATTAACTGCTGCTTCTGTATTCATTACTGCTCAACTATAAATATAACCTGTGTAAATCACAACACGCGAAAAACTCATGACGCCTTAATCCACGGGACCACGCAATCCTTAAGAGTAGCGCATCCAGCAGAATTGCATGTTGTACTCGTTACCCAAGGACATACGGTAGTATGGATGACTAGAGTCATCCCGTGGTCCTGTGGATTAAGGCGTCATGAGTTGTCGCCCACCATGAGGCAGGCCAAGGCAGCATGGGTTCGACTCCTTGGCTAGTCGCAGTGTTGTTATTGATCACTACCACTTGTTCGTGGGATATATATATATATATATATATATATATATATATATATATATATATATATATATATATATTTACCAAAGGTCACACTATACAGTTTTATTTTCTGAAGCCACTGGAATATTCCGTAATGAATGCATCATTGTAGTTTTGTAACAATATTGGACTTGAATCCACATCATATGTACTGAGTCATTTCCAGAGTCACAAATTAAGCAAAAGCAAATTAAAGAGGAACTTAATAATCCATTATTCCTTATTACCCACCTTCCCGCTTCTCCCCTTTCACCGATAATATTATACTTCGCTGTCGGGAATTCAGTTCAACCTTTGATAAAAATTTAAAGTATTTTTTTTAACCAAATGAAGGTAATAATCGTATCGTAACAATCAGCAAACTTTTAAAAAACAATTAGCAAACTAAAGTACCGGCCAACACTATTTTTAAATGTGATTTCGTCCCTAGATAACAGACAGGTAGACCGTACTGAAGATGACAATATGACCACTTTGCTCCTCGGAAATAGGATTTATTTAGCATGAAAGGTTACCTAGAATTTGTTTTTCTTTTATTACGCACACACACACACACACACACACACACACTCCTAGCCAAGCATGTAAGGAAGCTAGAGAAAGTGCAAAGATTTTCAACCAGACTAGTCCCAGAGCTAGGGGTATGTCCTACGAGGAAAGACGACACTGGAGGACAGGAGAGATAAGGATGATATGATAACCACTTGAAAAATACTGAGAGGAATCGACAAGGTGGACAGAGACAGGATGTTCCAGAGATGGAACACAGCAACAAGGGGTCACAGTTGGAAGTTGAAGACTCAGATGAATCACAGGGATGTTTGGAAGTATTTCTTCAGTCACAGAGGTATCAGGAAGTGGAATAGTATGGGAAGTGATATAGTGGAGGCAGGATCCATACATAGGTTTAAGAAGAGGTATGATAAAGCTCATGAAGCGAGAAAAGGGACCCAGTAGCGGCCAGTGAAGAGGCGGGGCCAGGAGCTATGAATCAACCCCTGCAACCACAACTATGTGAGTACACACACATATTTGAAGCAAGACTAATCCCGGAGCTGAAGTGTTGGTCCTACGAGGAGAGGTTAAAGCGGAGTCAGGGGAACATACGAACAAATATTACCTGGAAGGACTTACCTCTTATAACAACTCTGAAATTAAATAATTAAAAAAAAATGGCAAAAATGTTCCTAATGATTCTAATGAGACTTAGACCCTAAACGAAACGAACAGAAAAGCTATTGCTCAATATTAACGTTCACAAGTGACTTTTGTCATTTTCCATGAACTTGGGGAACGAGATTATAACTCTTATAGAAGCGCAATTTCCATAAATTACTATTCGCTAATTATGAGCAGTGGTCGTTGGCAGAGTGTAGGGCTAATGGACAAATTGCGTTTGTTGTCATTATGTCTAATTAAGGTGTTTGTCATTATCGATCGAATGACAGATCTGGCAATTGGCCAGCGCTGGAGAAAGGTTGCCAATATCTCATGTAAATTACCCTCTACGCATTCTTACGAACTGGAACTTGGTTTGTAACCTATTTCCTTATATACAAATATATACAAAAGAAAAAATACCCTGATGAAAATTGGTCTAAATAAACAAGAGAAATATCTCTTACTGCTTGACAAAGCTCCTGGGGAGCGAAAAGTTGCCAGAATAAAATGTGACATTAGTTGCACTTGTGCCCTTTTACCTAACATATTGCCAGTAATTCTACCAACATTAATACAAATTAAATATTATCTGCTAATTTGTAACTAGGGGCAGTGTGGCTTTTATGATCCATGTGCAGTGAATACACTGTAAACCCGAAAAACTAGCTACAAAACCAGAAGAAGAGAGGGTGGAATGACACGGTATATTTGAGATTCAGAAACATCTTGGTTATAAAAGCCACGTAGGCCACACTAACGAGTCAGATCCCTATCTGGGGGAATGAAGTTATCTTGATGTTAGTGTCGAGGCAGACACTTCGTCTTCTCCATGTGCATTAAAGCTTATAAAATAACTTCGTAATTTTCAACAATATATGATTTTTAATTACATTTGTGAATTTTTTTTTTTTTACTGTAAAGCATAATGTTTGTTGCATTATTATACCAAGAATTTTTTTTTCTAGAATGTGCGAGTTTTTCTTGAGGTTTCTTTAAATTTAATTCTTTCAGTTGTTTTGCTTGAATAAATGTGGTTTCATATTTCGTAATGACAGGAAAAATGTCTCAGTAACTTATGGATTGTAAGAAAAGGTCTTCCTATGTTATTCCAAGTTGTGTTCTTCAGTGATTTATTCCAGTCAAGATGTAAATTACCAGAATTTACAAAAATAGTGTGTGATATTGTACAATATAACATAGCTCCATGGACATTTACTTAAAAATGAATATGAAACTAACCAGTTGAAATTAACTTTATAAAAGCAAGCAAATGTTTTTTGCTATAACCTCTTTTGTATTTAAAATAAAACTAAGGACATTTACATGTTAATGTTATATTTAATTATTTAACTTTATAGTCATCTTATTTGCCTCGGCTTCACGTATTTATTTTATATACAAAAACAGATAGCTAGTCGTCCTTTGTAGTCAGAACTCATTATCGACATAACTCGGTCGGAAATCCATCTTATGCCAAACAAACCGAATTATACAAACCGAATTATACAAAATAAAAACAGACTGATCTTAGATTGGGAAGCTGTGGCGGCGAGTTAGGCCGATCTACATTTTTTGATCCTAAATAATATAAATATTTATAATAGCAAAATCTGAATTCACCTTAGAAATGGGGTCCGAATCAGTAACAATACTGTCCACAATTAATTTAATGTTGCGGTAGCTCAGATGGAACGGTAATCGCCTGGGTCATGCAAGACGGTGCACATCCCGGCATGAAAAGAGAAATTGTGGGACATTTATTGTGGCTGGGGCACCAGTCGAATTGACCTAATTGTACATTGCACCTCGGTGGCACAAAACTTGAGCCCATGCAATAAAAGAAAAGATAATGAAAACAGCTGGTAAACAGCGATATCAGCTTGAATGTACCCAAATTATGGTGGACATGTAAGTAACACTCCTGTCTACTATACATTTAAGAGTGCGGTATTCACTTGCTTGATGCCATAGGCTATATAAGGATCAACTAACTAGCACTGACGTTAAGGCAGTAAACGATATGAGCTGTCTGTGATGCCATGTGGAATTTGCTGATTGAGGTCTCCGGTGTTTCCCACAACATAGAATAAAGGTATTTTGAAGCCTGAATGAATGTTTTCAGGAAATGGAGTGCAGATATGCACCAATACTGAGAGTACAGTACTTAGCCGGAGTAATGACAAACACGGGTTTGCTTCCAGGCTTAAATAAACCAGCTATGAAACACACACACAGACACACACCAAGTGCAAAGTCTTGAAGATTGGGGAAGGGCAAAGAAGAGTGCAGACGGAGTACAGTCTGAGGGGCAAGAGATTATAAACCTCACTCAAGGAAAATGATCTTTGGGTGATTATAACACCGGGCACATCCCCTGAGGCACACATCAACCAAATAACTGCTGCAGCATACGGGCGCCTAGCAAACCTAATATTAGCATTCCGACATCATAATAAGGAATCGTTCAGAACCCTGTACACCGTGTATGTTAGGCCCATATTGGAGAATGCAGCACCAGTTTGGAATCCACACCTAGCCAAGCACGTAAGGAAACTAGAGAAAGAGCAAAGGTTTGCAACAAGACTAATCCCGGAGCTAAGGGGCATGTCCTACGTGGAGAGGTTAAGGGAAATCGACCTGACGACACTGGAGGACAAGAGAGATGGGGGGGGGGATATGATAACGGCATATAAAATACTGAGAGGAATCGACAAGGTGGACAGAGACAAGATGTTCCAGAGATGGGACACAGCAACAAGGGGTCACAGTTGGAAGTTGAAGACTCAGATGAATAACAAGGATGTTAGGAAGTATTTCTTCAGTCACAGAATTGTCAGGAAGTGTAATAGTCTGGAAAGAGATTTGTAAATAAAAAAAACCCATTATTGTTCGTTTCTTAGTTAAGCTTTCAGCAATATTTTTAAATGATTTTATTGTTGAAGCATTATCTATGCAAGTAGCAGAGGCTAAGCAGGAGTTAGGATAGTTGCCTGCAAGATACCTACTAATGATTCGAGACTCTAGAACACCGTTTGCAACATTAGTTTGTACTGTAGCAAGGAATGTGTTACTGTAAACTTGTTTGCAGTGTAGAGAGTTAAAATGGAGAGTTCATTTGTGTTAGAAAAGGTTATTAATTTATTTTTTTTCTGTCCTCAGAATTAGGAAAAGTGTATTCCAAGTTTTTTAAATATCTCCCTTGGAATCGTGAAATTTAGTTAAATAGAAGTATTCGTTCGACCTGCTATGAATATTTGAGTGTTGCAGAGAATCTCTTTGCAATTTCTTTGCGGATGAGGCCTAACCTATACTTCTCCTTATCATGATTCTCGTCTATTGATTAAAGCAAACCTTTTTTTATAGTTTGTTTCATATTTTGTGTCCAGTGAGGTTTAATAATATTAAAAAAGTTTACTGCTCTATAAAGTACATTCTGATTGATATTATCCGTCCCACTACTAATACTACTATAATTATAACAAGCACTGCTATAGTGCTGCTGCTACTACAACTACTGCTATTGCACCTTCTACTACTGCTACTACAACTACTGCTATTGCACCTTCTACTACTGCTGCTACCATAACTACGACTGCTATCACTGATGCAACTTCTACTATTGCTGCAACTATAAATACTACTAATGCAGAAACAGCTATTGTTTTAACTAATATTACTACTCATAATAACAATAATAATAATCACAATAATAATAATAATAATAATAATTATAATAATAAGAGTAATAATAAATCTATACAAATGGGACGACTAAGAAATTTTGGAAGAGGATCAACTATGCGTACTTAAAAGTATTGTTAATATAGCGAAATTGAAGTTAAATATCAAGGGGAAAGTGTTTTATTAATACTCAGTAAATTAATAGGAATTAGTAAATGTAATGCGTGTAAACTACAAGTAATTTACAGCATGGTGGTGCTTCCATGCCCAGTTCTGTTGACACTGTCCTGGAAGGGTAAACATGAGAGGATTTACTCCAGTGGAGACGCACTAACTGCCAGCCAGTGGACACTAATTCTGTGGTCTCAAGTCTCCCAAATTTTCCACGATGGGTCGGGGAGAATTTACATTTTAGCTTAAAAACAAAATCATACCCTGGCATACAACTCCAGCTAGTGCTGACGATGCTAAAACTTCTACTTAGACATAGAGAAGAGT
>NC_069411.1:33745960-33765960 GCF_026875155.1 Cherax quadricarinatus | reverse complement strand
TAATACTCAGCAAAATGAGTAAGGAAAGTGTAGTATTAGATTAAAAATATTAATAGAGAATACTTGGTGGACTATGAATTAACCTGCTGACAACTACTACGTCACTCGCAAAGTAACTTCCTCTGTCACATCATTTCTAAAACTCTGCTACAAAAGTCATCAACTTTGGAAGTTTTGAGTCTTTATCATTGATGCTGTTGATTTTTAGCAATGAAAGAGATGAGCGAAGAGAGGAGAGAAAGACATCTGATGATATGAGTATTTTTTATAGGAACAGGAAGGGTAACAAATATGGCCTAATTAATTAGAGAAAAATACCGTGTCAAATTAAAATAAGCCGATGTGTTTTATAAACCCTGAATTATTATGGTCGTAATAATGATAATTTATTATTTGTGTACTCAGTGTACGTATCTTCCTATACATACATATATATAATATATATATATATATATATATATATATATATATATATAATATATATATATATATATATTATAATATATATATATATATATATATAGGTAGTAGGTTGGTAGACAGCAACCACCCAGGGAAGTACTACCGTCCTGCCAGATGACTGTGAAACAAAAACCTGTAACTGTTTTGCATGATGGTAAGGATTGCGGGTTTCTTTTTCTGTCTCATAAACACGCTAAGATAACAGGGATATCTTGCTACCCTACTTACATTTGGTCACATTCACAGACACGCCATGCAAATATATATATAATACATCTATTTTTTTCCCTTTTTCTAAATACTCTTGTTCTTTTTATTTCTTCTATTGCCATGGGGGAAGTGGAAAAGAATCTTTCCCCCGTAAGCCATGCGTGTCTATGAGCGACTAAAATGCCACAAGGCTAGTAACCCCCCTCCTTTTACAATTACTAAAAAAGAAGAAAAAAAACTTTTTAAACTGGGGTTCTTTAAAAGTGCGTGGAGTATCGGGTGACAAGAAAAGATGATTGCTATGTTATGAATGAAAAAAAAGTTGGGTCCTGGCCCTAACGAAACAAACTGAAGGGGGGGGAGATTTTTTGTGGGGGGGAAATAAATGGGATTAAATCTGGAGTATCTGAGAGAGTTAGAGCAAAGGAAGGGTAGCAGTAATGTTAAAATGATCAGTTATGGAAGGAGAAAAGAGAAATATGAATGTGTAAATTCAAGAATTATGTGGATTAAAGTAAAGGTTGATGCGAGAAGTGGGTCATAATAAGCGTGTATGCACCTGGAGAAGAGAGGAATGCAGAAGGAGAGAGAGAGATTTTGGGAGATGTTAAGTGAATGTATAGGAGCCTTTGAACCAAGTGAGGAGTAATTGTGGTAGGGGACTTGAATGTAAAGTAGGAGAAACTTTAGAGAGGGTGTGGTAGGTAAGTTTGGGGTGCCAGGTGTAAATGATAATGGGAGCCCTTTGATTGAACTTTGTATAGAAAGGGGTTTAGTTATAGGTAATACATATTTTAAGAAAAAGAGGATAAATAAGTATACACGATATGATGTAGGGCGAAATGACAGTAGTTTGTTGGATTATGTATTGGTAGATAAAAGACTGTTGAGTAGACTTCAGGATGTACATGTTTATAGAGGGCCACAGATATATCAGATCACTTTCTAGTTGTAGCTACACTGAGAGTAAAAGGTAGATGGGATACAAGGAGAATAGAAGCATCAGGGAAGAGAGAGGTGAAGGTTTATAAACTAAAGAGGAGGCAGTTAGGGTAAGATATAAAGCTATTGGAGGATAGATGGGCTAATGAGAGCATAGGCAATGGGGTCGAAGAGGTATGGGGTAGGTTTAAAAATGTAGTGTTAGAGTGTTCAGCAGAAGTTTGTGGTTACAGGAAAGTGGGTGCAGGAGGGAAGAGGAGCGATTGGTGGAATGATGATGTAAAGAGAGTAGTAAGGGAGAAAAAGTTAGCATATGAGAAGTTTTTTACAAAGTAGAAGTGATGCAAGGAGGGAAGAGTATATGGAGAAAAAGAGAGAAGTTAAGAGAGTGGTGAAGCAATGTAAAAAGAGAGCAAATGAGAGAGTGGGTGAGATGTTATCAACAAATTTTGTTGAAAATAAGAAAAATTTTTGGGAGTGAGATTAACAAGTTAAGAAAGCCTAGAGAACAAATGGATTTGTCAGTTAAAAATAGGAGAGGAGAGTTATTAAATGGAGAGTTAGAGGTATTGGGAAGATGGAAGGAATATTTTGAGAATTGTTAAATGTTGATGAAGATAGGGAAGCTGTGATTTCGTGTATGGGGCAAGGAGGAATAACATCTTGTAGGAGTGAGGAAGAGCCAGTTGTGAGTGTGGGGGAAGTTCGTGAGGCAGTAGGTAAAATGAAAGGGGGTAAGGCAGCCGGGATTGATGGGATAAAGATAGAAATTTAAAAGCAGGTGGGGATATATTTTTTGGAGTGGTTGGTGCAATTATTTTAATAAATGTATGGAAGAGGGTAAGGTACCTAGGATTGGCAGAGAGCATGCATAGTTCCTTTGTATAAAGGCAAAGGGATAAAAGAGAGTGCAAAAATTATGGGGGGATAAGTCTGTTGAGTGTACCTGGTAAAGTGTATGGTAGAGTTATAATTGAAAGAATTAAGAGTAAGACGGAGAATAGGATAGCAGATGAACAAGGAGGCTTTAGGAAAGGTAGGGGTGTGTGGACCAGGTGTTTACAGTGAAACATATAAGTGAACAGTATTTAGATAAGGCTAAAGAGGTCTTTGTGGCATTTATGGATTTGGAAAAGGCGTATGACAGGGTGGATAGGGGGGCAATGTGGCAGATGTTGCAAGTGTATGGTGTAGGAGGTAGGTTACTGAAAGCAGTGAAGAGTTTTTACGAGGATTTGTGAGGCTCAAGTTAGAGTATGTAGGAAAGAGGGAAATTTTTTCCCAGTAAAAGTAGGCCTTAGACAAGGATGGGGTGATGTCACCGTGGTTGTTTAATATATTTATAGATGGGGTTGTAAGAGAAGTAATGCGAGGGTCTTGGCAAGAGGCGTGGAGTTAAAAAATAAAGAAATCACACAAAAAAGTGGGAGTTGTCACAGCTGCTCTTTGCTGATGACACTGTGCTCTTGGGAGATTCTGAAGAGAAGTTGCAGAGATTGGTGGATGAACTTGGTAGGGTGTGCAAAGAAGAAAATTAAAGGTGAATACAGGAAAGAGTAAGGTTATGAGGATAACAAAAAGATTAGGTGATGAAAGATTGAATATCAGATTGGAGGGAGAGAGTATGGAGGAGGTGAACGTATTCAGATATTTGGGAGTGGACGTGTCAGCGGATGGGTCTATGAAAGATGAGGTGAATCATAGAATTGATGAGGGAAAAAGAGTGAGTGGTGCACTTAGGAGTCTGTGGAGACAAAGAACTTTGTCCTTGGAGGCAAAGAGGGGAATGTATGAGAGTATAGTTTTACCAACGCTCTTATATGGGTGTGAAGCGTGGGTGATGAATGTTGCAGCGAGGAGAAGGCTGGAGGCAGTGGAGATGTCATGTCTGAGGGCAATGTGTGGTGTGAATATAATGCAGAGAATTCGTAGTTTGGAAGTTAGGAGGAGGTGCGGGATTACCAAAACTGTTGTCCAGAGGGCTGAGGAAGGGTTGTTGAGGTGGTTCGGACATGTAGAGAGAATGGAGCGAAACAGAATGACTTCAAGAGTGTATCAGTGTGTAGTGGAAGGAAGGCGGGGTAGGGGTCGGCCTAGGAAGGGTGGAGGGAGGGGGTAAAGGAGGTTTTGTGTGCGAGGGGGCAAGAACTTCCAGCAGGCATGCGTGAGCGTGTTTGATAGGAGTGAATGGAGACAAATGGTTTTTAATACTTGACGTGCTGTTGGAGTGTGAGCAAAGTAACATTTATGAAGGGATTCAGGGAACCGGCAGGCCGGACTTGAGTCCTGGAGATGGGAAGTTCAGTGCCTGCACTCTGAAGGAGGGGTGTTAATGTTGCAGTTAAAAACTGTAGTGTAAAGCACCCTTCTGGCAAGACAGTGATGGAGTGAATGATGGTGAAAGTTTTTCTTTTTCGGGCCACCCTGCCTTGGTGGGAATCGGCCGGTGTGATAATAAAAAATAAAATATATATATATATATATATATATATATATTTATATATATATATATATATATATATATATATATATATATATATACATACATACATATATATATATTTTATATATATTTATATATATATATATATATATATATATATATATATATATATATATATATATATATATATATATGTCGTGCCGAATATGTAAAACTGGTTAATTAGCAAGAACTCATTTAAAATTAAGTCCTTTCTAAAATTTTCTCTTATACGTTTAATGATATATTTTTTTCATTAATGTTAATGTAAAATTTTTTAATTTTGCTCCAAAAGAATCTTAGAAAACTTACCTAACCTTATTATAACAAGAATAATTTATTTTACCCTAACCCAACTAAATATATTTTAGATTTATTTACAATAATTTAATACTAAACAAACACATTGAAATATATTTTTTTCGTTAGGTTCAGAATGATTTTGACGAAATTATTGCATACACAAATTTTCGCTTGTCCTATATGGCAAGATGAGCGTTGCTATTTAAGCCAAGATCGCAAGTTCTGCCTATTCGGCACGACATATATATATATATATATATATATATATATATATATATATATATATATATATATATATATATATATTTATATATATATATATATATATATATATATATATATATATATATATAATATATATATTATAATATATATATATATATATATAGGAGCACCTCTGGGAAGCAATGCCATTGACACAATTCTCAGGAAGAAATTGGCAGAGTTAAGGAGAATGGAGCAACGAATAGGCAATCTGGACACCCACGATGCCTTGTACCTTCTCACAAAATGCTTGAGTCTGCCCAGGTTGACATATTTCCTAAGATGTGCACCTTCATATGATAACCCTATACTGCACGAATATGACAGTATTCTGAGGCAAATTTTTACGAAAGTACTTAACCTTACTCTAGAAGACGGGCAGTGGAACCAAGCTACACTTCCAGTCAGACTAGGAGGCATTGGTGTCCGCAAGTCATCACAGATTGCGCTACCTGCTTTTCTGTCCTCGTGTATTGCATCCAGAGAACTTGTAGCAGCGATTCTCCCTGAACATCTTAGGGACAAAATTGGAGTCCAGGACCAAAAATTCATTGACGGAGCAATGATCAGGGATAATCTAACGGGCTCTGAAACCAGACCTGCTCCCCCCAACAACTACAAACAATCGCACTGGGATGGTCCAATAGTGGAAAATATAGCCTCAACATTGCTTCAGAGTGTGTCAGGGATGGATAGAGCCCGCCTCCTGGCAGTGAGAGCCCCTCATGCTGGGAACTTTCTGTTGGGTGTTCCCAACTCCAGCCTTGGCACACGCCTCGACCCACATACCATCCGCATCCGTGTTGCCCTTCGACTTGCCGCCCCTATTCTCGCCGAACACAGGTGTATTTGTGGCAGTGAAGCAGCAGACCGATTCGGGTACCATGGTCTTGTGTGCCGTAAATCCGGGGGAAAGATTGCAAGACATGAGGAGGTTAATAACATTATCAAGAGGAGCCTCACAACAGCTGGATGCCCAGCAGTAAGGAAGCCACCCCAGCTATGCAGATCTGATGACAGCCAGAAGCGTCCAGATGGTATCACCCTTCAAGCCTGGACAGATGGGAAGCAGGTGGTGTGGGACTATACATGTGCATCTACCTTGGCTGATACCTATCTCCAATACACCAGGGAGGAAGGAGGGCAGCTGCCAGCTTCAGGGAGTCCAAAAGTCTAGAAAATATGGAGAACTTGCCCATCATTATATGTTTGTTCCCATAGGCTCAGAGACCCTTTGGGCTCATGGGAAAGAGTGCATCTAAATTCCTTAAGGAGCTGGGGAAAAAAGACTCATCAGGGTAACTAGGGATCCCAGGGCAGCTAGTTTCCTGTTCCAGCGGCTCAGTGCGGCTGTTCAAAGGGGTAATGCCTGCTGTATTTTGGGCACACGCCCCAGCTCTGAGGAGCTGGACGAGATTTTCGCCTTACAATCGGTGATACACACGTAACAACATGTACCTTATATGCCACCTTTATATCAACAATGTATCTCTTAAATCTTCTGTACCCTATTATATAATAAAATATTCCTATTGGTAAAAAAAAATATATGAAAAATGGGGTGGTAGGGGAAATGGAATATTCAAACGGCTTCAGGAAGAAATCCAAATATTCTTCCTTGAAACCTTTTTATCCACTTCTCCGAGGTTATGGGTCCCACAATTTACACCAGAGGTTTAAACCCCCTCATATATATATATTTTATATATATATATATATATATATATATATAATATATATATATATATATATATAACATACATACATACATACATACATACATAAAGTACATACATACATACGTACATACGTACATACATACATACGTACATACATACATACATACATACATACATACATATGTACATACATACATACATGGCTAGGACATGGTGGAAGGGATAGACTTTGAAGTGTCCCTGTTCGCAGATGATGAGAACCTATTGAGAAGGATTAAATCGGATGAGGATGAGGCAGGACTACAAAGAGACCTGGACAGGCTGGACACGTAGTCCAGCAACTGGCTTCTCGATTTCAACCCCGCCAAATGCAAATTCATGAAGATTGGGGAAGGGCAAAGAAGACCGCAGACAGAGTATAGGCTAGGTGGACAAAGGCTGCAAACCTCACTCAGGGAGAAAGATCTTGGGGTGACCATAACACCGAACACATCTCCGGAAGCACACATCAACCACATAACTGTTGCAGCATATGGGCGCCTGGCAAACCTGAGAATAACGTTCCGATACCTTAGTAAGGAATCGTTCAAGACACTGTACACTGTCTACGTCAGGCCCGTACTGGAGTATGCAGCAACATTTTGCAACCCACACCTGGTCAAGCACGTCTAGAAATTAGAGAAAGTACAAAGGTTTGCAACAACGCTAGTTCCGGAGCTCAGGGGAATGTTCTACAAAGAAAGGTTCAGGGAAATCGGACTGACGACTTTGGAGGACAGAAGGGTCAGGGGAGACATGATAACAACACACAAAATAATGCGTGGAATAGACAAGGTTCCAGAGGGGGGGCACAGAAACAAGGGGTCACAATTGGAAGCTGAAAACTCAGATGAGTCACAGGGATGTTAGGAAGTACTTCTTCAGTCACAGAGTTGTCAGGATGTGGAATAGCTTAGCAAGTGATGTAGTGGAGGCAGGAACCATACATAGATTTAAGACGAGGTATGACAAAGCTCAGGAAGCAGAGATAGAGAGAGGACCTAGTAGCGATCAGTGAAGAGGCGGGGCCACGAGCAACCACAATTAGGTGAGTACATACCCTTTCTACAGAAAAGAGGGCAAGCAAACTAATGAAAGCTAAAGTGAAGAACGTAATCTGAAAATTACTATGAAGGTAAGAGTGAAGAGAGATTATATACAATAACTGTAGACAGAGAACAAGAAAAGCTGAAGGTAATACAAAAATCTGAAGATAATAATGAAACCAAATAAAAATAAATAATGTAAATAAATTATGTTGATAAAAAAGAACACTAAAACTATCAAGACTTGAATAATAAGGAGAGACAAAAAGAACTGAAAATGTTAAAAAAAAAAATCATAAAACAACTAGAAAACTGAGACTACACAGTATAAAATTAACACAGATTGTGCACAAGAAGCTAAATTGTACACATGCACACAAGGGTTAAGATAACGTAGTAAAAACAGAATATGACACTTAAAAACGCACCAATCTTCAGTGAAAAAGGAAAAAAATATTCGGATGAATTTCATTGTGTCTGACCCTTTGTTTGTATAAGTACGATACTCGATATTTAGTCTCCAGTGATTGAGTATATTGTAGTACGGAGTAGCAGTAACTACCAAGCTATAAAAAAAAAAAAACGAAAATCTGTTTTTACTGCTTCGAGAGAGTTTTATGATGAAGAAATTACCTATGTTAGGAACTCACAACACTTACGAACTTGAAGATTGATTTCAATTGCAAACTGCGTCGCTTTTCGCAGAAACACAATGAAACTTGAATGTACAGTCTTTCTTGAATCAGAATTTGAGGACATTTTACTGTCGCATGATACCAGGGGTATATACACCGAAAAGTGTATATCTCAGTATATACACCCAGAAGTGTATATCTCAGTATATATACACCCAGAAGTGTATATCTCAGTATATACACTGAGAAGTGTATATCTCAGTAAATACACACTGAGAATCTGCCTTAATCTCTGCTAGATACATTAAAGTATTCCGAATAATATTTTACAGTCGAATTGCAGCTTTAAGGATACACTATCAGTCAATAAACGCTAAGTCTAATACAATACAAGTAGCCGAAATAAAATGTCTAATTAAATGTTTGTGTGTACATTTACCTAATACACTGTCGGTTAACCAGCAGTCTAGTGCACGTTGTTGCAAGCTCACGGATTTGTGGAAAATCAAAACGCAGCTTTAATTCTTCTCGTTTAGGCTCACAGTGAAAAAAAATAGCAAATATGAAGGCGAATCTGGCGATGTTCTTCACAATAGTGGTGTTACAGACAAGGTACATAATAAAAGCAAATGTTTAAGAGACACACAGCGGTAGTAACCTCTCATGTTTCACTCTCCAGGACCTTTATCAATCACATTAATAAAGCCTGAAGTAATTGGGAACTAAAATTTCCCTTTCTTATGTAATTTTTTTTTATTTTTTCTCTACCTTGTATACCTTCCTCTTCCAGCTAGACTGGATATATTTTACTAAGCCAAGATAATGTTACTTAACTTTATATACTTATATCTTTTATGCATGTCAAGTGGTGTTCATTTTACTGTGGAATCTGTTATGCCCCAGACACGTTTCTCGGGACATCCTTATTACTATCTTTCACTAGGATTTTGTTTTATATAGCAAAAACATTTTAAAATAGCTTAAAAATCTTCCGGAGATATTATTAGTAATCGAAGAGTAAGAAAGACGGAAATAGTAAAGAAAAAAGAAAAAAAAATCTTTGAGTTAACCAAACTTTCCTTTGTGTCTTTCGATAGTTTAGTGGTAGAGTTAAGTTGGGGAAGTAAAGTTTATTTATATATCTTTAGAGAAATCTCGTCAAATGGGATGAAAACGATGAATCTCACTAAATGCTTAAACGGGTTAATGTAATGAGAAATTTATTTTACTTTTCCTGATAGCAATTTGTCAAAGCCACACAAGGAGGTAATGTAAGTCGACCATCTGCAACTGAATTAGTCAGCCCCTCATTCGATCAACGCATGGTTCACCCCTAATTGAAATCTCAATCTCAATTTTATCAGTCGTTGCAAGAAAAATTATATCAGCGCAGAGGATTAGTATCTATCTCTGTGAGGCAATTATAGATAATCTCTTTAATTGGATGATATCTCTCGCTGTCTGGAAAGTGATATATCTCTTTATCGCTTCATCAGCCTTCATGAGATAAACCTAAATGTCCTGGTGAAGATATCATATTTATTTGTTTTGTATTTCGTTAATTAATTTTCTGATCCCTAGAGGGCGGATTCGTAAACCCGAGAGTGAGGATGTATCAATGCCATTTCCACTCAAGAAAATTCTATGTTCCTCGTCCACAGGATCTTAAGAGGCAGCAGTCACCCAATTACAATTCTTAGAGAGAGAGAGAGAGAGAGAGAGAGAGAGAGAGAGAGAAGAGAGAGAGAGAGAGAGGAGAGAGAGAGAGAGAGAGAGAGAGTTAAAGGAAGGAGTTACAGTTGTTGCAAGACTGACTGAAAGATAGTAACACGTTGGTCTTTATTAGTGGTCTTCTAAATTATAGAATTTAAAAAAAAGGCAATGTTTTAATTAAAAAACAGTTTTGTACAGGTATTACACATAGCCAGTCTTGTCCCTGCTCAAACACGTCAATGATTTCTCTATTACTCATAGCAATATTTGCCTCTGCACAAGAATGACTCCAAAGCTAATATTGTCAAGTGGGGAGAGAGAAAGAGAGAGCGAAAGAGAGAAAGAGAGAGAGAGAGAGAGAGAGAGAGAGAGAGAGAGAGAGAGAGAGAGAGAGAGAGAGAGAGAGAGAGAGGAGAGAGAGAGAGAGAGAGACAGAGAGAGAGTCAGAGAGAGAGTCAGAGAGAGAGTTTAGATTCAACATTCTTTCAGAGAGATGTCCTCTTCCAAGATATTGACAGACCTTACGACAACGTAACACTGAATTAAGACAAAAGATATCTCATGAAATGTCGAGCATCTTCTGACTTTACTTCCTTGTGTCTTTCACTGTTTCCATCTTTGTTGCAATCCTTGTCTCTACTCTTGTTTCCTTTATGAATTTATACTTACTACACAGTCATGATTGATTCGTCACGTACTTCTATCATGATACAGGCAGCGGAGGCTTGATACTACCAAGATAGCAGAAAAAGGTGTATTTCTCCAAAATTGTTGACAGAACAAAGAATTTACCTCATCATGACCTCTCCCAAATATCATACATACTTCACAGATATATACGTTGGCCACTGGATCTTGAAGGACTGAGTTCACATCTCAAGATACAACAGATTTAAACAGAGATGAAAGGATCGTATTATGCTTCAATGTTTTTCCAGATCATACGTTTTACAGTGCCACTGCCTTTCATGAGCGTTAAAACCTTATAATACCAGAAGCTCCACTGAGCGGGTCATGTGATCAAGTTCCGAGTCAGGAGAAAATGTCCCATTTCTCCTGACAACAAACCTGTTCCCCTTGATTTTTATTTGGTTTATTAATTTATCATAGTTTCAAAATAGTTTAAAACATACCAAATAGGAAATAATTGAAAATACACGAAATTGGTAGTTTGTCTGAAACAAGCAAAATTGGTGAAGAATTGAAAATCCCTACGAAAATAATTTAAATCAAATAAATAACGTGTTTAAAAAGGTAAAAAAATTAAAATAACCCATAAAGATAAATGCATTAGCCTGTTATCTAGTAAGTTCTAAATGTCAACAGGAAAATTCCTTTTAATAGATATTATTTCACAATAATTAACTAAAAAACATTTAGAATTGTTTGAATAAATAATTGTTGTACGTGGATATATCTTCACATATATATGACCAACAATTATTCAAATGGATAAATGAGACTCAAATTAATAAAATATGCCTTGTAGATATTTATATAGGAGAACAGAATATGAATTAAAATTATTCATATCAGTAATTACTATTGTTTAGGTTGTGGGTTACATAAGTAATTACTATTGTTTAGGTTGTGGGTTACATAAGTAATTACTATTGTTTAGGTTGTGGGTTACGTAAGTAATTACTATTGTTTAGGTTGTGGGTTACATAAGTAATTACTATTGTTTAGGTTGTGGGTTACATAAGTAATTACTATTGTTTAGGTTGTGGGTTACGTAAGTAATTACTATTGTTTAGGTTGTGGGTTACATAAGTAATTACTATAGTTTAGGTTGTGGGTTACATAAGTAATTACTATTGTTTAGGTTGTGGGTTACTTAAGTAATTACTATTGTTTAGGTTGTGGGTTACTTAAGTAATTACTATTGTTTAGGTTGTGGGTTACTTAAGTAATTACTATTGTTTAGGTTGTGGGTTACTTAAGTAATTACTATTGTTTAGGTTGTGGGTTACTTAAGTAATTACTATTGTTTAGGTTGTGGGATACATAAGTAATTACTATTGTTTAGGTTGTGGGTTACTTAAGTAATTACTATTGTTTAGGTTGTGGGATACATAAGTAATTACTATTGTTTAGGTTGTGGGTTACTTAAGTAATTACTATTGTTTAGGTTGTGGGTTACTTAAGTAATTACTATTGTTTAGGTTGTGGGATACATAAGTAATTACTATTGTTTAGGTTGTGGGTTACATGTGATAGTTTAGGCAACTCTGGAGGCAGCAAGAGAAGCGACAGTCAGAAAGTCATTTAGCCAGTCACCCAGTCAGGAAGTTAATCAGTTAGCCAGTCAGCCAGTCAACCACCAGCCAATAAGACAGCAAGACAGTAATATAAATAACTATTCAGGCAGTCTGCCAGATAGCTAGGTAACCAACCAGGCAGGCAGTCAACCACTCAGCTAGTCTGTCAGTCTTTCAGTCAACTAGCTAATCAGTCGTTGAGCTAGTCTCATAGGCCGGTGAGCAATCAGTCAGCTAGCGAACTATTCAGTCAGTTAGCTATCCAGCCAGCCAACCAGTCAGTCAACTAGCCAATTAATTAGCCAGTCAGTCATCCATCCAGCCAGTCAATCAGTTAGCCAGTCTTCCAGCCTGACAGCCACTTAGCCAATCAGTTATTAAGACAGTCAGCGAGCCAGAGAGGGAACTACTCAGTTGGGCAGCCAGTCAGCAACAGGATCTTCCTGACCTGCAGCCATTCAGACTTGGGTCAGGATCAGGCTTACTCTCCTCAGTCACGTCATCCCTCCATTTACGAAATATGATTTTACCCTAATGCCCCGCCACATATCATATTCTCCTGAGGTGGGCGAGCAAGAAATCAAAAGCATTCCATAATATATACACTACCTCCCATAAATAAACCTGAAGGCATACCCTCCCTTAAACCTGAAAGCGTAACTCTCTCTAGAGATGGAAACCAACCAGTCTCCTGAAAGCATACTTTTCATACACCTCAAGGCATGCCACATCAACCAGGCTATGATGGATATGTGGGGCAGCGGGCTTCCAGCAGCAACAACCTGGTTGACCAGGCAAACACCAGACGAGCTTGGCCCATGGCCGGGCTCCTGGAGTAGAGAGAGACTCGAGACTCATCAAACGTATATCAAAGGTATGCCTCCGCTCCCTAAACTTGAAGGTTTTTCACACCAGAGTAAACCTGTATGTATGTACACTGTTTTTTCAATTGTAACATATGGCTTGGTACATATATTTGCGTGATACTTGGAATATACCTGGAGAGATGTCTGGGGGGTAAACGCCCCCGCGGCCCGATCTGAGACCAGGCCTCGTAGTGGATCAGGGTCTGATCAACCAGGCTGTTATAAGTAATGCGTGCATATTATTTTCTCTTAGAGATTCTACAATACTTCTCATGCAGAGAAATATTTTCTTGCTTAGCACATCACACAGCTTGATCCTAACAAGATTTTTACAGTATGCCACGTGCCTGAGATACGTTCCTAAACAGTAACCTAACACCCACCTTTGACCATTAAGTATCTAATTCTGCTTAGTTAATATACTCATACGTATTGTTCTGCCAAGGAATCGACCATGGAACCTGCGCACAACCTGTCAGACACTGCAACATCATAGAATCTTGGTTCAGAAGACCTTCTTCACGGCTACTACAACTAACCCATCCCTTTGGGTATGACGTGCTCCCACTGAGGAATCCCACTTACCAGTGTCTATGCCCTTGTCTACTACACGTCCCAATCCGCTGACGCCAGTCTCCTTGCCTGTGCTCCAGAATCTCTACGACCACGGTGTTCACCACACCAACTCCAAGGCTGAGGGACTGATTACCTTATCTTTTGTATATAGTTCTACTGTCTTGTAGTTTTGTCCTAGAATCTGTATTGATAAAGCCAATGGAAGGCGAAACGTCCCCAATAAAGATAACCAGATGTTGCACACGTGTCTTAACTTTCAACATAGAACCTGTAGGTTCAGAGTCGGAATTTTGGCCACTAATTTGAAAATTAATATAACTTGCTAGAGCTTAATCCTTCCATACCATGGTAAGGTCAGTCTGACATTAATTGGTATTTAAGGTCGTATTTATACTAAGTTCATTAAAAAGAGTCCGATTATCGAAGGCATAATCATATATAAGTAAAAGTTGAAATTATTTGCAAAAATGACTTTTAAAGCACAAAGTAGATAAGAAAGTTGTTCCTTAATAATAAAATACACAAAATATACATACTGAGAGGTGTATGTCTCTCAGTGTATATACAAAGAGAGTTTTCATTAATTCCTATTTAAGTTATTAAAGTATTCCTGGCTGGTGGTGAACAAGTAACATGCAACCTTAATGACCTTTGTGTAATCTACAGTCTTTAAACATCGTTACTATTACCCCTTCAAAACCATCACTCGCACACATTCACTCTCTCCCTCACACACTCACACACAAACACACATACACACATACACCAGTATCCAGTACCTGTTTGGAACCCACACTTGATCAAGCACGTCAAGAAATTAGGGAAAGCGCAAAGGTTTTCGACAAGGTTAGTTCCAGAGCTAAGGGGAATGTCCTACGAAGAAAGGTTAAGGGAAATTGGCCTGACGACACTGGAGGACAGGAGGGTTAGGAGAGACATGATAACGACATACAAAATACTGCGTGGAATAGACAAGGTGGACAGAGACAGGATGTTCCAGAGAGGGGACACAGAAACAAAGGGTCACAAATGGAAGTTGACGACCCAGATGAGTCAAAGGGATGTTAGGAAATATTTCTTCAGTCATAGAGTAGTCAGGAAGTGGAATAGCCTAGCAAGTGATGTAGTGGATGCAGGAACCATACATAACTTTAAGATGAGGTATGATAAAGCCCATGGAGCAGGGAGAGAGAGGACCTAGTAGCACTCAGTGAAGAGGCGGTGCCAGGAGCTGAGTCTCGGCCTCTGCAATCACAATTAGGTGAGTACACAGAAACTAGACACTTCAATTCATCCTGGTTTTAATAATGATCCGGAACGGTCCATATTAAAGTCGCAACCATTATTCTATACAAGAGGTTTTTGCACAAAGAAGACCAGTAGATATGCCTTCCCCTGCATGGAAAAAGTACAACCATAAACACAGACAGAAAAGTCATCACATGGTACATAGAAACAACCGCTTGCACAAGTGTAAAAATCCTCAAGTCTACTTCGATTTCATTGCAACAGTATTTTATTCCGTCACAAAGCTAGTGGAGATCTGATACACTCTCTGCCCTGAAGCTCTTACTGCTCACTCACCCTCAGGTCGAGTGACCTGTGTCTAGTACCCAAATATGAAGAAGTCATCGTTTTATATTTTATTATTTCTGTGAAGGTTCGCCTGTGTTAAGCCATTGTTAAGGGTCATCAGAATATAAAGCCTTTCCTCAATGACTTTGAAAAGAGAAACTTCTATAAATAAGAGTCACGTCCATTGAAGAGCACTTCCGAGCGAAGCTCAAAGACTTATGTGTTCTTAACATAATACATGAACTATTTTCTCTCTCAATACTTACCGGGACAGTAACTTTCAGTACCCACCAGGACAGTAGCTTTCACTACCCTCCAGGGAAGTAGCTTTCAGTACCCACCAGGGAAGTAGCTTTCAGTGCTCACGAGGGCAGCAGCTTTCAGTACCCACCAGGGCAGTAGCTTCCAGTACCCACCAGGACAACAGCGTTCAATATCCATCAGGGAAATAGCTTTCAGTACCCACAAGGACAGTAACTTTCAGCACCCACCAGGACAGTAGCTTCAGTACCCACCAGGACAGTAACTTTCAGCACCCACCGGGACAGTAGCTTCAGTACCCACCATGACAGTAACTTTTAGTACCCACCAGGGCAGTGGTCTGAACCAGGGCAGCGGTGTTTACAAGCTAGTACAGTGTACTCCTACTACCAACAGACATGAATTAAACAAGAAAGGAAACTGTCAACAAATGGCTTGTTAATACTAGAAGATACTCATACATAGAAAAAAAGCTCACCATTACGGAACTGAACTCGAAACTCACTTATTGCTTCTCAGGTAGCAGTAGAGGAGTGTTACTTGTCGGGCTGTCCCTGGCAAGTAACACCTTTCGTCATCTACCTGAGAAGTAACAATCCTAAATTACTCCCTAACAAGTAATTTCTCCATGGCTGCTACGTAGCAAGTGAACCTCTTCAGTTGTTACCTGACACGAAACACTCCGCGACAAGGAACACACCTCCGCTCCTCCCTGTCACGGAACACACACGGCTGTTACCTAATAAGTAACATTCCTCGGCTGCCTACCACCGTTCTCATTAATTATAAAACGGAAGAATAGTCCTGCAAAGGTCTTTCCTCCCCTCCACTCATTTCCCTCCCTTTCACTCACTTCCATCCCCTTCCCTCTACTCACTTCCCTCCCCTTCTCTCCACTCACTTCCCTCCCCTTCCTCCACTCACTTCCCTCCCTTCAATTGCACACTTCCCTCCCCTCCACTCACATCCCATCACTCCACTCGCTTCCCTTCCTTTCACTCACTTCCCATCCATTCACTCATATCCCCTCACTTCTCTCCCCTCCACTCACTCCCCTCCTGTCCTACTCTATACCACAAAAAAAGTGAAGAGATGTGTATTTTGCAAACATTTTCAACTTGGCCCATAGACAAGATGGTGGATGGAAGGTAATTTGCCGCTAAATAAAGTAATACATAGATACTGATACAAGAGAAAGTCTTTATACCATAACATGTTATTCATCGTCTTGAGTCAAAACTTGAAAAGTCTCACCTTAGAGCAAAACAATGTTTTATCAATCGTTTCTCTCGCTCTTTTTAAACTTCGGGTAAGTCATGAACAAGGGAAAGAATAAAAATATTGTCTTCAACGCAATGTTTTATTGATGTTTTAATGATGCCTTACAAAACAGTGGTTACAGTCAGAAGACCAGAGAAGTGTTGTTTATTCCAACCGGTTACTAAGGCCTTCCTCAGTAGTCTACCGAAGAGGGCCTCAAAGCTAAGCTAATACATATAAAAATTCAGCACAATTGTTATATTTTCCAAATGAGTTCTTTTGTGAACCGTCATGTTTATATATATATATATATATATATATATATATATATATATATATATATATATATATATATATATATATATATATATATATATATATATATATATATATATATATATATATATATATGTCGTGCCGAATAGGCAGAACTTGCGATCTTGGCTTAAATAGCAACGCTCATCTTGCTATATAAGACAAGCGAAAATTTGTGAATGCAATAATTTCGCCAAAATCATTCTAAACTTAACGAAAAAAATATGTATCACTGTGTTTGTTTAATATTAAATTATTGTAAACATATCTAAGTTATATTTAGTTGGGTTAGGCTAAAATAAATTCTTCTTGTTATAATAAGGTTAGGTAAGTTTTCTAAGATTCTTTTGGAGCAAAATTAAAAAATTTTACATTAACATTAATGAAAAAAATATATCTTTAAACGTATAAGAGAAAATTTTAGAAAGGACTTAATTTTAAATGAGTTCTTGCTAATTGACCAGTTTTACATATTCGGCACGACATATATATATATATATATATATATATATATATATATATATATATATATATATATAATATATATATATATATATATATATATATATATTATATATATATATATATATATATATATATATATATATATGTCGTGCCGAATAGGCAGAATTTGCGATCTTGGCTTAAATAGCAACGCTTATTTTGCCATATAGGACAAGTGAAAATTTGTGTATGCAATAATTTCGCTAAAATAATTTTGAACCTAACGAACAAAATATATTTCACTGTGTTTGTTTAGTATTAAATTATTGTAAACAAATCTAAAATATATTTAGTTGGGTTAGGCTAAAATAAATTGCTCTTGTTATAATAAGGTTAGGTAAGTTTTCTAAGTTCCTTTTGGTGCAAAATTAAAAATTTTTACATCAACATTAATGAAAAATATATATCTTTAAACGTATAAGAGAAAATTTTAGAAAGGACTTAATTTTAAATGAGTTCTTGCTAATTGACAAGTTTTACATATTCGGCACGACATATATATATATATATATATATATATATATATATATATATATATATATATATATATATATATATATATATATATATATATATATATATATATATATATATATATATTATATATATATATATATATATATTTCCACATGGAGACAAAATCATAAAATAATATTGTGTTGTGTATTTCAACCCCAAACTGGAGTCCTTATCAGCATATACAAAATGTGAGATATGATTGTGTTTGTATAGGAAGAGTGAGTCCCTCAGGTGAAGACGATGACATATCATGGAAATCACTTGAGACTCACTCATCCTATATAAACATGTTGTCTCATATTTTGTATCTGCTGAAGAGGACTCCAGTTGTGTACTGAAATATGAAGTTGAGCATTATCATCTGTATTGCTGTCTCCATGTGGTTTAATACTCAGCATCGACATGTGTTCATTGCGCTTTTATATATTAGGAACGTTTATTAAGAAGATATATTTGGTCGCATTCCCTGCTCTTCCAGACGGAGAGAGAGAGAGAGAGATAATGGCACTTACTGTCATCTGCCGTCCATGCTGGTTGACAGAAGAAGAGAAGATAGACGAGGATAGACGCCCGTAACACGTCCGATACTAGTCGGGGATACATCACACTGTTATCTATCTCTCACAACTCATCCTTGTATCCAGCCTTAACAACACTCTATATCACCTCTTTAGAGCCTCACAAGATCACTGCAACACCCACAGTCACTGTCCATGCTGTTTGACTTTTACAAAGTTTTAATTGGATGTTTGAGTTGGTTTTAGGACTAACCGGGTTGACCCACTGGAGTGTCTAATTAGTTCTTTTATTTCCTAATTGTTCTCCTTTTTTCTTACCCGGTCTTTTGCTTAGGGAGGAAATAATCTTTATTTCTGCTACTCCGGGGAATATTCATCCCTAAAATTTGTCTAATACTTTTAATAATATAATTATGGCATTATTTAGTGTTACACCTTACATTTCCCATCGCTCATTGTAAGATTCAAATGTAAGAAAAACCCCTCTTTGCTGGCATCAAGCACACCCCATGGTCAGCACTGGCGATCCATTGTCCCAGCATGGGACCAACTCCCAGGAAAACTGTAACTGGCAGCAATGAAGCGCCGAGCTCAACCTGACCAACCCACGATTTGAGGGTGCGAGGCGGAGCGTTCAACACCCACCACGGACCGAAGCTGAGGGCGCACTGGCTACCCTCCATTCTCCGTGCTCTCACTCTACTGCAGGTGAGGAGAAGGGGAGGGAGGGAGAGGGAGTGAGCATGGAGTGAGAGAGAACGTGGAGAAGCTGGATGATGACGCTCCTAGTCCTCCTCCACCTCCTCCTCCTCCGCCTCCTCCTTCTCCACCTCCTCCTCCTGCTCCTCCTGCCGTTTTGGCAGATGGTGGTCTAGTGATGATGATGGTGATGGTCTTGTTGCTTTGATGATGGCGGTGGTGTTGGAGACAATATTGTTCTTATTTATCATTTTGCTATAGTGGTTTCTGATGCTGCTGTTTTTAACATTCAGTGCAGCTGGTTTAGGTAATATAATTGTTTTTTTTTCTATAACTGATGATAACCATACTGGCTCTGTTTTCATTCTTTTGATGATGTTTCCCCTTTTGTTAATTGTATATGTAATTCTTTAAAATTTCCTATAACTTTTGTTAATATCAATAATAATAATAATAATAATAATAATAATAATAATAATAATAATAATAATAATAATAATAATAATAATAATAATAATAATAATAATAATAATAATTGCAAAAGGTAAAGTTTAATATTCTAATATAAAGTGGGAGTTGACACAGTTGTTTTTTGCTCATGACACTGTGCTTTTGGAAGATTCTTAAGAGAAGTTGCAAAGTTTGGTAGACTGATTTGGAAGGGTATGCTAAAAAGGAAATAGAAAGTGAACCCAGGAAAGAGCAACGTGATGAGAATAACCGAATATTTAAGTAATGAAAAATTGGATATCAGATTAGGAGGTAATATGGAGAGAATCAATGTGTTCAGATATTTGGGCATTGACGTGTTGGCTTATGGGTTTATGAAAGATGAGGTGAACCATAGAACTGACGAGGGGTAAAAGGTGGG
>NC_069411.1:33653460-33735960 GCF_026875155.1 Cherax quadricarinatus | reverse complement strand
GTAGGAAAGGTAGGGGGTGTGTGGACCAGGTGTTTACAGTGAAACATATAAGTGAACAGTATTTAGATAAGGCTAAAGAGGTCTTTGTGGCATTTATGGATTTGGAAAAGGCGTATGACAGGGTGGATAGGGGGGCAATGTGCAGATGTTGCAAGTGTATGGTGTAGGAGGTAGGTTACTGAAAGCAGTGAAGAGTTTTTAACGAGGATAGTGAGGCTCAAGTTAGAGTATGTGGGAAAGAGGGAAATTTTTTCCCCAGTAAAGTAGGCCTTAGACAAGGATGTTGATGTCACCGTGGTTGTTTAAATAATTTATAGATGGGGTTGTAAGAGAAGTAAATGCGAGGGTTTTGGGCAAGGGGCGTGGAGTTAAAAGAAAAAGAATCACACACAAAGGGGGAGTTGTCACAGCTGCTCTTTGCTGATGACACGGTGCTCTTGGGATTCTGAAGAGAAGTTGCAGAGATTGGTGGATGAATTTGGGTGGGGTGTGCAAAAGAAGAAAATTAAAGGTGAATACAGGAAAGAGTAAGGTTATAAGGATAAAAAAAAAGATTAGGTGATGAAAGATTGAATATCAGATTGGAGGGAGAGAGTAATGGAGGAGGGGGAACGTATTCAGATATTTGGGAGTGGACGTGTCCGGATGGGTCTATAAAAGATTAGGTGAATCATAGAATTGATGAGGGAAAAAGTGAGTGGTGCACTTAGGAGTCTGTGGAGACAAAGAACTTTGTCCTTGGAGGCAAAGAGGGGAATGTATGAGAGTATAGTTTTACCAACGCTCTTATATGGGTGTGAAGCGTGGGTGATGAATGTTGCAGCGAGGAGAAGGCTGGAGGCAGTGGAGATGTCATGTCTGAGGGCAATGTGTGGTGTGAATATAATGCAGAGAATTCGTAGTTTGGAAGTTAGGAGGAGGTGCGGGATTACCAAAACTGTTGTCCAGAGGCTGAGGAAGGGTTGTTGAGGTGGTTCGGACATGTAGAGAGAATGGAGCGAAACAGAATGACTTCAAGAGTGTATCAGTCTGTAGTGGAAGGAAGGCGGGGTAGGGGTCGGCCTAGGAAGGGTTGGAGGGAGGGGGTAAAGGAGGTTTTGTGTGCGAGGGGCTTGGACTTCCAGCAGGCATGCGTGAGCGTGTTTGATAGGAGTGAATGGAGACAAATGGTTTTTAATACTTGACGTGTTTGTTGGAGTGTGAGCAAAGTAACATTTATGAAGGATTCAGGGAAACCGGCAGGCCGGACTTGAGTCCTGTGAGATGGGAAGTACAGTGCCTGCACTCTGAAGGAGGGGTGTTAATGTTGCAGTTTAAAAAACTGTAGTGTAAAGCACCCTTCTGGCAGGGCAGTGATGGAGTGAGTGATGGTGAAAGTTTTTCTTTTTCGGGCCACCTGCCTTGGGTGGGAATCGGCCGGTGTGATAATAAAATATATATATAATAATATATATATATATATATATATATATATATATATATATATATATATATATATATATATATATATATATATATGTATATATATATATTATATATAATATATATATATATATATATATATATATATATATATATATATATCTATATATATAATATATATATATATATCCAAAGGGGAGAAACTCTCACTTACTCTTTATATTTCGGAAAGGAAGGGACTTTTTTCAGAAAATAACGAAAATATCTTAAAGATCAGCTGAATTATAGAACTAGGCAGAGTGTGAAATAAAGGAAAGTGGGTAAATGGTGACAAAAGATAAAAAAAGAAAACCATTAAAAGAATCGAAAAGGGGCAACAGTAAGGTGGCTCTCAAACTTTGACATAGTTTTACCGCCTAAAAAATACAAAACAAGATACATTTAAGTTTTAAAAAACACAAAACTTTTCAAAAAAAAAAAGCGGAAATCCATTATAAATTTTGAGATAAAACATGTTTCTTTTTAAATAACTAAGTAGGATAAAGGACATTTTTGAATCATGAATATCTATATTTTACCAAGGAACCCCAAAACTTGTCTTTCCCTTTAAACACGGCTGAATAAACAATTATCTTATTTTCAGCATCCAGCCACAGTAAAAGACCACACACACAAAACCACACACACACACCCCCACAAACCCCAAAACACAACACAACAAACACACAACACAAAACAACACCCACACACAAACCAACCACACATAACACACACACACACACACACACACCACAACACACCAACACACACACACACACACACACACACCACAACACACACCACACACACACACAAACCAGCATGGGTTCATGAAGGCAAATCTTGTATCACAAACCTCCTGGATTTTAGACAAGGTAAAAAAGAAGAAGACACGAGAAGAGGTTGGGTAGATTGCTTTTCCCCAAACCCGGAAGGGGGCCTTTGACACAGTTCCCCACAAAAGAATAGGCAGAAGCTGGAGGATCAGGCACACATAAAAGGAAGGGCACTGCAATGGATAAGGGAATACCTGACAGGGAGGCAGCAACCGAGTCATGGTACGTGAAGAGGTATCACAGTGGGCGCCTGTTACGAGCGGGGTCCCACAGGGGTCAGTTCTAGGACCAGTGCTTTTTTTGATATATGTGAACGACATGATGGAAGGAATTAGACTCTGAAGTGCCCCCTGTTCGCAGATGACGTGAAGTTGATGAGAAGAATTAAATCGGACGAGGATGAGGCAGGACTGCAAAGAGACCTGGAGAGGCTGGACATGTGGTCCAGTAACTGGCTCCTCGAATTCAATCCAGCCAAATGCAAAGTCATGAAGATTGGGGAGGGGCAAAGAAGAACCGCAGACAGAATATAGGCTAGGTGGACAAAGACTACAGACCTCACTCAGGGAGAAAGACCTTGGGTGACCATAACACCGAGTACATCACCGGAGGCACACATCAACCAAATAACCGCTGCAGCATACGGGCGCCTGGCAAACCTGAGAATAGCGTTCCGATACCTCAATAAGGAATCGTTCAAGACACTGTACACTGTGTATGTTAGGCCCATACTGGAGTATGCAGCACCAGTCTGGAACCCACACCTGGTCAAGCACGTCAAGAAGTTAGAGAAAGTACAAAGGTTTGCAACAAGGCTAGTCCCAGAGCTCAAGGGAATGTCGTACGAGGAAAGGTTAAGGGAAATCGGACTGACGACACTGGAGGACAGAAGGTCAGGGGAGACATGATAACGACATACAAGATACTGCGGGGAATAGACAAGGTGGACAGAGATAGGATGTTCCAGAGAGGGGACACAGGGACAAGGGGTCACAACTGGAAGCTGAAGACTCAGACGAGTCACAGGGACGTTAGGAAGTATTTCTTCAGTCATAGAGTTGTCAGCAAGTGGAATAGCCTAGCAAGTGAAGTAGTGGAGGCAGGAACCATACATAGTTTTAAGAAGAGGTATGACAAAGCTCAGGAAGCAGAGAGAGAGAGGATCCAGTAGCGATCAGTGAAGAGGCGGGGCCAGGAGCTGAGTCTCGACCCCTGCAACCACAATTAGGTGAGTACAATTAGGTGAGTACACACACACACACACACACACAGATTTAAGGAAGTTTTTACAGTAGGGACAGGAAGGGCTGTGGGAAGACAGCACAGAAGGGAACATCAAGAGGGAATATACCAACAAGTGTTGGATGACATACGAACAACTGAGGAGGAGGTGAAGAAGCTCTTAAGTGACCTTGACACCTCAAAGGCGATGGGACCGGACAACATCTCCCCATGGGTCCTTAGAGAAGGAGCAGAGATGTTGTGCGTGCCTCTAACCACAATCTTCAACACATCCCTTGAAACTGGGCAACTACCTGAGAAATGGAAGACAGCTAATGTAGTCTCCATATTTAAGAAAGGAAACAGAAACGAGGCACTAAACTACAGACCTGTGTCTCTGACATGTATTGTGTGCAAAGTCATGGAGAAGATTATCAGGAGGAGAGTGGTCGAACACCTGGAAAGGAACAAGATTATAAATGAAAACCAGCATGGGTTCATGGAAGGCAAATCTTGTATCACAAACCTCCTGGAGTTTTATGACAAGGTAACACAAGTAAGACACGAGAGAGAGGGGTGGGTAGATTGCGTTTTCCTAGACTGCAGGAAGGCCTTTGACACAGTTCCCCACAAGAGATTAGAGCAGAAGCTGGAGGATCAGGCGCACGTAAAAGGGAGGGCACTGCAATGGATAAGAGAATACCTGACAGGGAGGCAGCAACGAGTCATGGTACGTGAAGAGGTATCACAGTGGGCGCCTGTTACGAGCGGGGTCCCACAGGGGTCAGTTCTAGGACCAGTGCTATTTTTGATATATGTGAACGACATGATGGAAGGAATAGACTCTGAAGTGTCCCTGTTCGCAGATGACGTGAAGTTGATGAGAAGAATTAAATCGGACGAGGATGAGGCAGGACTGCAAAGAGACCTGGACAGGCTGGACATGTGGTCCAGCAACTGGCTTCTCGAATTCAATCCAGCCAAATGCAAAGTCATGAAGATTGGGGAGGGGCAAAGAAGACCGCAGACAGAGTATAGGCTAGGTGGACAAAGACTACAGACCTCACTCAGGGAGAAAGACCTTGGGGTGACCGTAACACCGAGCACATCACCGGAGGCACACATCAACCAAATAACCGCTGCAGCATACGGACGCCTGGCAAACCTGAGAATAGCGTTCCGATACCTTAATAAGGAATCGTTCAAGACACTGTACACTGTATGTTAGGCCCATACTGGAGTATGCAGCACCAGTCTGGAACCCACACCTGGTCAAGCACGTCAAGAAGTTAGAGAAAGTACAAAGGTTTGCAACAAGGCTAGTCCCAGAGCTCAAGGGAATGTCGTACGAGGAAAGGTTAAGGGAAATCGGACTGACGACACTGGAAGACAGAAGGGTCAGGGGAGACATGATAACGACATACAAGATACTGCGGGGAATAGACAAGGTGGACAGAGATTGGATGTTCCAGAGAGGGGACACAGGGACAAGGGGTCACAACTGGAAGCTGAAGACTCAGACGAGTCACAGGGACGTTAGGAAGTATTTCTTCAGTCATAGAGTTGTCAGCAAGTGGAATAGCCTAGCAAGTGAAGTAGTGGAGGCAGGAACCATACATAGTTTTAAGAAGAGGTATGACAAAGCTCAGGAAGCAGAGAGAGAGAGGATCCAGTAGCGATCAGTGAAGAGGCGGGGCCAGGAGCTGAGTCTCGACCCCTGCAACCACAATTAGGTGAGTACAATTAGGTGAGTGCACACACACACACACATGAGGACCAGGCAGGACTTCAAAGAGACCTGGACAGACTGGACACCTGGTCCAGCAAATGGCTTCTCGAATTTAATCCTGCCAAATGCAAAGTCATGAAGATAGGGGAAGGGCACAGAAGACCACAGACAGAGTATAGGCTAGGTGGCCAAAGACTGCAAACCTCACTCAAGGAGAAAGATCTTGGGGTGAGCATAACACCGAGCATGTCTCCGGAAGCACTCATAAATCAGATAACTGCTGCAGCATATGGGCGCCTGGCAAACCTGAGAACAGCATTCCGATACCTTAGTAAGGAATCGTTCAAGACACTGTACACCATGTATGTCAGGCCCATACTGGAGTATGCAGCACCTGTTTGGAACCCGCACTTGATAAAGCACGTCAAGAAACTAGAGAAAGTACAAAGGTTTGCGACAAGGTTAGTTCCAGAACTAAGGGGAATGTCCTATGAAGAAAGATTAAGGGAAATCGGCCTGACGACACTGGAGGACAGGAGGGTCAGGGGAGACATGATAACGACATATAAAATTCTGCGTGGAATAGACAAGGTGGACAAAGACAGGATGTTCCAAGGAGGGGACACAGAAACAAGAGGCCACAATTGGAAGTTGAAGACACAAATGAGTCAGAGAGATATTAGTAAGTATTTCTTCAGTCATAGAGTTGTCAGGCAGTGGAATAGCCTAGAAAATAACGTAGTGGAGGCAGGAACCATACACAGTTTTAAGACGAGGTTTGATAAAGCTCATGGAGCGGGGAGAGAGAGGGCCCAGTAGCAACCGGTGAAGAGGCGGGGCCAGGAGCTTTGACTCGACCCCTGCAACCACAAATAGGTGAGTACACACACATACACACACACACACATACACACACACACACACACACACACACACACACACACACACACACACACACACATATATATATATAATATATATATATATATATATATATATATTTATATATATATATATATATATATATATATATATATATATATATATATATATATATATATATATATATATATATATATGTATATATATATATATTATGTATGTATTTATATATATATATATATATATATATATATATATATATATATATATATATATATATATATATATATATATATATATATATATATATATATATATATATACCACCTCTGGAAGTGTTCTGGGGACCCTTATCCTCAGAGAAAATAATAAACTTGCTAGGAATCGGCTCCTGAAAACCAAGCTAACCTCCCGACGCCTTAACCCACTTGACCACCATGCTACAAACACCAGGGATCCAGTAAGTACACGGGGTCTACCTCCTGGTGCGAGTATATTCGTGGTCGTGGATACTACAGGACTAATTTCATTCTTTTGCCATTTGGAGTACCAGTCCCAACAAGTAGCACACATATTAATGCATCTACAGAACAAAGTGAATGTTTAGGCCGGAAATAGAACCCGAGCTAAATGTACTGTATTTAGTAAGTAAAAGCTCCTTTGTTCTATAGATGCATTAATATGTGTATTGCTTGTTGAGACTGGTGCTGCAAACGGGAAAAGAATGAAATTAGTCCTATAGAGTATCTACTGCCACGAATCTGCTCGCATCAGGAGGCAGACTCAGTGTACTTACTGAGTACCTGGTATTTGTAGCATGGTAGTCAAGTGATTTAAGGCGTCGGGAGGTTAGCTTAGTTCCCAGGAGCCGCTCTAAATGTCCCGGGTTCGTCCCGGCTGGTCGCATGTATGAACGGAAAGGCATAGATGGTGTAATGATCCATCTTTGGAAATAAAGAAGACTTTCTATCAAGGACAAAAAGGGAGAATGTACCATAGTATAGTTGTACATTTTTATGTGTGAGGAATGGGCTTTATGCGTTTTAGCATGGAAGAGGTCAGAGGCAGTCACGTTATTCCTGACAGCAATGGGTAATGTAAACATTATGTGGAAAATTTGGAGCGCTGAAATTAGTAAACGATGTGGGGTTACCTGAAATATATTTATGAGTGTTTATGAAGAATTGGTGAGGCGATTTAAAATAAGATGGAGCAAAATAGGATGACCAAGAAGTGCATAGAGCATAGTGAAAGGAAAGAGGTAGGGATGGTCCTAGGAAGTGCTGGAAGGAAGGGATTCAAGTAGGTTTTAATTACTAGTGGCTTAAGCATCTAGCAAGCTTGAGTGAGCATTTGTAATTAGAATGGAGAAAAGGGGAGTTTTATGGCTTGATATGCTGTTGGAGTGTGAGCTAGGTAACATTGTTATGAAGGGATTCTATCTGCCTCTTAATAATGATTAGATAACGAGATATATATTAAATGCACCAAAATTATGATATTTACATGAAGCGTTAAGCTCCTGTGGAACACTCACCTTAGTTCTCGATCCACTAATCTCGAGGCAGAAAGCCTAATCGCGTCGACAAACTACTCGTCAAATATCATAAAAATAGGAAAATGTAAGAATACAAGCAAGAGAAACAAACTGTAAGTAGGTGAAGAGAAAGACTAACCCTGAGGAAGCTTGCAACGTAGTACCTGAGCCATGTAATGTTTATTAAAAAATCATGTGGGGCAGGCAGCATACGCTTTCTTAATAACGCGCTATCCCTTATTGAACCCATTAATTACGCCTGAGATTACTGCGTGTTGTGCTGAGCAACGACTGAATATAACTGTTATTTGCGTAATACAGACGGACACTTACTGTTGAATTACAAATCATCCCTTACATAAAGCTACTCCAGCTGAGTATTACCGAGGGTGTCATGGAGCAGACTTGTACTTTTCGTTATAAGGTCTCGCTGAGTAATGTTGTGATAATGACACGTCTTTAAGTAGTGATCTTGGTTAGTGAGTGGGAGCTGGAGGAAAGTTCTATGTAACAGATGCCAGAAAGAAGATATGTGATCTCTGTTTGTAAATAAAATATCCGAATTATTACTTAGAAGAAGACTACATTTTTGTTTTAATGGTTCTTTTTTTCCGAAAGTGATCGTTGCACAATAAATGCCTGTTAAACCTTAGATATTTACTTACACATTCACACTCACACATACACACGTAAATATAAAATAGTTTACAAATAAATATACTGGAATATGTAATGATTGTGTGGTGTCAATACCTTAAAAAACTCGTGGATAAATTAGAAAATGTTGAAGGAAGAACTACAAAATGTTTTTGATAGATAACGTATATAACTTATAAAAGGGCAAAAGACATTTAAGAAGATGCTGGTGTTACAAATGTTGTTTCTTGGTATCCCTTTAACAGGGATAACAAGGGACCATATTTATAAGCTGTGAAAAAAAGTAGAACCGAATAATGCTAGCATTTTTCTCGACAATATTGTGGTTGACCAATGGAATATTTTGAAAGAGAAGTTGCCAGTGCTATTGCCAGGTAATTGCTAGAAACTGTTAACAGAAAATAGATAATTAAATATTTAAAGACATTCACACACACACACACACACACACACACACACACACACACACACACACACACACACACACACACAGAGGTATGATAAAGCTCACGGCTCAGGGAGAGTGACCTAGTAACGATCAGTGAAGAGGCGGGGCCAGGAGCTCGGACTCGACCCCCGCAACCTCAACTAGGTGACTACAACTAGGTGAGTACACACACACACACACACTTCGTCTATAAAAAATTATGGGTTTTGGGGGAAAAAATAATAAGGGACAAGATGCAAAAAGAGAGGAACGAAGAAAGGGAAATGTAATTCTCTCCAGCAGACTAATTCCTACCCCCCAAAATTAGAAAGCAAACATATACCATGCAGCCCGATCTCACACTGGATATTCAACCAGTAGAACAACAAGCAAGTTTAATCTCACCATCACTGATAACCTCTACATCTATTTCCGCATTGACAACATCCTCACTTTCATTGACAACATCCTCACTTACATTGACAACATCCTCACTTACATTGTCAACATCCTCACTTACATTATCAACATCCTCATTTACATTGGCAACATCCTTACTTACATTGTCAACATCCTCACTTACATTGACAACAACCTCACTTACATTGACAACATCCTTACTTACATTGTCAACATCCTCACTTACATTGTCAACATCCTCACTTATATTGTCAACATCCTCACTTACATTGGCAACATCCTCACTTACATTGTCAACATTCTCACTTACATTGACAACATCCTCACTTACATTGTCAACGTCCTCACTTACATTGTCAACATCTTCACTTACATTACCAACATCTTCACTTACAGCAATAGTCTCGTTGCTCACACTCACTACACTCACTATACCATCCCACACCCACCCAACTCTCACAGTCTACCCACACTTCCATTCAGTTTCACTCACCCAAGTCCTGTCGTTCTTCCTTTTCCTACTACTTTAAAAATTCTTATCACTATCTCATGAACAATTACTACCACACTTCCCATGATCCTCCAATATTTCACGAAACTTTCGAGGTTCATCCACAAAAATCTCATGAAACTCTTCTCTCCGAGGCCTATTTCACATACGTTTTTCAAGTCTCCAAAATCAGACGTATGTTACAGAGACAAAAACCATTCATCACAGCAGTGTACAGCAACACAAATGGAATATTTTTTTATTATTTTTATTATCACACTGGCCGATTCCCACCAAGGGAGGGTGGCCCGAAAAAGAAAAACTTTCACCATCATTCACTCCATCACTGTCTTGCCAGAAGGGTGCTTTACACTACAGTTTTTAAACTGCAACATTAACACCCCTCCTTCAGAGTGCAGGCACTGTACTTCCCATCTCCAGGACTCAAGTCCGGGCTGCCGGTTTCCCTGAACCCCTTCATAAATGTTACTTTGCTCACACTCCAACAGCACGTCAAGTATTAAAAACCATTCGTCTCCATTCACTCCTATCAAACACGCTCACGCACGCCTGCTGGAAGTCCAAGCCCCTCGCACACAAAACCTCCTTTACTCCCTCCCTCCAACCTTTCCTAGGCCGACCCCTACCCCGCCTTCCTTCCACTACAGACTGATACACTCTTGAAGTCATTCTGTTTCGCTGCATTCTCTCTACATGTCCGAACCACCTCAACAACCCTTCCTCAGCCCTCTGGACAACAGTTTTGGTAATCCCGCACCTCCTCCTAACTTCCGAACTACGAATTCTCTGCATTATATTCACACCACACATTGCCCTCAGACATGACATCTCCACTGCCTCCAGCCTTCTCCTCGCTGCAATATTCATCACCCATGCTTCACACCCATATAATATGAGTGTTGGTAAAACTATACTCTCATACATTCCCCTCTTTACCTCCAAGGACAAAGTTCTTTGTCTCCACAGACTCCTAAGTGCACCACTCACTCTTTTCCCCTTATCAATTCTATGATTCACCTCATCCTTCATAGATCCATCCGCTGACACGTCCACTCCCAGATATCTGAATACATTCACCTCCTCCATACTCTCTCCCTCCAATCTGATATCCAATCTTTCATCACCTAATCTTTTTGTTATCCTCATAACCTTACTCTTTCCTGTATTCACTTTTAATTTTCTTCTTTTGCACACCCTACCAAATTCATCCACCAGTCTCTGCAACTTCTCTTCAGAATCTCCCAAGAGCACAGTGTCATCAGCAAAGAGCAACTGTGACAACTCCCACTTTATGTGTGATTCTTTATCTTTTAACTCCATGCCTTTTGTCAAGACCCTCGCATTTACTTCTCTTACAGCCCCATCTATAAATATATTAAACAACCACGGTGACATCACACATCCTTGTCTAAGGCCTACTTTTACTGGGAAATAATTTCCCTCTTTCCTATGTACTCTAACTTGAGCCTCACTATCCTCGTAAAAACTCTTCACTGCTTTCAGTAACCTACCTCCTACACCATACACCTGCAACATCTGCCACATTGCCCCCCTATCCACCCTGTCAAACGCCTTTTCCAAATCCATAAATGCCACAAAGACCTCTTTAGCCTTATCTAAATACTGTTCACTTATATGCTTCACTGTAAACACCTGGTCCACACACCCCCTACCTTTCCTAAAGCCTCCTTGTTCATCTGCTATCCTATTCTCCGTGTTACTTTTAATTCTTTCAATAATAACTCTACCATACACTTTACCAGGTATACTCAACAGACTTATCCCCCTATAATTTTTGCACTCTCTTTTGTCCCCTTTGCCTTTATACAAAGGAACTATGCATGCTCTCTGCCAATCCCTAGGTACCTTACCCTCTTCCATACATTTATTAAATAATTGCACCAACCACTCCAAAACTATATCCCCACCTGCTTTTAACATTTCTATGGAATAATAAACAAAATATCAGTTAAATGAAAGATTAACGTAGAAATATCAAATCTCATGTCAGTAATGGAAACAAGATTAATCCCGCAATTACACAATATTTCCCATGGGTTATAGCATAAAGTGAGTTAAGAGAAAAGTGAAGGAATAATTTTCATTATATAAAATGGATTAAAATTCGATGAAGTGGTAATAGTACACATTGGTGAACTTTTGGGATAACATAGTCGCATCAATTACTGTCAAGGATTCCTGGATCTTTGTGGCTAGAATTTATAATGTGGGTCAAAGTATCAGAAGATTTTGACACGAATAAGAGTGAAGCAAAGCACCAGAGGATTGTAGTCCATTAAATATTGATTAGAAGAATTGAGACTCAAGCGGGGAAGGAAAATGGGACAGAAAAATAAAGAAGCAGACTGCTTGCCTGCTTATTGTGGAACTTCTTTGGGCAATATGCTAAACACATGAAATAAAAAATAATGGCAGAATTAAGGCGGAATTTCCTTTTGAGTAAGTTATCACTGTATGTAGATATTGTGATTCATAATGGAAATAAATTATTATTATAATCATGGGGAGCTCTAAACCAGTAGGGTTTAGAGCTCCTGTGGGGCGAATGGAAAGTATTCAGGCTCGAGTAAGGGAACTGGAGCAGAAATCCAATTCCCTAGATCAAGAGCCCCTCACAAGCGTCAAGGAGAGAAAACATTGATGCACATGAAAGGAAACTGTTAGAGGGAGACTTATTCCGTCATCCAGAAAAAAATTGTCGCACCAGTAGTGTGGGGAGTAAGACACTGATTAAAGAAGAGTCTTAGTTATACGTCTTTTCACTTGGTAAAGCCAGTATGTGGTGAAAAATACTTTAAAACTCTTCACCAGTCAGTGTCTTACCATTTCCTGGCACAAGTGTAATTCAGTGATGAATTAAAGTGACATTATTCCCAATAAAATATTAAACATTTCAAAAAATGTATAAAGAGGTGACAAAAAATTAACATCTCATTTGGATTTAGATAGTATATATTAGATCAGTCTCAGTACTAAAGAAATTAGGTCAGCTAAAGCTAAAGCTTGAAGCTAAAAAAAAACTATTTTAAAATGAACTGGCAGCCAAAACATAGGTAGAACCAAATATATTTCATTACCATTGATAATACAAATTGTAATAAATAATCAAGTGACGATACTAAGGCAAGACATGGGAACAGACACAGGAATCATTATGTGTGAGCTCAAAAGAAGTTTCCACAGTATAAGTACTGATGGGAGAGCAACTACAAGAGATTCACAGGAGAGTAAACTGAACGGCACTCACAAGCATTGAAACGAATAATGAAAAGTGACGGGACTAGTGATGGAACTCGACACGTCAGGGGCATCACAGCCAAATGGTATATCACCAAGAATATTAAGATGAGGTGAAATACTGTGCAACTCACTCAAACAGATCTTATCATATCATTAATGAAGGTTGAAGCGCCAGACGAGAGGAAGATAGCAAGCGTGATACCAGTATTCACTAACGTGATAGGCAGAAAGCCCTGAACTACAGACCAATATTTAAAAATCTAGGAAAAAAAACTGAATTCCTTACAGAACACCGACATGGATTCGGAAATGGAAGATTGTTTCGAAAATTAGCAGAAATATTTGTACCTACTCCATTGTCGACGAAACGTAATGAAACGTAATGTAAAGATCAAAATAAGGACATAAGAAGGGAGGAACACTGGAGCAGGCCTACAGGCCCAAACTTAGCATGTCCTTGAATATAATAACGAATGAATAACTACATCACTTAGAAAGTCAGAGCTCTGATATTACTTCTTCATTTCATCTTTTTTATTATTATTTTACTCTTTTTTCGCAATTTTCTTTTCTTCAGTGTGAGTCTAATTCAGCACCGCAAGGAAGGAAAACCTCTAAGCCCGTAGGGGTCTACAGCGCCTGGGGAAAGGGGCGCAAACAGGTTTGATCTAATGAAGGGAAGAGCGGCTCCAAATCCGTAGATCAAGGACCCTTCACTAACGTCAAGGGAGTGCTCTAGAAAGTAGAAACTGTGCAACGAACTAACTAGAGAGCGCAGCCAGGAATCACAAGAAACTATTAGTACCAATCTCAATGAAAGTCATGCGTGAGGAAACTGAATTTGAATTTTGCGACCCGACTTCAACAGCCATCAAGGGAGCCCTTATCAAGAGACAGCTGGGTAAGGCAAGGCAACAGCACCGCCTTCAGGGCACGTACAGCTCTAGCAAAGAGGCAGTCTTCAAGCGAACACCTTCGATATGAGTGAACGAGGTACCAGCCTCGTGGTATCAGAAAATGTATTTCGTTCAGCAGGGGCCAGGCAGACAAGCTATGAAATATGGAATACATTTCGTGCTTCATTACCTTTACAAAGTAAACAGAATCTAAAGTGAATACTAATGTAATTAAATATACGTTGTTTAATTAATTATTTTCTGGTTGCGATAAAATTAATTAACGGTGGAGCTTCACTTATTTGTTTTTGTCCTCTGTTATATAGGTTTGCTCGTCAGCCATATTCCATTTGTTATTCGTTAATTGAGATTATATGTATATAAATATTTATATATATATATATATATATATATATATATATATATATATATATATATATATATATATATATATATATATAAATATATATATATATATATATATATATATATATATATATATATAATATATATATATATATATATATATATATATATATATATATATATATATATATATATATATACACATACAAGGAATTGGCAAGAGCAGGCGAAATATACACAAACACTGATCTCTGGCTGAAGGAGACTCGAACCTGCTCTTGCGAATTCCTTGCATTGTTAAAATCTCTAGTAAGGCTGATGCATGCAGGGGATGAGATGAAAAGCTGTAAGCTTTCTCCCTGAAAGCTGGCTGCCTTGGATCAACGTGTAGCGCAAGCTACACGCCAAGGTATTGTCCAGTGTGCGTAGATTGGTACACCACTGCGTACCTTGTTCCAAGATTCGTAGGTTCGAGTCTCCTTCAGCCAGAGATCAGTGTTTATATATATATATATATATATATATATATATATATATATATATATATATATATATATATATATGCAAAACAACCACTCTGAAAGAATAGAGAAATTCCAAGCGCTTTCGTGACTACTCACATTATCAAGGAACTATATATATATATATATATATATATATATATATATATATATATATATATATATATATATATATATATATATATATATACACACACACACAAAGAAAGATCGCAGCCAGCAGGATTCGAAACTACTACTGAGAATGGTCAACATTCTCAGGCAGCGCTCTAGTCTATGTGGCATTTGTGTGGCCGAGTGGACCAGAGCGTTGCATGAGAATCTTGACCATTTTCAGTAGTAGTTTCGAATCCTGCTGACTGCGATCTTTCTTTGTATATACCCACTTGTTTCTGCGTGGTGCATTCATATATGTATATACATATCTGTGCACTTTTAACACCACCACCATTATTACAACTATCAAGTTTGCCATCACTCTCAACTCACCACAACCATTAATACCAATAACCCCCCCCCTTTACACCACCACAATTCGACTACCATTAATAGCCCACCATAACTTCCCACCTACGCTACCATCAGTACCATCTTACTGGGTTCTCCAGAGCTGTCAGGGGCTCCCTGTTAATAAACAATTTCCACTTCACTTCATTGTCTCCCTTAATTAACAATGCAAAGTTGGCAACGTGGCAACTGAAAAGGAAAGAGTTACGGGGAAAGGTTGTGGGGTTGTAAACAAAGGTTGTGGGGTAGGGGTTGCAAACAAAGGTTGTGGGGTAGGGGTTGTAAACAAAGGTTGTGGGGTAGGGGTTGTAAACAAAGGTTGTGGAGTAGGGGTTGAAAACAAAGGTTGTGGGGTAGGGGTTGTAAACAAAAGTTGTGGGGTAGGGGTTGTAAACAAAAGTTTTGGGGTAGGGGTTGTAAACAAAGGTTGTGGGGTAGGGGTTGTAAACAAAGGTTGTGGAGTAGGGGTTGTAAACAAAGGTTGTGGGGTAGGGGTTGTAAACAAAAGTTGTGGGGTATGGGTTGTAAACAAAGGTTGTGGTGTAGGGGTTGTAAACAAAGGTTGTGGGGTAGGGGTTGTAAACAAAGGTTGTGGGGTAGTGGTTGTAAACAAAGGTTACGGGGTAGAGGTTATAAACAAGGGTTGTGGGGTAGGGGTTGTAAACAAAGGTTGTGGGGTAGGGGTTGTAAACAAAGGTTGTGGAGTAGGTGTTGTAAACAAAGGTTGTAAGGTAGGGGTTGTAAACAAAGGTTGTGGGGCAGGGGTTGTAAACAAAGGTTGTGGGGTAGGGGTTGTAATCAATGGTTGTGGGGTAGGGGTTGTAAACAAAGGTTGTGGGGTAGGGGTTGTAAACAAAGGTTGTGGGGTAGGGGTTGTAAACAAAGGTTGTGGGGTAGGGGTTGTAAACAAAGGTTGTGGAGTAGGGGTTGTAAACAAAGATTGTGGGGTAGGGGTTGTAAACAAAGGTTGTGGGTTAGGGGTTGTAAACAAAGGTTGTGGGTAGGGGTTGTAAACAAAGGTTGTGAGGTAGGGGTTGCAAACAAAGGTTGTGGGGTAGGGGTTGTAAACAAAGGTTGTGGGGTAGGGGTTGTAAACAAAGGTTGTGGGGTAGGGGTTGTAAACAAAGGTTGTGAGGTAGGGGTTGCAAACAAAGGTTGTGGGGTAGGGGTTGTAAACAAAGGTTGTGGGGTAGGGGTTGTAAACAAAGGTTGTGGGGTAGGGGTTGTAAACAAAGGTTGTGGGGTAGGGGTTGTAAACAAAGGTTGTGGGGTAGGGGTTGTAAACAAAGGTTGTGGGGTAGGGGTTGTAAACAAAGGTTGTGGGGTAGGGGTTGTAAACAAAGGTTGTGGTGTAGGGGTTGTAAACAAAGGTTGTGGGGTAGGGGTTGTAAACAAAGGTTGTGGGGTAGGGGTTGTAAACAAAGGTTGTGGTGTAGGGGTTGTAAACAAAGGTTGTGGGGTAGGGGTTGTAAACAAAGGTTGTGGGGTAGGGGTTGTAAACAAAGGTTGTGGGGTAGGGGTTGTAAACAAAGGTTGTGGGGTAGGGGTTGTAAACAAAGGTTGTGGGGTAGGGGTTGTAAACAAAGGTTGTGGGGTAGGGGTTGTAAACAAAGGTTGTGGGGTAGGGGTTGTAAACAAAGGTTGTGGTGTAGGGGTTGTAAACAAAAGTTGTAAGGTAGGGGTTGTAAACAAAGGTTGTGAGGTAGGGGTTGTAATCAAAGGTTGTGGGGTAGGGGTTGTAAACAAAGGTTGTGGGGTAGGGGTTGTAAACAAAGGTTGTGGGGTAGGGGTTGTAAACAAAGGTTGTGGGGTAGGGGTTGTAAACAAAGGTTGTGGGGTAGGGGTTGTAAACAAAGGTTGTGGAGTAGGGGTTGTAAACAAAGATTGTGGGGTAGGGGTTGTAAACAAAGGTTGTGGGATAGGGGTTGTAAACAAAGGATGTGGGGTAGGGGTTGTAAACAAAGGTTGTGAGGTAGGGGTTGCAAACAAAGGTTGTGGGGTAGGGGTTGTAAACAAAGGGCTTGGGAAAAGGAACTGAAGGAATTGTGTTGCGAGGATCATTTTGTTGGACTCTGTAAATCAGTGCTTATTATTATGTAGTTCATGGGTAATTGATGAATAGATTTTAAAAAAATGTGTGGTGTGCTTGGTGTGTTTATTCAAGAATATGTCTGTTTTCCCATTACCGCAGAGAGGATCGGGTTTTGTGATTCGTATAATTATAATAATAATAATAATAATAATAATAATAATAATAATAATAATAATAATAATAATAATAATAATAATAAATAATAATAATAATAATAATAATAATAATAATAATAATAATAATAATAATAATAATAATAATAATAATAATAATAATAAATAGTAACTGAATTAGGATATTATGGCACAAGGTTCTTCCCTATCCTCCCTATCCTCTCTATGTTCTTCATCCTCCCATCCCTCCCTATCCTCTCTATGTTCTTCATCCTCCCATCCTCCACTCTCTCGTTCAAAATGACAGGTAAAAAAATTGGTTGAACTGTCTTCAATACATTTACAAAAGTGCTCTTATTTATTAAATGGGCAATATAGTAGTAGTACTGCTAATCATACAAGTATCACAACTTCTAACACAACTACATTTAGATATATATGTACTTAACTCTGAGTCATACACTGACACTCGGCCGGGATGAAATAATGTTTTGCCTACTGGTATTAAGACAAAGACGCAAGTTTTAAATGGGAAAATATTTCTCTTTGTTAAGAGAGACTTGACAGAGCTCCACACAGAGAGGAATATTGCCCCCAATAAAAGCTTGAGCTACAACTTGAGATTTGTCTTCATACGTCAAGTTAGCTTCTGTTGTTTAAATAAGGTCAGAATTCCATTGACCTGATCTCGTCTCTACATCGTAGATTTTAAGCGAATATAATAATTATTTTAATAATAATAATCATAATAATAATAATAATAATAATAATAATAATAATAATAATAATAATAATAATAATAATAATAATAATAATAATAATAAAACTAATAATAATCATAATAACATTAATAATCATCATATGAACACTAATAATAATAATAAAAACAAATATAGGTTATAGGTAGTAGGTTGGTAGACAGCAACCACCCAGGGAAGTACTACCGTCCTGCCAGATGACTGTGAAACAGAAACCTGTAACTGTTTTGCATGATGGTAGGATTGCTGGTGTCTTTTTCTGTCTCATAAACACGCTAGATAACATTGATATCTTGCTACTCCAACTTACACTTTGGTCACACTTCACAGACATGCACATGCATATATATATATACATACATCTAGGTTTTTCTCCTTTTTCTACATAGCTCTTGTTCTTCTTTATTTCTTCTATTGTCCATGGGGAAGTGGAAAAGAATCTTTCCTCCGTAAGCCATGCGTGTCGTATGAGGCGACTAAAATGCCGGGAGCAATGGGCTAGTAACCCCTTCTCCTGTAGACATTTACTAAAAAAGAGAAGAAGAAAAACTTTATAAAACTAGGATGCTTGAATGTGCGTGGATGTAGTGTGGATGACAAGAAACAGATGATTGCTGAAGTTATGAATGAAAAGAAGTTGGATGTCCTGGCCCTAAGCGAAACAAAGCTGAAGGGGGTAGGGGAGTTTCGGTGGGGGGAAATAAATGGGATTAAATCTGGAGTATCTGAGAGAGTTAGAGCAAAGGAATGGGTAGCAGTAATGTTGAATGATCAGTTATGGAAGGAGAAAAGAGAATATGAATGTGTAAATGCAAGAATTATGTGGATTAAAGTAAAGGTTGGATGTGAGAAGTGGGTCATAATAAGCGTGTATGCACCTGGAGAAGAGAGGAATGCAGAGGAGAGAGAGAGATTTTGGGAGATGTTAAGTGAATGTATAGGAGCCTTTGAACCAAGTGAGAGAGTAATTGTGGTAGGGGACCTGAATGCTAAAGTAGGAGAAACTTTTAGAGAGGGTGTGGTAGGTAAGTTTGGGGTGCCAGGTGTAAATGATAATGGGAGCCCTTTGATTGAACTTTGTATAGAAAGGGGTTTAGTTATAGGTAATACATATTTTAAGAAAAAGAGGATAAATAAGTATACAAGATATGATGTAGGGCGAAATGACAGTAGTTTGTTGGATTATATATTGGTAGATAAAAGACTGTTGAGTAGACTTCAGGATGTACATGTTTATAGAGGGGCCACAGATATATCAGATCACTTTCTAGTTGTAGCTACACTGAGAGTAAAAGGTAGATGGGATACAAGGAGAATAGAAGCATCAGGGAAGAGAGAGGTGAAGGTTTATAAATTAAAAGAGAAGGCAGTTAGGGAAAGATATAAACAGCTATTGGAGGATAGATGGGCTAATGAGAGCATAGGCAATGGGGTCGAAGAGGTATGGGGTAGGTTTAAAAATGTAGTGTTAGAGTGTTCAGCAGAAGTTTGTGGTTACAGGAAAGTGGGTGCGGGAGGGAAGAGGAGTGATTGGTGGAATGATGATGTAAAGAGAGTAGTAAGGGAGAAAAAGTTAGCATATGAGAAGTTTTTACAAAGTAGAAGTGATGCAAGGAGGGAAGAGTATATGGAGAAAAAGAGAGAGGTTAAGAGAGTGGTGAAGCAATGTAAAAAGAGAGCAAATGAGAGAGTGGGTGAGATGTTATCAACAAATTTTTTTGAAAATAAGAAAAAGTTTTGGAGTGAGATTAACAAGTTAAGGAAGCCTAGAGAACAAATGGATTTGTCAGTTAAAAATAGGAGAGGAGAGTTATTAAATGGAGAGTTAGAGGTATTGGGAAGATGGAGGGAATATTTTGAGGAATTGTTAAATGTTGATGAAGATAGGGAAGCTGTGATTTCGTGTATAGGGCAAGGAGGAATAACATCTTGTAGGAGTGAGGAAGAGCCAGTTGTGAGTGTGGGGGAAGTTCGTGAGGCAGTAGGTAAAATGAAAGGGGGTAAGGCAGCCGGGATTGATGGGAAAGATATAAACAGCTATTGGAGGATAGATGGGCTAATGAGAGCATAGGCAATGGGGTCGAAGAGGTAAAGATAGAAATGTTAAAAGCAGGTGGGGATATAGTTTTGGAGTGGTTGGTGCAATTATTTACTAAATGTATGGAAGAGGGTAAGGTACCTAGGGATTGGCAGAGAGCATGCATAGTTCCTTTGTATAAAGGCAAAGGGGATAAAAGAGAGTGCAAAAATTATAGGGGGATAAGTCTGTTGAGTATACCTGGTAAAGTGTATGGTAGAGTTATTATTGAAAGAATTAAAAGTAAGACTGAGAATAGGATAGCAGATGAACAAGGAGGCTTTAGGAAAGGTAGGGGGTGTGTGGACCAGGTGTTTACAGTGAAATATTTAAGTGAACAGTATTTAGATAAGGCTAAAGAGGTCTTTGTGGCATTTATGGATTTGGAAAAGGCGTATGACAGGGTGGATAGGGGGCAATGTGGCAGATGTTGCAGGTGTATGGTGTAGGAGGTAGGTTACTGAAAGCAGTGAAGAGTTTTTACGAGGATAGTGAGGCTCAAGTTAGAGTACATAGGAAAGAGGGAAATTATTTCCCAGTAAATGTAGGCCTTAGACAAGGATGTGTGATGTCACCGTGGTTAATATATTTATAGATGGGGTTGTAAGAGAAGTAAATGCGAGGGTCTTGACAAGAGGCGTGGAGTTAAAAGATAAAGAATCACACATAAAGTGGGAGTTGTCACAGTTGCTCTTTGCTGATGACACTGTGCTCTTGGGAGATTCTGAAGAGAAGTTGCAGAGATTGGTGGATGAATTTGGTAGGGTGTGCAAAAGAAGAAAATTAAAAGTGAATACAGGAAAGAGTAAGGTTATGAGGATAACAAAAATATTAGGTGATGAAAGATTGGATATCAGATTGGAGGGAGAGAGTATGGAGAAAGTGAATGTATTCAGATATTTGGGAGTGGACGTGTCAGCGGATGGGTCTATGAAGGATGAGGTGAATCATAGAATTGATGAGGGGAAAAGGGTGAGTGGTTCACTTAGGAGTCTGTGGAGACAAAGAACTTTGTCCTTGGAGGCAAAGAGGGGAATGTACGAGAGTATAGTTTTACCAACACTCTTATGGGTGTGAAGCATGGGTGATGAATGTTGCAGCGAGGAGAAGGCTGGAGGCAGTGGAGATGTCATGTCTGAGGGCAATGTGTGGTGTGAATATAATGCAGAGAATTCGTAGTTTGGAAGTTAGGAGGAGGTGCAGGATTACCAAAACTGTTGTCCAGAGGGCTGAGGAAGGGTTGTTGAGGTGGTTCGGACATGTAGAGAGAATGGAGCGAAACAGAATGACTTCAAGAGTGTATCAATCTGTAGTGGAAGGAAGGCGGGGTAGGGGTCGGCCTAGGAAAGGTTGGAGGGAGGGGTAAAGGAGGTTTTGTGTGCGAGGGGCTTGGACTTCCAGCAGGCGTGCGTGAGCGTGTTTGATAGGAGTGAATGGAGACGAATGGTTTTTAATACTTGACGTGCTGTTGGAGTGTGAGCAGGGTAACATTTATGAAGGGGTTCAGGGAAACCGACATGCCGGACTTGAGTCCTGGAGATGGGAAGTACAGTGCCTGCACTCTGAAGGAGGGGTGTTAATGTTGCAGTTTAAAAACTGTAGTGTAAAGCACCCTTCTGGCAAGACAGTGATGGAGTGAATGATGGTGAAAGTTTTTCTTTTTCGGGCCACCCTGCCTTGGTGGGAATCGGCCAGTGTGATAATAAAACTAATATAATAATAAATATAACGACAAAAACAACAATGACAATAACATTAACAATAATAATAATAATAATAATAATAATAATAATAATAATAATAAAATGACAAATAATATTGATAACCAGCGACAAGACACAGAGTCGACACGTCTCTCATTACTTCTTACATTCTGTCGAACACAAAGTCTTGTATTTCGCTTTTGCTCCTCCAAGAGTTTCCACTCTTGTGTGACTCTGTCCTCTCTGCTCTCACGATACTACTACTACTACTACCCACTTTCCCCAGTTCTCTTGTTCCACCGTCATCCCTGGAAGTCCTGTGCTCTTCCTCTCCTTCCCTTCAGGTACAAGTATGCCTGGGAGAAGCCGAGGTGTCCACTAGAACACCTCTCTACAATTTACGACTCATCCTGAAGATCACTTCATATTTTTTTCCCCTCTTTCTCTCTCTCTCCCAGCACCAGATAGCCTAAGCTGAGTCCTCCATGCTTGGTATTCCACTGTGGTCAGGGACTAACAGACTCACATACCGTACACGAATATGTACATGCACACACCGTATGTACGTGTCACAAGTTCTCATGCACTCACAGTTCTTCACGCACAGGTGAAATTCAAGATGAAGGAGAATCAGTTAAGTCTTCAAAAGAGTGTTATACAGGAATGAAGCTGTTCCTAAATGAAGAACAGCAGGAGAGATAAATAGATGGAATGTCGATCAAAGACAAGATGAAGTGATTATCTGAGAAATGTGGAGTAGGAGATACCCGTGCCAAAAAAAAAGAGTGGCAACGGGAAAAGCAGCGAACCTTTGTCGTACTCCTGAAGTTGAAGAGGTATATATAGAGCCAAAGAGTGGAGGAGCATGAAAATCTAGAGAACGCAGAGAATTGTAGAGAACAGAGAAGCTAACAGAGTTGCCAAGACCGAATACGCAAGGGCTAGTAGAGAAGAGGAAAGACATTTTGAAAAATGATGGTGCAGCTAATCCAAAATCAGAGCCGAAACTGTTAAACAGCGGCACTGAAAGATGATCGTGATATAAGGTTACGTATGTGGTGATGATCATGTAAATAATTGCTGTGCCGTGGGCGGCGGTAGCAGTGTAGGTGATGTCTGTGGCGTGGATGGTGGTGGTGGTGGTGGTGGTGGTGGTGGTGGTGGTGGTGGTGGTGGTGGTGGTGGTGGTGGTGGTGGTGGTGGTGGTGGTGGTGGTGGTGGTGGTTGTAGTGGTGGAGGTGGTGGTGGCATGGGTCGTGCAATCCATTGTGCCGGTAAAAGGGCCTCAAAAATATCCTTTAATATATTAACCTGCACAATATGCTTCTAAAAGCCACCGTAACAATGGAGCATAAAAATTAACATGACGTAAGAATAAAGCTGAATGGATAATACAATGCCGTATATAGATAACATTTTGTTTAGTCAAAAATGAGACAGAGAAAGAGAAAGAGAGAGAGAGAGAGAGAGAGAGAGAGAGAGAGAGAGAGAGAGAGAGAGAGAGAGAGAGAGAGAGAGAGAGAGAGAGAGAGAGAGAGAGAGAGAGAGAGAGAGAGAGATAATGTGAAATGAAAACTTCGTCAAAAATACTTAAACACATTATGGCAGCATATCATGGATGCTGATCCTATATAACTCAAGAATCTTCTTGATCCTGGCTACATGGTAATGAATCTTGGTTACATGGTAGTGGATCCTGGCTACATAGCAGTGGATCTTGGCTACATGGTAGTGGATCTTGGCCACATGGTAGTGGATTCTGATTACATGGTAGTGTATCTTGGTTACATGGTAGTGGATCCTGGCTACATGGTAGTGGATCCTGGCTACTTGGTAGTGGATCCTGGCTGCATTATAGTGGATCCTGGATACATGGCGGTGGATCCTTGCTACATTATAGTGAATCCTGGCTACATTGTAGTGGATCCTGGCTACATGGTAGTGGACCCTGGCTGAATTGTAGTGGATCCTGGCTACATGGTAGTGGATCCTGGCTACATGGTAATGGATCCTGGCTACATGGTAATGGATCCTGGCTACATGGTAATGGATCCTGGCTACATGCTTCTGGATCCTATATATAAGAGAGAGCTTCACGAGTCTCGGTACACTACACACTTCGCCTCTCCAGGCTCCACGATAAAGTCAAGGTTCGCCTCAGATCATACGAGTGCTTTTGCGGAAAATCCTCTTGAATTCTCGTAAATTGAGAGCTGGAGAGGCAGAAAGAACACAAAGGGCCTCCTAGGAGGCTCCTCTGTATGTGTGTGTGTGTGTGTGTGTATGCGTTTGTCTGAGTGTGTGTGTGTGTGTGTGTGTGTGTGTGTGTGTGTGTGTGTGTGTGTGTGTATGTGTGTGTGTTTATTTGTTTGTGTGTATGTGTGTGTACTCACCTAATTGTACTCATCTAATTGTGGTTGCAGAGGTCGAGACTCAGCTCCTGGCCCCGCCTCTTCACTGTGTGTGTGTGTGTTTGTTTGTTTGTTTGTTTGTTTGTGTGTGTGTGTGTGTGTGTGTGTGTGTGTGTGTGTGTGTGTGTGTGTGTGTGTGTGTGTGTGTTGTGTGTGTGTGTGAGTGGTGTGTGTGTGCATGTCCATATAACTACAAAACGATATGCACTAAATAGGTAACCACATATACAAAATTAATTCTCTACATCTCCAGTTTGAGAAGTCATCAACACGCATCGAAATCATTCTCTTATTGTAAAGGCTATTTCGTTAGTCATCCTGGTCGCTTAATTAATGATTTTATAATGTACCGCTCTCCCGTTTCCCAGCTGCTGATTTCCCCGTGGACACAAGTTAATCAGATCCTTATACGGAAAAGGAAAATTATTTAAATTTCAATGCCAAAATTAGTCTTTTGTTAGTAAGTTGCAACAGTAATTCATATTTGTTATGCTATTTCCAAAATCTTTTTTTTATTAATATTTCGAAAATAATCCTCAATAATGCAGCGTCGCGCTCGTGTTCTGGCAGAAAATGCGAAATTGCTGCTGAATCCCTAAGGTTATCTGTTAAATTGTGAATAGATTAACTGAAGACTAGGCTGGCGTCCTTGCAAATGCAACTTTACCGACTCACCCACAGAATACACAAAAATATTTTGTTTTTGTAAATGTCGGATAAGTCATTTTGTAAAGTAGGAATGGATAGTTCAGTATGACTTAAGAAATCGTAATGACACGATTGCAAACAAACCATACCCCCGGCCGGGATTGAACCCGCGGTCATAGAGTCTCAAAACTCCAGCCCGTCGCGTTAGCCACTAGACCAGCTAGCCACAATAAGATTCATCCAACTAGGTATATTTCTACACCATAGGAAGGTTAGCACAGGCACCTCTGTGACCACAAATGCAAGTTTTTACAGACGAATCTCCAGCTAGCGTGGCCGTGACGAACTCTAGCTCAAGTCCCTTCACTGCCGTCAACATGACTTAAGAAATCGTAATGACACGATTGCAAACAAACCATACCCCCGGCCGGGATTGAACCCGCGGTCAATCCCGGGTGTAGAAATATACCTAGTTGGATGAATCTTATTGTGGCTAGCTGGTCTAGTGGCTAACGCGACGGGCTGGAGTTTTGAGACTCTATGACCGCGGGTTCAATCCCGGCCGGGGGTATGGTTTGTTTGCAATCGTGTCATTACGATTTCTTAAGTCATGTTGACGGCAGTGAAGGGACTTGAGCTAGAGTTCGTCACGGCCACGCTAGCTGGAGATTCGTCTGTAAAAACTTGCATTTGTGGTCACAGAGGTGCCTGTGCTAACCTTCCTATGGTGTAGAAATATACCTAGTTGGATGAATCTTATTGTGGCTAGCTGGTCCAGTGGCTAACGCGACGGGCTGGAGTTTTGAGACTCTATGACCGCGGGTTCAATCCCGGCCGGGGGTATGGATAGTTTAGTATTTTTTAATTCTAGTAAATATAATAATTTAATCTGCAAGTGGTGATGATGTTAACAAAAGAAGTAAAACGACGATGTGTTGGAGAGATACATTGACCTTATCATAGGACGACCACAGGCGGACCAGCGGAAGTTTGTCCCAGACTGGAGAAGCACCAGCAAATTAACTCTTGTTTCCCTCTAACCCCCCTACTAAACTTTTATGTGACAGAAATGAGTAACGAACGCGCAATTCATCTGCGCATGTATTCTTACACGCCACTTTCTTGTTACGCCGTCAACATAGTGCCGGCACCACCTAACGAGTCGCTGTATGACAAAGATCTGATACAAAATCCTTTCCTGACGAATACATTGCCAACACCAACATTTATAGTTAAGTGACTACAGATGATCATTTTGAATTGTTAATTTAAAAGTAGAACGATGCACTTTTAATTCTGGTCAAAGTGCATATAGTATAGTGACTTAAATAAAAAGATCAATATATGAACTAATTTTTAGACTCAGAATATATTTATACATCATAGATTTAAATTTAATTTGTGAATGGTGATGAATTAAAAAAAAAAGTATAATCATACCGAGAATATGGAATGAAAGTACATAAATGTGTACATTCAGGACTTCCAATAAAGGTGTTCTAAGTGTACACACTTAAACTCTTTTATCTATGAATGGTGATATTAATATTAATAATAATTATGCGCATTTGTTTATATGAGGGTCAGTACTCATAGTGATTACCAGAATCCACCAAGCTTCAGTTTTCTCCTACATCACTACTATCATCACTCATCTACCCATACGCATGCTAGTAATCCCTTCTCTTTCTTCACTCATCACCTATTCTCTATTCTGCTCCAGGTTGGACCGAAACGTCGTCGTAAGCTCCTCTCTCCTGTGTGTAGGTTATTTGTGCTTTCAGTATAATTATTTTCCATCGATTTTTACACATCTTTCTCAGCTTCCATTCCCATCCCGAACTCACTGCTTCTCAGTTTCTTCTTTTGTTGTTTTTTTCTCTCTGTATCAACTTTTCAACTTTTTCCTTCCTTGCCACCTCTTTTTTTCTTCTCTTACTTCGCCGGCTGTCCTTAATCAACATCCTCTCCCTGTCACTTTCTAATTTTTATACTTTGTAAGATAGCGTGTATATTTTACAATAAGTAAACGGAAGAATCAGCTTGAAGCCATTCCTTGAGCTGAACGATCCATACGGGTTTAGCACTTCACACAAGACATTATATTCACAGTCCGGCAATTTGCCACTTCCTGTTCTGCCTTCATCCAAGTTTTTTTTTTTGTTTCCTTATTCCCCTTCCTCCCCTTATTCCCAGGTCTTCTGGGCCCTTCCTCTGTACCCTCTCGGTCCACGACCAAGGGCGCCCACGTCACTGTCAATCAAGTGAGGCGAGAGGACAATGGTGCGCTTCACACCCAAGTCACTACCCATTGGCCAACAGTAATTCCCAATTTCCGTGGCTGGCCCCTCCTCCCCCTACGAGCTGTTATGAATTCATTAATGCGACGATTGCTAATTCCTCCCTGGCGAGAGCAGCCACTGCTGCCGTGGCTCAGGACTTTACGACTTCATCGTACTCACTGATGCTTCAAGCTTTCTCTCACTCAGAAGAAAAAAAATAACAAATTTATCACAAAAAACCTAGAAAATTCAAATATCTATGTATGAATTAATGAGTTAATATTTAAGTCATATTTGTAAAAAAAAAAAAAGCTCAGATTATGGGAACTGCATAAGTAGTTTAAACGTAAGATTTTAATGTTTTATTAAATATTGCATTCAAGTTGTGTAGTATTTACTGCAAAAGAATTTTCTACCATTACTCATTACAGGTAAATAGAAAAAGAATGGCAAACTGAAGAGAAAGTAAAGTTCAAAACAAGTCACAAAAATAGGCAGAGAAATGCATTAGGAGGGCTATACTGATTCATTAATTATTTTTCATTAAGGAAATCTGCTTGTGATATAGTTGCTGCTACATTTTCTTCAACCACAACTTCAACAGAGACGTGTATGAAAGTCCGAAGATTTTTTCCTGAATTATAATTGTTGATATTTCTAGATAAATCATTAAAAACCAGTAACTAATGCCATTGTGGATGATAGCGTCTTAAAAGGCATCCTGGCGCAGTGTAGGTCGGGTACAAACTGCTAAATAAAGTTGACCACCATCCACGGCATACAGAGAGCATGTGGTTTACAGAAGACTGGGCATAAATTGTCACATAAAGTTCTTCAAGACGGGTACGATTTATTATGGTACTTGCCCCTCCCATTTAGGAAATGAGGTGAAATCCACCCAGTGAAACTTCTTTACTAGTCGCTGCTACTATTTCTACCACTTTCAAATAGAGTAGTTACTTACATGTAGGTCTATGTAACACGTTATTAATAGACCAAATCTTCTTCAAGCTTCACAATGTGTGGTTAATGTGTGAAACACGCGACTAAGGGCCGAGGACAAAAATACCTTCGTAGGTCTCATTTTCAGGGTCCTTTTTCTGCGTTGTCTTAAAAAGAGAACCAAAGTAATATGATGATTTTCCAATGTGCCATGTGTCACCTAGTTTTAAATATTTAAAAATAGGTTTCATATAAATTTGGAAACAAATCTTTTCTCACCCTATTTCATTGGCGATAATTTCCACATATAAGAGGCCAATTTTGTGTAAAGTCTTTTACCTATAAACATAATACTAACTAAAAAAAATCACATAGCTAATAAAATACTAGATATGAACATGAGCAACAATTAATATATACATTGGAATTCCGGTTCTCGTCCAGTCCGAATATCGTACAATTCGGATTTCGACCAGTTTTTTCCGCAAAATTTTACTCCGGGTTTCGTACATCCACTCAGAAATCGTCTGTACCAGACGCGTTCGCCTGGGCCGATCAAACGTTCATGACTCACTCTTGGGCACATTAAATGTCTTATTTTACGTTAATATAGATATTTTCATTAATCCATCTATGATATTTTCTTCAAAATTATATATGAAACACGTTACATGGCATATAAACTTGAAATGTTTATATGTTATGGAGGGGTGGCAGTCTGTGGAGGGAAAATATTACGTTTTCTATGGTCCAGCATGAGAGAAAACGTGTATGAATCTGCGTTGAACTTAATACATAACGCTTTTGTTTACAATTCTCGGTAGTTGTTAGAAACGATTAAACTCAGTGAACATGGTATGTCGATAGTAATAATATGGCTCTGAGTATTTTACTTTTTACTGTGGTTTTCAATTCGTAGTTCTATTACTAACTTAACATAAGTTAGTGTAAACTTGACAACCCTATGCCTGTTGTGGAATCTATTGTGACTTTGAGTGGATATGAGTGGCCAGGATGTGGAAGAGTTGGTGGACGACCACAGGGAAGAGCTAACGTTACAATGAAGAGCTGTTATTCTCTTTAAAATTTATTTTTTGTTAATATTTTTGGGTGTCTGGAACGGATTAATTGGATTTATTTACATTATTTCTTATGGGAAATATTTCTTCGGTTTTCGTCCATTTCGGATTTCGTCCGACCTTCTGGAACGGACTAAAGACGAAAACCGCAGGTCCACTGTACTACATTTTTATAAAAATATTTGCTTTAGCAGCTGCTTGGCTTTAATTAAAGGTTATTGAGTATAGTTTTTATTTAAAATTGGGGCTAACACCTGCCTACGATGTCATGGAGCTTTTATATATTATTCTCAATACAAATATCTACATTTTAACCACTTATCAGCTTTTGTCAACTTATTTTCAATTTCTTTTTGTTTTTGTCTGAAAGTTCTCCGCCAGTGTGCAGATCGTGGGATGAGATGGGATTGAGAGACTGGTTGAGTATGCTTTCTCACCTAGTTGTGCTCACCTAGTTGTGGTTGTAGAGGTCGATTCACAGCTCCTGGCCCTGCCTCTTCACTGGTGGCTACTAGTTCACTCTTCCTGCTCCTTGAGCTTTATCATACCTCTTCTTATAGCTATGTATGGATCCTGTCTCCACTATATCACTTCCCAGACTATTCCACTTCCTGACAACTCTGTGACGGAAGAAATACTTCCAAACATCCCTGTGATTCATCTGGGTCTTCAACTTCCAATTGTGACCCCTTGTTGCTGTGTCCCATCTCTGGAACACCTGGAACATCCCTGTCTCTCCTGTGTGTATGTGTACTCACCTAGTTGTGGTTGCAGGGGTCGAATCACAGTTCCTGGCACCGCCTCTTTACTGCCCGCTACTCGGTCACTCTTCCCACTCCATGAGCTTTATCATACCTCTTCTTAAAGCTATGTATAGATCCTTCCTCCAATATATCACTACCTAGATTATTCCACTTCCTGTGGGTGTGTGTGTGTGTGTGTGGGTGTGTGTGTGTGTGTGGGTGTGTGTGTATGTGTGTGTACTCACCTAATCGTGGTCTCAGGGGTCGAGTCACAGCTCCTTGCCCCGCCTCTTCACTGGCCGCTACTGGGTCACTCTCCCTGCACCATGAGCTTTATCATACCCCTTCTTAAAGCTAGTGTGTGTGTGTGTTTGTGTGTGCTCACCTAGTTGTACTCACCTAGTTGAGGTTGCAGGGGTCGAGTCCAAGCTCCTGGCCCCGCCACTTCACTGGTCGCTACTAGGTCACTCTCCCTGAACCGTGAGCTTTATCATACCTCTGCTTAAAGCTATGCATGGATCCTGGTTCCACTACATCGCTTCCCAAACTGTTCCACTTCCTGACTACTCTGTGGCTGAAGAAATACTTCCTAACATCCCTGTGATTCATTTGTGTCTTCAACTTCCAACTGTGTCCCCTTGTTGTTGTGTTCCATTTCTGGAATATCCTGTCTTTGTCCACCTTGTCAATCCCTCTCAGTATTTTGTATGTCGTTATCATGTATCCCCTATCTCTCCTGTCCTCCAGTGTCGTCAGGTTGATTTCCCTTAACCTCTCCTCGTAGGACATACCTCTTAGCTCTGGGACTAGTCTTGTTGCAAACCTTTGCACTTTCTCTAGTTTCTTTACGTGCTTGGCTAGGTGTGGGTTCTAAACTGGTGCCGCATACTCCAATATGGACATAACGTACACGGTGTACAGGGTCCTGAACGATTCCTTATTAAGATGTCGGAATGCTGTTCTGAGGTTTGCTAGGCGCCCATATGCTGCAGCAGTTATTTGGTTGATGTGCGCTTCAGGAGATGTGCCTGGTGTTATACTCACCCCAAGATCTTTTTCCTTGAGCGAGGTTTGTAGTCTCTGGCTCCCTAGATTGTACTCCGTGACACTGGTCTGTAGTTTAGTGCTTCATGTCTGCCTCCTTTTTTAAAGATTGGGACTACATTTGCTGTCTTTCATGCCTCAGGCAATCTCCCTGCTTCGATAGATATGTGTGTGTGTGTGTGTGTATGTGTGTTTGTGCTCGCGCCCGCGCATTTGTGTATGTGACTATACCCCAATAACCGCCTAACTGATTAGGGGCTCCACTGTGTATCATTAAACTTCCCTATATAATTTACTGCTGTATCAAATAACACTGTAACACCCGCCTTACACCGTGCCACGTCTGACACCGCCGGATACATCACCTTTAACCCCGTGTGTAAAGTCAGTGAAGTGCGGTACTTGTTTTGGCTACATTACTCTGGGTGCCCTGCAGGTGCACTCTACCATAGATTGACCAAGCTGGTGGAATTAGGTTAAATTGTAGGGCGCAGCTAAGAGTTAACACGTAGGTACAGCAGACAAACCAGAATGTATCATATTTGACTAATTAGGTAAAACTGGTCAATAAGCCCTTTCTAAAGCTTTCTCTTATGCGTTTAAAGACATATATTTCTTTTTTTAATTTATATTAATGTAAAACATAATAATTTTGTACCAAAGGCATCTTAGAAAACTTACCTTATCTTATTATAAACAGTGCAATTTAATTTTGCCTAATCCAACTAAATATATTTAGTTGGATTGTATATATATGCTTCCTTGTTCAGAGATTTCCGTGTGATCTTTCTTTTGTACTTTCTTGCGATTTATTGTTTATATTTTCTTCCTATACCTTTTCCTTTCTTCCTTTTATCGCTCTCCTCTGCAGGCATTTCCCTCATTTTTATTTCTGACAGGATTCCCCACTCGTTTCCTCTGCTTTCAAAAAATGATTCTCAAAACTATTTGGTCTTGGGACACGCTTGTAATGGGTCGCGGTGCAAGGGGTCCAAGGGAAGGTGGTTTATGGGGCAGGTAATGGGGAATGTGGCGGTGGGGGCCACGTGAAAATGGGGTTAAGATGAAAGAGATGAAGGATGCAAGTTTGTGTGTGTGTCTGTGTGTGTGTGTGTGTGGAGAGAGAAGAGAGAGAGAGAGAGAGAGGAGAGAGAGAGAGAGAGAGAGAGAGAGAGAGAGAGAGAGAGAGAGAGAGAGAGAGGAGAGAGAGAGAGAGAGAGAGAGAGAGAGAGAGAGAGAGAGAGAGAGAGAGAGAGAGAGAGAGAGAGAGAGAGAGAGAGAGAGAGAGAGAGAGAAGAGAGAGAGAGAGAGAGAGAGAGAGAGAGAGAGAGAGAGAGAGAGAGAGAGAGAGAGAGAGAGAGAGAGAGAGAGAGAGAAAGAGAAAGAAAGATCATTTATCCCCAGGATAACTCGAGTCTGCAACACATTCGTACAGCATTATGATGACAACGATCGAATGAAAATGCTGGCGCACAAATGGCTCCAACTTCATCCTGTTTCCTGCTTGTATGCCTCATAACAATAAAAATGCTTTCAAATGAGCTGATGTAGGTAACAGCTCTTAGCTTGTCAATAAAGTTAGGAATCCTTAGCTTGTAAATAGCTTGTCATCAAAGCTGGATCCTGAACCTAACCTTGTCAAACCCTGTGTAAAAAGAGAGAGTGAGAGGAAGCATAAGGGAAGACTTAGGCTGAGAAGATGGGAGGGAAAGTTAAATATAATGCAAAAGGAGAAAAGTAGCGGTAAGACACAATTGCAGAGAGGCACTTTAATGAGAAGTTTCGCCTGTGGACAGAATTCTTCAGTGAAACGTTTCAGGAAAATTCTTCTCTTCAGTTGTCTTTATCGCCACCTGTCGGCTTTCTGCCATTTATCACCAAGAAGGAAGATATTATATTAAAATGAACGGGAGACATGATAACGACATACAAAATACTGCATGGAATAGACAAGGTGGACAGAGACAGGATGTTCCAGAGAGGGAACACAGAAACAAGGGGTCACAATTAGAAGTTGAAGACCCAGATGAGTCAAAGGGATTTTAGGAAGTATTTCTTCAGTCATAGAGTAGTCAGGAAGTAGAAAGCCTGCCAACTGAGGTAGTGGAGGCAGGAGCCATACAAAGCTTTAATATGAGGTATGAAAAAACTCATGGAGCAGGGAGAGAGAGGACTTAGTAACACTCAATGAAGAGGCGGGGCCAGGAGCTGACTCTCGACCCCTGCAACCACAATTAGGTGAGTACAATTAGATGAGAACACACACACACACACACACACACACACACACACACACACACACACACACACACACACACACACACACACACACACACACACACACACACACACACACACGCACACACACGCACACACGACATGACGGAAGGAATAGATTTTGAGGTGTCCCTGTTTGCAGATGACGTGAAGTTGATGAGAAGAATTCACTCGATCGAAGACCAGGCAGAACTACAAAGGGATCTGGACAGGCTGCAGACCTGGTCCAGCAATTGGCTCCTGGAGTTCAATCCCAACAAGTGCAAAGTCATGAAGATTGGGGAAGGGCAAAGAAGACCGCAGACGGAGTACAGTCTAGGGGGCCAGAGACTACAAACCTCACTCAAGGAAAAAGATCTTGGGGTGAGTATAACACCAGGCACATCTCCTGAAGCGCACATCAACCAAATAACTGCTGCAGCATATGGGCGCCTAGCGAACCTCAGAACAGCATTCCGACATCTTAATTAATAATGAATCATTCAGGACACTGTACACCGTGTACGTTAGGCCCATATTGGAGTATGCGGCACCAGTTTGGAACCCACACCTAGCCAAGCACGTAAAGAAACTAGAGAAAGTGCAAAGGTTTGCAACAAGACTAGTCCCAGAGCTAAGAGGTATGTCCTACGAGGAGAGATTAAGGAAAATCAACCTGACGACACTGGAGGACAGGAGAGATAGGGGGGACATGATAACGACATACAAAATACTGAGAGGAATTGACAAGGTGGACAAAGACAGGATGTTCCAGAGATTGGACACAGTAACAAGGGGATACAGTTGGAAGTTGAAGACGCAGATGAATCACAGGGATGTTAGGAAGTATTTATTCAGCCATAGAGTAGTCAGGAAGTGGAATAGTTTGGGAAGCTATGTTGTGGAGGCAGGATCCATACATAGCTTTAACCAGAGGTATGATAAAGCTCACGGCTCAGGGAGAGTGACCTAGTAGCGATCAGTGAAGAGGCGGGGCCAGGAGCTAGGACTCGACCCCCGCAACCTCAACTAGGTGAGTACAACTAGGTGAGTACACACACACACACACACACACACACATACACACACACACACACACACACACACACACACACACACACACACACACACACACACACAGCCAGGAGCTAAGACTCGACCCCTGCAACCACAAATAGGTGAGTACACACACACACACACATATATATATATATATATAATTTATATGTATATATATATATATATATATATATAAATAATATATATATATAATATATATATATATATATATATATATATATATATATATATATATATATATATAAATATATATATATATTATATATATATATATATATATATATATATATATATATATATATATATATATATATATATATATATATATATTTATATATATATATGTCGTGCCGAATATGTAAAACTGGTCAATTAGCAAGAACTCATTTAAAATTCAGTCCTTTCTGAAATTTTCTCTTATACGTTTAAAGATATATTTTTTTTCATTAACGTTAATGTAAAAATTTTTAAATTTTCACCAAAAGAATCTTAGAAAACTTACCTAACCTTATTATAACAAGAGCAATTTATTTTAGCCTAACCCAACTAAATATATTTTAAATACGTTTACAATAATTTAGTACTAAACAAACAAAATCAAATTTTTTTCTCGTTAGGTTCAGAATGATTTTGGCGAAATTATTGCATACACAAATTTTCACTTGTCTTATATGGCAAGATGAGCGTTGCTATTTACGCCAAGATCGCAAGTTCTGCCTATTCGGCACGACATATGTGTATATATATATATATATATATATATATATTATATATATATATATATATATATATATATTATAATATATATATAATATATATATATATATATAATATGGAGAAAAAAGAAGTCAATTAAATTAGGATGAATGGTGTGGAAGAGAATGAAAGTAGTGGAAATGTAAAGGATAACGAAGACCAAGATGATGGAATTAATGAACAAATAAACCGCCTATACGAAAGAGGAGCTAACGACAACGTTTCGGTCCGACTTTGACCATTTACAAAGTCACAATAACAGAAAAGAGTGAGGCAGCGAGTATATATAGGCGAGCAGCACAGGGATGGGAACAAGATAGGCAGAAGAGGAAGAAGTGGTAAGTACAAATAGTGGTAGCAGAAAGTAGGGAGAGTCGTTTAGTGACACAAGGGAGAAAGGGGAGTGTAGTGAGTATTGTTTCAGTCACGGTATTGTGTCTTTTTGTTCTTAATGTAAATGGTGTGAATGTGATGGGGAAACGGGAATTGGAGGTAGATATGCAAAGGGTGTGACAGAGAAGTAATGATTGAGGTGAATAGATAGAAATTAAATAAGAACGAAGAAAGTAAATAAGGAGGAAGAAAGTAAATAAGGAGGAAGAAAGTAAATGAGAAGGAAGAAAGTAAATAAGGAGGAAGAGAGTAAATAAGGAACATGAGAGTAAATAAGGAGGAAGAAAGTAAATAAGGGGAATATAAAAAATAAGTAAAAATTGTAGAAACCAGTGTCATCGAAAGTGGTATTATCATTATTTAATAGGCAGATTACAGGTTAAACAACTGCAGTATATTATGAAAAATATAAAAAAGGAATAATTACGGAAAGAATGAAAAATTACGAGAGAATAAGGAGACAGGAAGAAGAAATATCTAATACGTTGAAAATGAGGACTATTTGCTGAGAAGCGAAGAAGAGACATGGAGGAGAGAAGATGAGGGAGAATCATGTATAAAAAAAAGGGAAGTGAGTGAGGAAGCAATAAAAGAGGACACAAATGAGACAGGAAACCAGGCGAGAATAAAGAAATAACAAAATAGAATGTGGTACATACAAAAAGAAGATATAAAATCATAGCGAAAGAAAATAAGAGATAAAACATGGAGTATACGAAAGAGAAAAGAAACTACTAAAGAAATAGATAAGGGAAAATAATATAAATAAGGTGATAAGTAGAAAGAATAATAAAAGATAAGAGAAATTCAGAAAATCAAAGGATGGAAAATTGTGAGAATAGGCGAAAGAAAATAAGGACAGGTAAAAATAAACGGCAGGAATCACAACCAGTTAGAAACCGGCCAGACAATGTGTGGGGAAAAAAATTACTAACTCCGGTTGCCGTCCTAACTGCTCGTGGGTGACAGTATCATTCTCGTAAATGCTGTTTACCAGCAGGAATCACGACTTAAAGTTAAAAATAACCTCTAATCTCCCCCAAAAGGAGTGTATATCATAACATTTTCCACTCGTGATGTGGTACTGATATTAAGTTCTGAGTTAACGAGTTGACGAGTGGTCCATCCCAACTTTAGATTACTGCCAATAAAAGTTGGGTAATTCTGGCAAGATTCGTATGAGAAAGTCTCTGTGGGGAAGAGGAAAGGAATGGCAGGAGGCCGATCATATGGAATAGGAGGGTAATCTCGACTCTGCTATGTGGTTGCTGATTTTCGATTTATTCGGCCTTCCATTCTTTCCCTCCTGCATTTGGAGGGAAGCAGCGAATAGAAAGGTAGACAATTTTTTTGTTGTATTGCTATTTTGCCTCCAATCATTTTGTTTAGAAATAATATGCTTATATGTATATATATATATATATATATATATATATATATATATATATATATATATATATATATATATATATATATATATATATATACATATATATATATATATATATATATATATATATATAATATATATATATATATATATATATATATATATATATATATATATATATATATATATATATATATATATATATATATATAATATATGTGCAATAAGATCACAGTAAACAGGTGATTTCAGAATATGCAAAACAACCACTCCGAAAGAATAGAGAAATTCCAAGTTCTTTCGTGACTACTCACATATCAAGGAACTGTGAAAGTAAAGCATCCAAGGAAGGTATATAAGGGGTCTGAGTAGTCACGAAAGCGCTTGGAATTTCTCTATTCTTTCAGAGTGGTTGTTTTGCATATATATATATTATATATATATATATATATATATATATATATATATATTATATATATATATATATATATATATATATAAATATATATATATATATATATATATATATATATATATATATAATATATATATATATATATATATATATATATATATATATATATATATATATATATATATATGTTGCATAAGTGTCTCAGTTCTACAACTTGTCCGTTTTCCAAACATTCATCACATCTGTCAGACACTGCAACATCATGGGATCTTGGCACAAAGACTTCTTCCACCCTTGTCCAACCTTTGGACGACGACCTACTTACACTAGTGGAAGGTCCCACTGTGATCCAGCCTCCTCCTGCTTCGACTCACCTGACCTCACCTCACCTAGTAAATGAATTAAAATCACTTGTTTCGTGATTTAATTGATATATGTATATACATATATATATATATATATATATTATATATATATATATATATATATATATATATATTATATATATATATATATATATATATATATATACGTATATATATATATATATATATATATATATATTATATATATATATATATATATATATATATATATATATATATATATATATATTATATATATATATTATATATATATATATATACATATCACGAAACACGAAACAAGTGATTTTAATTCATTTACCAAACTCCGGCAGGCCACGACTCTAACCTACGAACGTTGTACCGCCTCCAGAGACAACACAACATACACATCACCTTTACCACTCAGCCACCGATCCTACAAAGATCACGCATGCAGCAGAGCTACATGTTTTTCTCGTGATCCGAGGACACTCATGGCAGCGGTATCTCAAGGATTAATTTCAGCCTCCTCCTGTTTGAATACCCGCCTCAACAAGCAGTCAATAAAAGTAACGAAATCACGAAACAAGAAATTTTAATTCATTTACCAAACTGCGGCAAACCAGGACTCGACCCTACGAACTTTGTAGTTGTGTTGTCTCTGGAGGTGGTACAATGCTCGTAGGGTCGAGTCCTGGCCTACCGCAGTTTGGTAAATGAATTAAAATCACTTGTTTCGTGATTTCAATTCTATATAGACTTGAGACGGGTATTCAAACAGGAGGAGGCTGAAATTAATCCTCGAGATACCAGTGCCACGAGTGTCCTCGAATCACGAGAAAAACATGTAGCTGTGCTGCATGCTTGATATTCTTCGTCCTTTCCCCTCCTCCTTCCTGCTTTATCAAAAACACCTGGAAATCTAACAGTGGAAGCTCATCTTGGACTTCTTAAAAATGCACGTTAGCAGCAGACATTGCAATAACCAAGAGATCAACGTAGAGTTCGATACAGAGAACTCATCAGCAATCTGTCAGCTGCAAGTCTAAGACGTCGCTAGACATGCAACTGGAAATCCATCTTCGTGTCGTACATATCTATTAGGAAGAAAGAGAGCAGCCTGAGCGGTGTCGTCCTAAGTCAGTGGGGATGATAAGCTAGTAAAAATATCTTTTATAATAAAAATCTCGAAAACTAAAGTACCCATTACTTAATGATTGGCCAGCAATAAAATGGAAAAATGAATTTCAATTACTGCCGTTTATAAGATCGCTCTCGATGTTTCCGGAATAATTAAAGATCAAAGGAACGATTTAGGGTGGTGGGTTAATACACTTCACAGAAAATACACACCGAGAGATATATCCACTCTGTATATACTGTGTACATATATTCAAAATTACCGTTAATTAGTAACGTATGTAACGGATTAAAGGATAGACTGCCGTTTTAATGATTCTGGCGGCTAGCAGTCGATAGGCGGTTAGCTTAACCACACAGTGGTTCAGCAAGAAAAGATGTGGAAATATTACCCCGCTTTTCCTTAGTGTTAGTGTTAGTACTGGTGCTGCTACTGCTGTTAGTTGTTTTACTGCTGGTGTTAATGTTTATAGTGATGCTGGTGTTGCTGCTAGTGTTAGTGCTGATGTTTAAGTGCTAATGTTGGAGCTAGTGTTGTCGACGGTGCTGGTACTATTGTTAGTGCTGATGCTTGCGTTAATGCTGGTATTAGTGCTGGTGCTGGGGGTGCTGCCATTGTGAAACTTGTGGTTCTAGTAATGCAGAATTTCGCGGTATTTGTGATGGCACTGACGTTGCTAATATGTACTAGTAGAAGAAATGATATTGCTGATGGTAAAGACGGCATTAATGGTGAAGCAGGAAAGACATTCGCTCCGTTTCTAAGTTGACATAAGCTGATGCTTCGATTTCATATATATATATATTATATATATATATATATATATATATATAAAAATATATATATATATATATATATATTATATATATATATATATATATATATATATATATATTATATATATATATATAAAATATGTCGTGCCGAATAGGCAGAACTTGCGATCTTGGCTTAAATAGCAACGCTCATCTTGCCATATAGGACAAGCGAAAATATGTGTATGCAATATTTTCGCCAAAATCATTCTGAACCTAACGAAAAAAATATATTTCATTGTGTTTGTTTAGTATTAAATTATTGTAAACAAATCTAAAATATATTTAGTTGGGTTAGGCTAAAATAAATTATTCTTGTTATAAAAAGGTTAGGTAAGTTTTCTAAGATTCTTTTTGAGCAAAATTAAAAATTTTTTCTTTAACATTAATGAAAAAAATATATCTTTAAACGTATAAGAGAAAATCTTAGAAAAGACTTAATTTTAAATGAGTTCTTGCTAATTGACCAGTTTTACATATTCGGCACGACATATATATATATATGTATATATATATATATATATATATATATATATATATATATATATATATATATATATATATATATATATTATTATATATATAAATATATATATATATATATATATATATATATATATATATATATATATATATATATATATATATATATATATATATATACATTATATAGTAGCTTTTTATCATGGTCTACTGTTTCTAATGCTTTAAATGAAGGTCAGTAATTCATTAGTTAACCCCTGTTGGTATTCAAATTAATTTATATTGATCAATGGGTTTCACATTATATCGACTATTATTAATTATATCATTCGTTCATAAATTTTGGTGCTGTTCAGCCTTTGCTTCCAATTTTACTGCCTCTTCTTCTTGTTCTACTTCATTATTTTTATTTGTTTTCTTCTCCTTCAACTTAATCACTTATTCTATTTTGGATTATTCCCTTATTTTTTTGTGTCAGAATTTTAACTCTTACAAATAAAACAACCAAGATCGAACCTCCACATCATACGAGGACTCCACATCCGAAAATGATGTTTTGGACGGCCAAGCTATTAAATATCAGGAAGCAATTATCGAGGCATCAGCTTATATCAACTTAGAGACGGAACGAATTTCTTTCCTGCCATTCCTTCTTCACCATTAATGCCGTCATTACCATCAGCAATAACATTTCTACTATATATATATATATGTATATATGTATATATATATATATATATATATATATATATATATATATATATATATTATATATATATATATATATATTATTGTGACCGAAAACGAGTGGTATTGAATCAATACAAACTGTGACTAGCCGAGGATTCGAACCCATGTAGTTTTGGCCCTGCCTCGTGGTGAGCGAAAATCACATGACGCCTTAACCCACTGAACCACTTAATCCTACAAGAAAAAAAAAAGCACCCATTCAAGCTAGGTGTGTTACTCTCGGTCCGAGGATATACGGTGGTGTGAGTGCCTCTGAACTAATTTCATTCTTATCCCCGTTTGGTGTACTAGCCTCCACAAGTAGTATATATGTTATTGTGACCACACACCGCATGTCCTCGGACCAGGAGTAACACACTTTGCTTGGCTGGGTGCTTGGTTCTTGTAGGATTGTGTGGTTCAGTGGGTTAAGGCGTCATGTGATTTTTCGCTCACCACGAGGCAGGGCCAAAACTACATGGGTTCGAATCTTCGGCTAGTCGCAGTGTTGTTATTGATATATATATATATATATATATATATATATATATATATTATATATATATATATATATATATATATATATACATTATATTATATATATATATATATATATATTATATATATATATATATATATATATTATATATATTATAACACAAATAACCCGCACATAAAAGACAGAAGCTTACGACGACGTTTCGGTCCGACTTGGACCATTGACAAAGTCACTTTGTCAATGGTCCAAGTCGGACCGAAACGTCGTCGTAAGCTTCTGTCTTTTATGTGGGGTTATTTGTGTATCGTTCCAGTCACGGTATTGTGCCTTTTTGTTATTTATATATATATATATATATATATATATATATATATTATATCGTCCCCAAGAGGAAAAACTTGCAATTTTGGCTTAAATAGCAGCGCTCTTCTTGCCGAATAAGGCAAGCAAAAATTTGTGTATGCAATAATTTCGCAAGAATCATTCTGAACCTAACGAACCAAAATATATTTCGTTGCATTTGTTTATTGTTAAATTATTGTAAACTTATCTAAAATATATTTAGTTGGATTAGGCTAAATTAAATTGCTCTTGTTATAAAAAGGTCAGGTAAGTTTTTTAAGGTTCTTTTGCTAAAATTTTCTTAATTTTTACATTAATGTAAATGAAAAACTATATCTTTAAACGTATAAAAGAAAATTTTAGAAAGGACTTAATTTTAAATGAGTTCTTGCTATTTGACCAATTTTACCTATTCGGCACAACATATGTACATATATATATGTATATATATATATATATATATATATATATATATATATATATATATATATATTATATATATATATATATATATATATATATATTTATATATATATATATATATGTCTTGCCGAATATGTAAAACTGGTCAATTAGCAAAAACTCATTTAAAATTAAGTCCTTTCTGAAATTTTCTCTTATACGTCTCAAGATATATTTTTTTCATTAATGTTAATGTAAAATTTTTTAATTTTGCACCAAAAGAATCTTAGAAAACTTACCTAACCTTATTATAAAAAGAACAATTTATTTTAGCCTACCCCAACTAAATATATTTTAAATTCGTTTACAATAATTTAGTACTAAACAAACACAATCAAATATATTTTTTTCGTTAGGTTCAGAATGATTTTGGCGAAATTATTGCATACACAAATTTTCACTTGTCCTATATGGCAAGATGAGCGTTGCTATTTAAGCCAAGATCGCAAGTTCTGCCTATTCGGCACGACATATATATATATATATATATATATATATATATACTTTCATCATCATTCAACACTTTCACCACACTCGCACATTATCACTGTTTTTGCTGAGGTGCTCAGAATACAACAGCCTAGAAGCATATACGTATAAAGATACACAACATATCCCTCCAAACTGCCAATATCCCAAACTCCTCCTTTAAAGTGCAGGCATTGTACTTCCCATTTCCAGGACTCAAGTCCGACTATATGAAAATAACCGGTTTCCCTGAATCCCTTCACTAAATATTACCCTGCTCACACTCCAACAGATCATCAGGTCCCATGTACCATTCGTCTCCATTCACTCCTATCTAACACGCTCACGCACGCTTACTGGAAGTCCAAGCCCCTTGCCCACTAAACCTTCTTTACCCCCTCTCTCCAACCCTTTCGAGGACGACCCCAACCCCGCCTTCCTTCCCCTATAGATTTATATGCTTTCCATGTCATTCTACTTTGATCCATTCTCTCTAAATGACAAAACCACCTCAACAACCCCTCTTCTGCCCTCTGACTAATACTTTTATTAACTCCACACCTTTTCCTAATTTCCACACTCCGATTTTTCTGCATAATATTTGCACCACACATTGCCCTTAAACAGGACATCTCCACTGCCTCCAACCGTCTCCTCGCTGCTGCATTTACCACCCAAGCTTCACACCCATATAAGAGTGTTGGTAATACTATACTTTCATACATTCCCTTCTTTGCCTCCATAGATAACGTTTTTTGACTCCACAGATACCTCAACGCACCACTCACCTTTTTTCCCTCATCAATTCTATGATTAACCTCATCCTTCATAAATCCATCCGCCGACACGTCAACTCCCAAGTATCTGAAAACATTCACTTCTTCCATACTCCTCCCCAATTTGATATCCAATTTTTCTTTATCTAAATCATTTGATACCCTCATCACCTTACTCTTTTCTATGTTCACTTTCAACTTTCTACCTTTACACACATTCCCAAAACTCATCCACTAACCTTTACAATTTTTTCTTTAGAATCTCCCATAAGCACAGTATCATCAGCAAAAAGTAACTGTGTCAATTCCCATTTTGAATTTGATTCCCCAAAATTTAATCCCACCCCTCTCCCAAACACCCTAGCATTTACTTCCTTTACAACCCCATCTATAAATATATTAAACAACCATAGTGACATTACACATCCCTGTCTAAGACCTACTTTTACCGGGAAGTAGTCTCCCTCTCTTCTACACACCCTAACCTGAGCCTCACTATCCTCATAAAAACTCTTTACAGCATTTAATAAGTTACCACCTATTCCATACACTTGCAACTTCTGCCACATTGCTCCTCTATCCACTCTATCATATGCCTTTTCTAAATCCATAAATGCAATAAAAACTTCCCTACCTTTATCTAAATACTGTTCACATATATGCTTCAATGTAAACACTTGATTTACACATCCCCTACCCAATCTGAAACCTCCTTGCTCATCCGCAATCCTACATTCTGTCTTACCTCTAATTATTATATATATATTTTTATATATTATATATATATATCTATATATATATATATATATATATATATATTATATATATATATATATATATTATATATATATATATATATATGTCGTGCCGAAATATGTAAAACTGGTCAATTAGCAAGAACTCATTTAAAATTAAGTCCTTTCTGAAATTTTCTCTTATTTCGTTTAAAGATATATTTTTTTCATTAATGTTAATGTAAAAATTTTTAATTTTTGCACCAAAAGAATCTTAGAAAACTTACCTAACCTTATTATAAAAAGAGCAATTTATTTTAGTCTAACCCAACTAAATATATTTTAAATACGTTTACAATAATTTAGTACTAAACAAACACAATTAATATATTTTTTTCGTTAGGTTCGAATGATTTTGGCGAAATTTATTGCATACACAAATTTTCACTTGTCCTATATGGCAAGATGAACGTTGCTATTTAAGCCAAGATCGCAAGTTCTGCCTATTCGGCACGACATATATATATATATATATATATATATATATATATATAATATTATATTATATATATATATATATATATATATATATATATATATATATTTATATATATATATATATATATATATATATTATATGCAATAGATCACAGTAAACAGGTGATTTCAAATATGCAAAACAACCACTCTGAAAGAATAGAGAAATTCCAAGCGCTTTCGTGAGTAGTCACGAAAGCGCTTGGAATTTCTCTATTCTTTTCAGAGTGGTTGTTTTGCATATATATATATATATATATATATATATATATATATATATTATATATATAATATATTTTATATATATATATATATATATATATATATATATATATATATATATATATATATATATCTTTCTTTCAACACACCAGCCGTATCCCACCGAGGTGGGGTGGCCCAAAAGGAAAAACAAAAGTTTCTCCTTTCATATTTAGTAATATATACAGGAGAAGGGGTTACTAGCCCCTTGCTCCTGGCATTTTAGTCGCCTCTTACAACACGCATAGCTTACGGAGGAAGAATTCTGTTCCACTTCCCCATGGAGATAAGAGGAAATAAACAAGAACAAGAGCTAGTAAGAAAATAGAAGAAAACCCAGAGGGGTGTGTATACATATGCTTGTACATGTATGTGTAGTGTGACCTAAGTGTAAGCAGAAGTAGCAAGACGTACCTGAAACCTTGCATGTTAATGAGACAGAAAAAACACCAGCAATCCTACCATCGTGTAAAACAATTACAGGCTTACGTTTTACACTCACTTGGCAGGACGGTAGTACCTCCCTGGGCGGTTGCTGTCTACCAACCTACTACCTTTAATATATATATATATATATATATATATATATATATATATATATATATATATATATATATATATATATAAAATTTTTATATATATATATATATATTATCTAATATATATATATATATATATATATATATATATGCGTAATATACATACATGTGTGTGTGTGTGCTTTGCGACACAGGTGGAAATAACTTAGTTTACCTATGTCTCACGTTCAAACACGAGAGAAAACGTTATACAGATTTTCATGGCAGATTGTAGCAGGAAATTCTCGTTCATAAAGGATACAAGACTCTTTCATTCTTTACACTACAAACAACTTGAATTCATTCATGAAGTTCGTTGGGTGTGGGTATCAGGGTGTGGGTAAGGGGTGTGTGAAGAGCTTGTCGGTAGAGGGGTGTGGGTAAGAGAGTGTGGGTAAAGAGGTGTCAAGCACTAGTTGTAGCACTGTCAAGGACGCGCTGCAGCACTTACAAGGACGAACTCCAGCACTGTCAAGAACGAGTTGCAGCACTGTCAAGGATGAAGCGTAGCACTTTCAAGGACGAACTCCAGCACTGGCAAAGACGAGTTGCAGCACTGTCAAAGATTAACTGCAGCACTGTAAAGGACGAGCTGCAGCACTGTCAAGCGCTAGTTTCGGCACTGTCAAGGACGAGCTGCAGCACTGTCAACCGCTTGTTTCAGCACTCTCAAGGACGAGCTGCAGCACTGTCAACCGCTAGTTTCAGCACTGTCAGGGACGAGCTGCAGCACTGTCAACCGCTAGTTTCAGCACTGTCAGGGACGAGCTGCAGCACTGTCAACCGCTAGTTTCGGCACTGTCAAGGACGAGCTGCAGCACTGTCAACCGCTTGTTTCAGCACTCTCAAGGACGAGCTGCAGCACTGTCAAGCGCTAGTTTCAGCACTGTCAAGGTCGAACTGCAGCACTGTCAACCGCTAGTTTCAGCACTGTGAAGGACGAACTGCAGCACTGTCAACCGCTAGTTTCAGCATTCTCAAGGACGAGCTGCAGCACTGTCAACCGCTAGTTTCAGCACTCTCAAGGACGAGCTGCAGCACTGTCAAGCAAGAGGTGAGTTTCAAATTTTCAATACCGGTCAGAGGTTTTTGAGATAATATGAGGAATATTTTGGCCATGTTGTAAATAAGTGAGTATAAGGTGGCCATAAAGAGGCTCGGTATTAAAGGCACATCCTGGAATTATTTTACATTTAAAAACAATTACCTCCAAAAATCTTTCGAGACATTTTTTAATTGAGACCAAATTTATTTCCAGACTCTTTTTTTTCCTGCATTAATCACAGTGGCATCTTGGTTAGACACGAAAATTGCTACCATTAAGGAGTATAAGTTCAGGTTTAGCCCAGATCTCTCTATACTTAGCGGAAATTACGTTGTGATTATCCAAAGAATTTTTACTGCTGGCAAAACACAGGCAAGACTGACTGACTGACAGATCTCTGTAATTATCACGTATACGTTAACCCCTCTAGTGAATATGCAAATTATAAAAGGACTAAAACAGTGGTTATGAAATGTTCAATGTGTAGAAAGGGAGCAGATTTGGTTCAATCTTGATTTACGTTGTAGTGGAGATACTGATACAGTACCTATTTTTCCCCCGCTTCTTTACAAGAAACAAGATAAAAAAAATTTGAAACAGATACCTAAAGAGCATCATCAACGCCTCTGCATCTGTAATTAAGAATAATAAAAGGACACGGAGATTAGCTACGAGTCATTAGTGACATTAATATTGCAATGATGTGCCCACAGGCACACCAGTTCTCCTTTATCACAGGTTCGTGTATCGCCTGACTGGGCATAACACAAATCATAACAGTGTGTTACTGAAAATCCAGCTTAAGCACTATAATTTTAGCTATATATTATTACTTTATATGTACCATTCTCTCTCTCTTTATCTTTCTCTCTCTGTATTCCTCTCTTTCATCAAGTTGTTTTCACCAGACACACATTTTTCTACTCAAGTACTGCAGGCAATTCAGCCCCCCGTGATATTCCTGTAATACTCGTGTGGCATTTCTGTACTGGAAGATTTTGCCTTAGTTTAAACTCGTATGTAGAAGCCTTTTATAGCGGCAAAACTCGGCTGAGTGTCATATAAAGCTCGCCTCACAAAAAATATCCCGCTGCCAAATGTGCTGTTTATTCCCCGGCGATGCAGCAGTGAGGAGTATTTTATGCGGGTTTTTTCTGCTTGAGCCCTCGACGTCCCTCAGAGGGTGCTAGGCACTAAAGTTAGTTTGTGTTTCTGCGTGTCCTTGTGTGTGTTTATGAATTCAAGTATGTGAAATATATGAGAGTACAATTATTTACATGAATATTTGCCTATTTTTGCTTACCAGTTGTGTTTGTGTGTAGAGCTCTTCATTAACAAAATGTGGATTCTTGCCATACCTACTTCTGAAACCATGTATGATGTCAGTTTCTGTTTTGTAATGTACCTGTGCCTCATTTGTGTATTTAACTGCCAAACGTGTCTCAATTTTCTCTTCCTCATGCTATACCTAATTTATATCAATGAGTCTCATGTATGTTGTGGTAACATTTTTGCATCATATATTCTGCCGTAATGAAAATTTCAGCACCTCTGTTCTTTTTGTGTAGATCTGCTGATCTGTTGGAAATCTTTTCGTTTTATCATATTTTACATTTTTGACTCTGTGAGGGGCTCCTGGATCATTTTATGTTCAGGCTTTTTTTTTTTTTTTTTTTTTTTTTTTTTTTTTTTTTTTTTTGCCTTTGCAAATCTTAGCGAGGAGTCTTGAGAGGAGGAATATCAAAGCACAGGTACCCACTGCCAGAGAAGGCAGCATCACTTCGATCATTAACTCTGTTCTTTTAACAGCATCAGTTTACTGGCAGGCAGATGATGCTGAGGAAACTTTTTATAATCAGCCATGCAAGAAATTGATCTATCGTTTCCTTCCTCAAATTAAACTTGATTGACTTCAATTTCACAGATACTGTATGACATCTTTCACGGATTCCACTACTGTTATAGGCTTGCATTACTACCTTGTTCTATAAACAATGGCCAGTAACAGAGCCACAAATATCTCTCATCAAGGTGAGAAGAAAGGGGTAGACTCAGTAATAACCTGTGTGCTATATAGTAAGCCTTCTCATAACGCAGTTCCTGAAAATTAGCATCTAATGAAATTTAACATTAACTTCTCTTTAGACCAAGGTTTCTAGAGTTGTCAGGACCCTTTTCAGTGGAAAACTTTATGTTCACCAGTAACACGTAATTCCTCACGCAGATCTTGCAGTGTTAAAGTCAAGTTCTCCTGTTTATTCATTTTTTTCAAATCCTTCTTGTCTCAGAGTCCTTGCCAGAGCTACGATTTCCAAAGCCTGACTCTTTGTTGAGAGTGTACCCATCATGGAAAGCAATAATCAACTGTACTTACGGCTGGCTAAGATGACATGCAGGAATGTGGTCATGTGTTATATAAGTTGAATACAAAATGGCGCTCGGCACCCGCCATCCTCTCAGGTGCCATGGTTAATAATCCAGAGATGAGACAGTGACGAAAAGATTCTTATTAGTTCATAAACACACTGCATAATGAACAATATACGCCCATCAAGTAACTGTATTCAGCATAGATGAGGAGAGGAACTATGCTTCTCTAAAAACTTTACCCTTAGCAACAAATATGGTCAATGTAACTTTTCCACATTTACAGAGGATACTATGCATATAAAGTGATATGCAAAAAACAAGATGTACTTTCTCAATCGAGTTTAGACATAATTGCTTTATATTGTGTCTCTTTATATGAGGGTTCACTTTCTAATCTTCTTTCCTCAAATTACTAAATACAGTATTTACAAATGCATAAAGACTTCAACACTGGCCAGATTAAAGATCAAGAGTGAATTCAAATATCACAGGGAACCTGAGGTTTCAATCTGATATATGCCAGCTGACGGTCTGAAAGAGTTTGGCTGACTGGAAGAATTACCTCAGATGAGATAATCGAGCAAACTTCCCTCTGACAAATCAGCATGCCAGAGCAGATCTAACAGTCGCCAGACGATCTACAACTGTATGCCACCATTCTACGGTTCTGGTTGCCTTTGCATCCACATGAAAAAGGTAACTACAGGGCTTAAGGTCTGTCGGAATAAGTGCATCACATATGCAATAACGCATAAGAGTTTAGCACTTTCCCGTGACTGTAATAATGATATACAATCATTAATATGAATAAGTACTAACAATGGTGATCTTTTGTTTTAACATGTCTGTTGCGCACCAATGCATCCGTTGTTCAGAAACATGTCTGTTGCGCGCCAATGCATCCGTTGTTCACAAACATGTCTGTTGCGCACCAATGCATCCGTTGTTCACAAACATGTCTGTTGCGCACCAATGCATCCGTTGTTCACAAACATGTCTGTTGCGCACCAATGCATCCGTTGTTCACAAACATATCTGTTGCGCGCCAATGCATCCGTTGTTCACAAACATGTCTGTTGCGCACCAATGCATCCGTTGTTCACAAACATGTCTTTTGAGCACCAATGCATCCGTTGTTCACAAACATGTCTGTTGCGCACCAATGCATCCGTTGTTCAAAAACATGTCTGTTGCGCACCAATGCATCCGTTGTTCACAAACATGTCTGTTGCGCGCCAATGCATCCGTTGTTCACAAACATGTCTGTTGCGCACCAATGCATCCGTTGTTCACAAACATGTCTTTTGAGCACCAATGCATCCGTTGTTCACAAACATGTCTGTTGCGCACCGATGCATCCGTTGTTCACAAACATGTCTGTTGCGCGCCAATGCATCCGTTGTTCACAAACATGTCTGTTGCTCACCAATGCATCCGTTGTTCACAAACATGTCTGTTGCGCGCCAATGCATCCGTTGTTCACAAACATGTCTGTTGCGCACCAATGCATCCGTTGTTCACAAACATGTCTGTTGCTCACCAATGCATCCGTTGTTCACAAACATTTCTGTTGCTCACCAAAACAACTGATGCTCACCAACGTGTCTGCTGTGCACCAGCGCATCTGTTGCATATTAGCGCATCTATTGCACACCAGTACATCTGTTACAAAGAATTGCATAAAACCTATTTCTGTATAATTCTCTGCGTCAAGATATAATAAAAAACTTTATATGTATTGACGAAATTAATTACAAAACTCTCAAAAATTAGTATAATTCATTTTTAAATAAACTTCAAATGCGGACACAAAAAGAGACACAAATACACGCACACACACACACACACACACACACACACACACACACACACACACACACACACACACACACACACACACACACACACACACACACACACACAACATACACACACACACACATACTGCAACCACAATTAGGTGAGTACACACACTCACACACACATACACACACACACTTTAATTGTATAGAGTTAATATTAATTTTAATCAGTTACTGGCTATGTATTCTGATTATTCTAGAAGATTAATTGTGAACCATAGAATAAGGCATTTTAATTGCTTTTTATTTCATAACTAAAGAATATTTAGGCGGTGTGGGACTATACATGTGCATCTACCTTGGCTGATACCTATCTCCAATACACCAGGGAGGAAGGAGGGGCAGCTGCCAGCTTCAGGGAGTCCCAAAAGTCTAGAAAATATGGAGAACTTGCCCATCATTATATGTTTGTTCCCATAGGCACAGAGACCCTTGGCTCATGGTGAAAGAATGCATCTAAATTCCTTAAGGAGCTGGGAAAAAGACTCATCAGGGTAACTAGGGATCCCAGGGCAGCTAGTTTTCTATTCCAGCGGCTCAGTGCGGCTGTTCAAAGGGGTAATGCCTGCTGTATTTTGGGCACACGCTCCAGCTCTGAGGAGCTGGATGAGATTTTCGCCTTATAATCGGTGATACACACGTAACAACATGTACCTTATATGCCACCTTTATATAAAAAATGTATCTCTTAAATCTTCTGTACCATATTATGTAATAAAATATTCCTATTGGTAAAAAAATATATATGAAAAGATGGGGTGGTAGGGAAAGTGGAATATTCAAACGGCTTCAGGAAGAAATCAAAGTATTCTTCCTTGAAGCCTTTTTATCCACTTCTCCGAGGCTATGGGTCTCACAATTTACACCAGAGGTGGACCCCCCCCCCTCTCTCTCTCTCTCTCTCTCTTCTCTCTCTCTCTCTCTCTCTCTCTCTCTCTCTCTCTCTCTCTCTCTCTCCTCTCTCTCTCTCTCTCTCTCTCTCTCTCTCTCTCTCTCTCTCTCTCTCTCTCTCTCTCTCTCTCTCTCTCTCTCTCTCTCTCTCTCTCTCTCTCTCTCTCTCTCTATATATATATATATATATATATATATATATATATATATATATTATATATATATATATATAATATATATATATATATATATATATATATATATATATATATATATATATATATATATATATATTCCGTTTAATGTTCAGTGCGTTTTCTAGTCTCATTTTCTCTATTCTCCCCTCCATTCTTTTGTTTCCTTCCTTCCTTCCTTCCTTCCTTCCTCTTATCACTTTCCTTTCCGTCTTCCGAGATTACCCAGTAGATCTAGGGCTCATCAGCCTCACTTCTCTTTCCTTCAGTCACTTGTCCTTCCCTGCTTCTCTTTCTCTCGTCCCCCCCCCCCACCACCACCTACCTTCTTGGCTCAGAATCACTCGCCCTCACTTTCTCCTTCCTAAGGATTATGAGATGGGGTTGAAAGCTACATCAGGATTCGCTCAGGTGAAAAGGACGACTTCGGCCCAGGGGATGAAAAAGGATTTCTTCTTCTGCACATCGCCTCTCTAAAGAGCTAACTTTCGACTGATTCATACGCAGGGAAGTGCGAGGCTCTTGTTGCAAGTACGTGGGTGACTACAATATCTGCAGGAAAGTCTGAGTGTGTACACCCCAGAGACATACTAACAAAAGCATCATGTATACATACATAACACACACTCATGTCCACACACACACACACACACATCACACACCTACGGGCACACAGCACACGCACACATTCACATCATCACACACCACACACACACATCACACACACACAACACACACCACACACACACACACCACACACACACACAACACAGAGGAGGCAGGAAACCATATATAGCTTGAAGATGATGTATGATAAAGCTCATGGAGCGGGGGAGAGAGGACCTAGTAGCACTCGGTGAAGAGAGGGCCAGGAGCTGAGTCTCGACCCCTGCAACCACAATTAGGTGAGTACACACACACACACACAAACACACACACACACACACACACATGCACGCACATACACACACTTTAACTCTCTTAATAATATTTATTTAATTCTATAAATTCCTCCACATGAGCCTCATTATATCGCATCATGAACATCAAAATGGTATACAATACCGACAGGTTGGTAGGTAAGACACATAGGCAACAGTTAGGCAACTTTATTCCTAAACGTTTCGCCTACACAGTAGGCTTCTTCCGTCGAATACAGAAAGTAGGCAGGAACAGAAGAGATGTGAAGACGATGTAATCAGTCCATCACCCTTGAAGTCGTAGAATTTGAGGTTGTCAGTCCCTCAGCCTGGAGAAGTTCAGTTCCATAAGCAGGAACTGAATTTCTCCAGGCTGAGGGACTGACAACCTCAAATTCTACGACTTCAAGGGTGATGGACTGATTACATCGTCTTCACATCTCTTCTGTTCCTGCCTACTTTCTGTATTCGACGGAAGAAGCCTACTGTGTAGGCGAAACGTTTAGGAATAAAGTTGCCTAACTGTTGCCTATGTGTCTTACATATCGCATCATAATTTCATGATCGTCTACAGTATATTAATAAACTTGGAAATCCTTATTATGTTATCTGTGTTATCGTCACATTTACAAGAACTCTACATAGTTCTCAGTCACAGTTGCTGGAGTTCTGCTTTCATAAATGGGGACTTTTCTTCTATTCAAATACCTCATGAAATTCCGAGGAGAACTATTCGCCTGATCATGTCACATTCAGAGATGCGCAGGTTTTATTTACAATTACTTCCATTGCTTATGTTTTAATTACTTTGTCTTATAACTCATCAATATGTAGCGTCACACAATACAACCAATGTAGATGTTTTTTAACATCTCTTGCCAGTCTTGCTTAGTTCAGAATACTCTTATTTACAGTCATGTTTGCCTAATCATTTTGCCGATAATTTAACATTCAGTATTTAAAGAAGTATCTACGCAGATATTTACACAGCTCGTTTTCACTTTTTTTTAATGTTTGTTTGAATTTTTTGTGTTGCTAACCATTTTTCAGGCGAATAAAAATCCTATTTTTTATACAGAATTTTTTAGAAAATTAGGGTTTAATCTAATTAATGTACATTCAAATTTAAAAGTTGTGAGCAAGGGGTGAAGATTATTTTATATCTATTTATTTGTTTTCTTTGTAATTAAATCAATTGAGAAGCTTCAAGGAGTAGTGCTAGCTTTAATTTTCTTCACGCTTATGCAAGTGAGCTCGATATTTTTTTGTTTTTACACAATTCACTGGATATTATGAGCAGCTATAATGCCTCAGTCTTAAATATATTACAGCCTCATACGATACAGTCCATGACAGTCGACTAATGGTCAGATAACCATTTAACTAATAATAAAAATGGGAGAGTATGTGATAGAAGAACTTTTTTAAACATCTCGCTCAAGCTGGGAATTGAACCCGAGCTCTCTCGGCTCTAAGTCGAATTATCTGGCACTGAGGTGCTAGTTTTCTGTTTAATCAACTGTAGCTTAGTCATCAAAATGAATCATGAGACTTAAGCTTGAAATATATGTGTAATATGTAGGTGAATCAAATCTAACTTTTAATGTAAGCGAGTGATTACCTCTAGGCTTCAACATCGGTCTCGACATTATTATTATTATTATTATTATTATTATTATTATTATTATTATTATTATTATTATTATTATTATTATTATTATTATTATCATTATTATTATTATTATTTTTACTAGTTATTTAAGTACTAAAAACAAATGTCATAAGGGCCATAAGTATTCAAGGACAAGGTCTCAACCTTATTCTTTTAGTATTATGATTTATTAGTTAGCACTAATACAATATTGCAGGAATTTAATACATTATCCACTTTTTACCTCAGTGCAACTCAACTAAAAGTCAATGTCTCTTTTTATATATCTGCGAATTAAGGAGGATAACAACAAATTTTTTTTTTTATTATTTTTTTATTATCACACTGGCCGATTCCCACCAAGGCAGGGTGGCCCGAAAAAGAAAAACTTTCACCATCATTCACTCCATCACTGTCTTGCCAGAAGGGTGCTTTACACTACAGTTTTTAAACTGCAACATTAACACCCCTCCTTCAGAGTGCAGGCACTGTACTTCCCATCTCCAGGACTCAAGTCCGGCCTGCCGGTTTCCCTGAATCCCTTCATAAATGTTACTTTGCTCACACTCCAACAGCACGTCAAGTATTAAAAACCATTTGTCTACATTCACTCCTATCAAACACGCTCACGCATGCCTGCTGGAAGTCCAAGCCCCTCGCACACAAAACCTCCTTTACCCCTTCCCTCCAACCCTTCCTAGGCCGACCCCTACCCCGCCTTCCTTCCACTACAGACTGATACACTCTTGAAGTCATTCTGTTTCGCTCCATTCTCTCTACATGTCCGAACCACCTCAACAACCCTTCCTCAGCCCTCTGGACAACAGTTTTGGTAATCCCGCACCTCCTCCTAACTTCCAAACTACGAATTCTCTGCATTATATTCACACCACACATTGCCCTCAGACATGACATCTCCACTGCCTCCAGCCTTCTCCTCGCTGCAACATTCATCACCCACGCTTCACACCCATATAAGAGCGTTGGTAAAACTATACTCTCATACATTCCCCTCTTTGCCTCCAAGGACAAAGTTCTTTGTCTCCACAGACTCCTAAGTGCACCACTCACTCTTTTTCCCTCATCAATTCTATGATTCACCTCATCTTTCATAGACCCATCCGCTGACACGTCCACTCCCAAATATCTGAATACATTCACCTCCTCCATACTCTCTCTCTCCAATCTGATATTCAATCTTTCATCACCTAATCTTTTTGTTATCCTCATAACCTTACTCTTTCCTGTATTCACCTTTAATTTTCTTCTTTTGCACACCCTACCAAATTCATCCACCAATCTCTGCAGCTTCTCTTCAGAATCTCCCAAGAGCACAGTGTCATCAGCAAAGAGCAGCTGTGACAACTCCCACTTTGTGTGTGATTCTTTATCTTTTAACTCCACGCCTCTTGCCAAGACCCTCGCATTTACTTCTCTTACAACCCCATCTATAAATATATTAAACAACCACGGTGACATCACACATCCTTGTCTAAGGCCTACTTTTACTGGGAAAAAATTTCCCTCTTTCCTACATACTCTAACTTGAGCCTCAAATTATTTAACACAATTAACTTCATTGCCTTGCTAACGTAACTCCCATCAAGGACGATCTCCATTTGAGAATCATATTACTTTAGTAATAATAATAATAATAATAATAATAATAATAATAATAATAATAATAATAATAATAATAATAATAATTACAGTATTAAAACTATTATTATTATTACTTCAATAATAATAATAAAAATAATAATAATAATAATAATAAATAATAAATAATAATAATAATAATAATAATAATAATAATAATTACAGTATTAATACTATTATTATTATTACTTCAATAATAATAATAATAATAATAATAATAATAATAACAGGAGAGACAAACGGATAATAAAGGTATTCATAGTTTACGATGACAAATGTTGATGTCTTCATGAAAATGTAGACTAATGTTTGCATGTGTAACTGCTGTTAAATTATCCTTAATATTACATTCACATTTTGCATTAGTCTTCAGTACTGCATTTCATACATACAATTCATTAGTGTAATGAAGATTTCCTCAATATTTTAACTCCCAGCTTTATAACTGTGAAACAATGCCATTGTCAGTTTATCAAAAAAATAGATAATGTCCGCCCCTAACGAACACACACACACACACACACACACACACACACACACACACACACACACACACACACACACACACACACACACACACACATAACGAAACTAGAGAAAGTGCAAAGGTTTTCAACAAGACTAGTCCCGGAGGTAAGAGGTATGTCCTACGAGGAGAGGTTAAGGGAAATCAACCTGACGACACTGGAGGACAGGAGAGATAGGGGGGACATGATAACGACACATAAAATACTGAGAGGAATTGACAAGGTGGACAAAGACAGGATGTTCCAGAGATGGGACACAGCAACAAGGGGACACAGTTGGAAGCTGACGACACAGATGAATCACAGGGATGTTTGGAAGTATTTCTTCAGCCACACAGTAGTCAGGAAGTGGAATAGTTTGGGAAGCGATGTAGTGGAGGCAGGATCCATACATAGCTTTAAGCAGAGGTATGATAAAGCTCACGGTTCAGGGAGAGTGACCTAGTAGCGACCAGTGAAGAGGCGGGGCCATGAGCTATGAATCGACCCCTGCAAACACAACTACGTGAGTACACACACACACACCCTTACTGAGGATGTATGCTATATAATGGGTTATACCTACGCAGCATACAGCGTCATAAATTATTCTGATTAGGGTCCTAAATGTGGAGAAATTTTCTCGAGGAGAGGGGTATCAGCATATTGAAGTTTTCCCCAGACAATATGTTGAGTAATGGCTTTACCAGCTAAGCTTATACAGATTGTATAGGGAAAACTTAACTTAGAAAGACAGCTCATCGCCTGCACAGCCGCCCCTGCAGACGAGGTCTTGAGAAGCTGTCGAAGTCATTCCTCAACGGGCTGAAATGAGTTATAATTTGTAAACAATAATTTACCCCTAGGGGTTGTTATGTCAGCATATTTCATTCACTGATGGCTGACAAACTTACTTGTGTGGACTCAAAAGTCCGCACTTAACTGCCGACTATAGGTTGATTACAAACTCCTTGCGACTCAAGAACTGCGCAGTCCCCCATACTACAAGAAATTCGTAACCTACCTTGCTCTTGTAGCGTGAGCTATGGTGTTCTTCACACCTTCGACAGATATCGGTGACTTGATAGAAGCTGAAGTGTCCTTGGATGTCCACGTCTTCCATAGTCTAGGAATACGCACACTGGTACACTATGTTCCACAAGATTTGTCTTTATTGTTCACAATCTTATCACTAAAGAAGCTGATCACACTTCTCTTAAGTTTTTATTGTGTTTTGTGAGACACTTTGTTCACACTAATGAACAGATCAGTGTTCTTTGTTGGTTATCCTGGCGTCAGTGTCACTCTCAGTAGAGTCAAAAGTAATCTGAAGACGCCACAGCGCCCCACGCCGTTACTGCCCCCAGCACAAAGGAAAAGCTGACATAGTACTTTTACTTCCTTGCCACTTCCTCGATGAAGCAAAGCAGAATGTTTAAATCTTGCTGTCTTAAGCATAGACAACAATGTCCACTATCTTTACTATGGTAATAAAGTGGAAGCAGGATTTTCCTTAATTGTCCTGCTAAGGTAAGAGATGTACTGTCTCTTATTAAAATACACTCTGCAACACTGGACTGCAAGGAGCGACGGTCGCTTAACCACGTCGCATACTCGTACTGCATCTGCTATCAGTTACTCGTTGTAGCAGTAAACAAGATATTTGCCCCTTCTGAGAGGGCTGGGCCCCTCAGGGCTGAAAGGGGCTGAAACGGGCTGATACCCCTCTCCTGGAGAAAATTTCTCCACGAGATTTAAGAGAAAATTACATGTCAAGAGAACATTTTGGAAAGTAAATAAAGAATCATTTAAAAGCTATTGACAAGTTATATGGGGGCCGATCATGTATCTTGAAGCTTCACTGTAGTACCAAACACACAGATCGTGAAAATAAAGATTAAAAATTTACTTAATGACAGGTGCTATGGAAAGTTACCTGCAGCGAAACACTGCGCGAAGTAAAGATGGGTAGAGGAAAAAGTAGAATTTAATTACTGCCAGTTTAAACAGAATAAATACAAGCAAGTGAACATCGCAAAGCATTCCACTGACAATGGATTAATTACTCTCAAGCAATAGTCCTTTTTCTTTCGACAACGTTATCACCATAGTTTCATTTTCTTTTCTTCTGATTTATTTGAAAAAACAGCATTGTTAACATTTAATAAGTCCGTTTATAAGAATCATTAAAACCTTTTTAACATGTATCATAAGCTGCATCACTTTTCCAGGAATACTAATTATTACAAGTATAGGCTATGCGATAAACAAATACATTGTATTTCATAGAGTGGCTGAAGAATGGAAGGTAATTAGGTTTTATCCGAGGAGGATTAAGGTACCCTCGGTTCATTGAATTCAGAGCCTCTGACACTTGAAAAATCATAATTGGTGACATGTTGTGCAGAAACTCGTTAAATATAATTTTAAATAAAACTAGCTCAATAAACCGCATTTTAAAGGAGAAAATTGGAGTCAAACCTTAATATTGATTATGGAACGTAAAACCTCGATATTTCGCAATATTTGTACTAAACCTGCGTGTGTTAGTTAGCCTTTTATTAATACACTAGAATGTATAATAAGATTACACCATCGTTGTGTAGACATGAAAAAATATAAAAATAAGTATAATAAATTATGTATGGTAGTAAAACTGTATGGACAGCAAATCTATATACATGACCAACATTTATCCTCATTTTTAAGCGAGGCGATGGCAGCATGAAGACTTTGCCAGGACAAAGAATTAAACTCAGAATAACGTGGCTGGAATAAATCACAAATAACCGATAGTGAGAGGAATCTTAAGACGTCGTTTTGGTTTTGGTTCTGTGTCGAAACATCCGTGACCGTTCGGGAGCAAAATACACTGGACAAGTGTCGCAATGTTCACTGCATGTGCTGGCATGGGATTCCCAACCAAAACAAACATAACAGCTGGACAAATTTCATAACATTCCGTACTTATGATGGCACGGGACTCCCAACCAACACAAGCAAAAGATTTCCAGATCTCGTAAATACTTCTTTTCCAACGCGAGGCTTAGAAACAATTTTATGATTATTTGCACAAAAGATTTATCTGACAATTGCTGCCTTAAGCGAAAATGGCCGGACGAAAAGTGGGAGCTTGTTTACGCTTGATGTTTTATTTAGCGTTTTAGTTTGTGTGTGTGTGTGTGTGTGTGTGTGGTGTGTGTGTGTGTGTACTCGCCTAGTTGTACTCACCTAGTTGTACTCACCTAGTTGAGGTTGCAGGGGTTGAGTCCAAGCTCCTGGCCCCGCCTCTTCAATGGTTGCTACTAGGTCACTCTCCCTGAACCGTGAGCTTTATCATACCTCTGCTTAAAGCTATGTATGGATCCTGCCTCCACTACATCGCTTCCCAAACTATTCCACTTCCTGACTACTCTGTGGCTGAAGAAATACTTCCTAACATCCCTGTGATTCATCTGTGTCTTCAACTTCCAACTATGTCCCCTTGTTGCTGTGTCCCATCTCTGGAATATCCTGTCTTTGTCCACCTTGTCAATTCCTCTCAGTATTTTGTATGTCGTTATCATGTCCCCCCTATCTCTCCTGTCCTCCAGTGTCGTCAGGTTGATTTCCCTTAACCTCTCCTCGTAGGACATACCTCTTAGATCTGGGACTAGTCTTGTTGCAAACCTTTGCACTTTCTCTAGTTTCTTTATGTGATTGGCTAGGTGTGGGTTCCAAACTGGTGCCGCATACTCCAATATGGGCCTAACGTACACGGTGTACAGGGTCCTGAACGATTCCTTATTAAGATGTCGGAATGTTGTTCTGAAGTTTGCCAGGCGCCCATATGCTGCAGCAGTTATTTGGTTGATGTGCGCTTCAGGAGATGTGCCTGGTGTTATACTCACCCCAAGATCTTTTTCCTTGAGTGAGGTTTGTAGTCTCTGGTCCCCTAGACTGTACTCCGAATGCCGTCTTCTTTGCACTTCCCCAATCTTCATGACTTTGCACTTGGTGGGATTGAACTCCAGGAGCCAATTGCTGGACCAGGTCTGCAGCCTGTCCAGATCCCTTTGTAGTGTGTGTATGTGTGTACTCACCTAGCTCTCACCTAGTTGTGGTTGCAGGGGTCGAGTAATAGCTTCTGGCCCCGCCTCTTCACTGGTCGCTATTGTGTGTGTGTGTGTGTGTGTGTGTGTGTGTGTGTGTGTGTGTGTTTCTGTCTGTATTTGAGTGTTTTTATCTAATACATAATTAGAAAAAATAAAAACAATCTATTTAAAAAATAAGTCATTAATAAGTCAGTATCAGCACTCATCAGCGTTCCAATTCATAATTTCCCCAGTTAACAATCACTGGAGTCTCCTCACATTTCCTTGTGTCGGCTGCTGGCTTCTGGTACATATGCTGTTTGTACTCGCTGTATCATTGACTATGCAAGGTGACACTTTAAAGTTTCATTACTTCATCAAGTATTTGTGTGGCAGCTCTGTTGGATATTCACGAATGCCAGAGGTTGAGGCTAAGGTTTCTGTGTTAAAGTTATGTTGTGTGAAATATAATGCTTAATGGGAGAAGTGTCTCATTCTCTCTCTCTCTCTCTCTCTCTCTCTCTCTCTCTCTCTCTCTCTCTCTCTCTCTCTCTCTCTCTCTCTCTCTCTCTCTCTCTCTCTCTCTCTCTCTCTCTCTCCTCTCGCTCTCTCTCTCTCTCTCTCTCTTACTTTCTCTTTCTTACTTTCTCTCATCACCACACACACTCACACACACACACACACACGCACACTATCTCCTAACAGCCATTTATTTTCACTTTACTATTTAATGTAAAACCCTGGACCTCTACCCTTCTTAACACATCTGTCTATTAACCCTAATTTCTCCCACGCAATCCGATTAACTATCAATCTAAAAACATACAAAATCCACTGCCATCTCTAAACCTCCCAACCCACTATTTCACTTTCCAAATCTCGCCCCAAAAAAGCAAAGTTCCCACACTAAGCACGACTGTTTTCTCATCTATGAATGTCCACCTCTACTTCGCCTCCACCCACACATTCACCCATCACTAAATTCCCCACAATTCGTGTACACAAGGTCATCTCAATTGTTAACCCCACCTACGACCGTTCACTCACCACCAACGACACAAGCCATCAATGTTTTTTATAAGGAGAAAATAAATTAGAAAATACAACGAATATTCTAGAGAAAATAAAACTACTACTCCCATAAAATGAAGTGCATGCTACTCATCTCTTCACACCTATACACTAGACCCTCCTTCCCCTACCTCTGTAATATCTACTACATCTTCTGAGCACACCCATACCTGGGACCCACCAGATACCATTTCCATTCCCATATTATGCTTTATACTTATAGTATATGAAGATGGTGCTACCCTGCCCTCCCATGGATCAAATTTTGTTACATCCCATTTTCCCAGCAGGCTTAGAGTTTCCCCATCAGAATATCAATAATAATAAAAGTAATAATAATAATAATAATAATAATAATAATAATAATAATAATAATAATAATAATAATAATAATAATAATAATAGTAATAATAATAATAATAATAATACCAATAATAATAATAATAATAATAATAATAATAATAATAATAATAATAATAATAATAATAATAATAATAATAATAGCACTAATAATAATAAGAATAAAAATAATAATAATTTGTACCTGTCCCTTGCACAATCGTAACTTGGGTAAGTGGAATACAAGTTATGCGTTAATTCCCTCGTGTATTTTAATAGTGCAGAACATGATTGAAATTGTGAGAATAATAACTCTCTTTTTCCAATAAAAGTATATTCCTGAGAGCTTCTTGAATGGATGTGTATCGACGGCGTCAGGAGAGACATAGTATGGTGGCTTCTTCCACATAAAAGCACTGTAAAGGAAAAATGCATAACAGTTTGATACTCAACTAAATGATCTACAACCGGAGCAGTTGAGAAAATTCTGGTCGGCAGTTATTTTTTGAGCACATGTGAAGACGAGATATACGCCCTGCTTGCTAATGAGGGCAAGAACCACTGAAGCCACGGCTGAAGAAAGCACGAGATCCAGCTTTGTAGAGAAGCTAAAAATTAAATAATTGAAATGAGACAAAGAAATTTATGAGATAATTATATATTATTTCGCCCACGTCATGAATTTTGCTAAGTGGGCGTCGACAAGCTCACTTAACATAAGATTTTTTTACAGTGGGAATAGAAAAAAGTAAAGCAGGGTTTTAAATTTGATTCTTTCCAGCTTTTTTGGAAGATCTTAAATTGTTATGGATAGTCATGTGATACTAAGGATTTATAGTTTGAGGGATATTTAAAGTGTAAGATATTCAGTTTGGGAGATAAGTAACGTGAAGGATTAGCAAACCGAAGGATATACAACTTGTCATATATACAACATGAAAAATGTACAACATGAATGATATGCAGCTTGTCTGATGAATCAGAGAAATTTGATAAGTTTATGGAGACCAATAAAGTCTGAATAACATGAATGACCTCTGTCTCACAACTTTCTATTATTAAGGAATTACTGTCAAACGGAGATCATTTTTTCATGCTTGATAAATAAGTTCTTGTGAAAGTCAACTCACTTATGTAGTATGTGCATTATATTTAATGAGTTTTAGTTAATGTTAATCTCTGCACAATGTACATTATAGACGCATATCCTATAGCATTTACTAATGCTTTTAAATATATGTAAGTAATAATAATAAGTAATACAATTAGTAAAAGAGAGAACTGAAACCAAAGAAACAATATTTTTAAAGTGAAGTTAGAAATCGACAGAATTTACTTTAATGATTAAGAAAATATAATTTTCTTAATAATTGTACGTGATTAATCTGGCAGCGCCGTACACCTCTAAATAAGAGAAAAACTTAAGATATAATTTTGAGAACAATATTAATTATCGATGAAATGTGTGGATGAAACTCTCTACATAGTATGGATGAATACTCTAGTTGATTGGGAAAGGAACAAGGGTTACCTCATGTGCAACAATGGAGTCCATACAAAGTCGTGGTGAACAGCACCGTTGCTGGGAGGAAAACTGCAAGGATTCCGCCATGTACAACAAGAGAGTGGGGTTCTGTCAGAGACGGCTCTATCAGAGGGGAAGTCAGGAAAGAGTTCACAGAGGAAAGGAGCAACACTGGAGAAGGGTGGTTTTGAGATTAAGGGTGGGTGCCATACATGGGAAAAATCATTGGAAACATCCAAAGTCATAAATATAAGGAAAAACGATAAGATAAAATCAGTGAAGGAATTTAGGAGGATGCTTCTACAAACGGTCACACACATTTAATAGGAGTTTCTCATAGTGGTGAAGAGAGTAGTTATCGTGACTGTAAACTTCCTCAGACACTTGTAAGTTACAAGTTAGCCTCTTCATTTAGTAACATTCGTCGATCTTCATTAACTATACAAACTGGAGTTAGTCTTACTAAAGAGATAGGACAAGAGTATAGCTCTTATTGAAGTGAATCAAGCCAGGCTATAGCCAATGTTAATATAATTTAAGCTGGAGTGTACAAATATGACCCAGGCTGTGAGGTAAGCCAGGAGTATAGCATATACTTACATGACTAATACCAAGGGTATAGCATTCACTAAGAAATTCTATGTACGAGCCGAAGCGTTCCTCTGTACGTAGAAAGATTTTAAGTTATGCCTCTTATAACCAGTCGGGAGCCTCAGGATCTCGAAATATTTTCTAAATTTCAGATTTCTCCGAGTCTATAAACTGGAGACTGCATAATCTAAGTTTTTAAACAGAAAATCAGCGAAAATAATTTAATTATGAAGATATGAAAAACTATTTACTAATAAATTTAACAGAGGATTTCTAAAAGTATTTAAAATACTTTAAATGTAGTTAAAAATTAACCTAGTGTAATATTTATAAACATGATAATTCATATAAAATACAATAAAACTTTCGGCATTTTTTCCTTTGATTTTAAGAGCAATTATCTACAATCAAAGTTTAACATTGAAATTCAATTTGTAGAAATTTTTTCCCTGAGAGTATTTTTTTAATTGATGTGTTTGTGTGTTTGTGAGAGAGAGAGGAGAGAGAGAGAGAGAGAGAGAGAGAGAGAGAGAGAGAGAGAGAGAGAGAGAGAGAGAGAGAGAGAGAGAGAGACCAAGGCCAATATTGTCAAAATGCCACACTTGGATCCACTTCGAGGACAGCGTGAAACAAGCTTTTATGCCACAAGACGGGCAGAAAGCAGCAACTTCACTCTGGCTGTACCCTTCTCCAGAACATCACTCCATCTGAGATCATACATACCCAGGATGACTCGAGTATGGAACACATTCGTACAGCATAATGATGTCAACGAGATAAAGTCAGTTGATCAAATGAAAATGCTGGCCCACAGATGGCTCCAACTTCATCCTGTTCCCTACTTGTATGTCTCATAACAATAAAAATGCTTTCAAATGAGCTGATGTAGGTAACAGCTCTTAGCTTGCCAATAAAGTTAGGAATCCTTAACCTGTAATTTAGCTGTCAATAAAGCTAGGGATCCTTAACCTTGTCAAACCCTGTGTAAAAAAAAAAAAAAAAAAAAAAAGAGAGAGAGAGAGAGAGAGAGAGAGAGAGAGAGAGAGAGAGAGAGAGAGAGAGAGAGAGAGAGAGAGAGAGAGAGAGAGAGAGAGAGAGAGAGAGAGAGAGAGAGAGAGAGAGAGAGAATATTCTATTGATTTTGCGCTTACGTATTTATTGATGGCGTGCTCAAGTCGTTACTACTTTTTCATGCTCAAGGGCTTCTTAATATATCGCTCATACCGACTTTCATAAAGCAAGTACTGAACCCCTCATCTACAAAATTTAAATCCGGCCAACTAGTTTCCCTTAATATTTGGGTAGATATTGCCCTGCCCGCTCTAGAACTTCACTTCAGTCACCTCCTTATATCTCTCTGATTTAAGATGCTCACACTTGCCGGCAGGATGCACAAACCCTTGCCAGTAAACCCTCCTTCACACTCTCCTTCATAAATTTATTGGGGCGTCCCCTACCCTTTTTTTACCTCTTGGATGCATATATCCTCTTAACCAACCTGTATCTCCCCATATTTTCCCTCAGCCAGTCCATCTCATCAACGTTCTAGCATTCTTTACGTGATACATTTCACACCACAACGTCTTCTGTTTACATATCTCTTCATTTTCAGCATAATTTCCACACAACTCATTAATTTCCACACAACTCATTAATTTCCACACAACTCATTAATTTCCACACAACTCATGCATCTTGTCTTCAACGTTCGATATTTTCCATTTTTAAGCATTCAAAAGTGCTACGCAAATGCAAAGATTAAATGATATATGACTCCTTTTGGCAACTATTGATATAAATGTTTTTTTCTTTTCAGCAAATTTATCAACTTATCCAGATCTCTCAAATTAACTCTGCCCTTTAATCTCTCATTCTCTTCAATTGTACATGTTCTCATCGCGTTCCTCGCTTATAACAAAACTCTTCACCCAACCTCTCAAGGTTCTCTTCTGAGTTTTCTAATGGCACTGTTAAATTCAAACAACAATTATGGATAGCTCGGTCTTGAAACATGTTTCATCATTTCGAAAAACTACGCACATATATTTTTAGTATATAGATATACTTAATCATCATTATTGTATAGCAGCACAGATTTCACAAAAAATAAAAATTAAATTAGCTTTCTCTATTTACAAGATCGCTAAATTCTCTTCCCTTTTGAGTTAATTTTATCATTTTTAATATTTTGTGTATCTACCAGTTGGTGCGACGTTGTTTATTAAAACCTCCGTATATTTAGAGGCAGTAAGTCAGTTACCTGTCAATACACTCTGAAAGGTAATATTTATTGTATTGTAGTGGAGATGGAAAATTTATTTTCCATCTTACATAAGAACATAAGAAAGAAGGAACACTGCAGCAGGCCTACTGACCCATGCGAAGCGGGTCCATGTTACCCTCCCGCTTAGCTCAATGACCCACTTTGTCAGGTCATTTCCACTTAAGGAAGGAGCACGGCATCAGACCAAGTAGCACAAGCTAGTCAGGTCCAACTCACACCCACCCACACCCACTCATGCATTTATCTAACCTATTTTTAAAACTACACAACATTTTAGCTTCAATAACTGTACTCGGGAGCGTGTTCCACTCATCCACAACTCTATTACCAAACCAGTGCTTACGATATGGCTTGATAAAGTTTCTTATAGTGTTGAGATAACTGTCGATTACACTAAAAATATTATGATGAAAGAGACTAAGTGAATTGTACTGGCTGAGAGTAATTATGTCACACTTACAAAAAGAGCAACTTATAAAGGGTGACATAATTGCTCTCACCCAGTACAATTCACTTAGTCTGTTTTATCATAATATTACTATCGTAATCGACAGTTATCGCACCACTATATGAAAAACTATAACGTCATATCGCAAGATGCTTTCTAGTTCATCAGAATCCAATAATTTTTGCATTTGAAAATAAATTTGCCATCTCCCACTAAAATACACTTTATAAGTTTTATAAGCAACCTTTATATATCCTTAGAAATGACTGCACTGCATTGAAGATTTTTCTCAGACCACCACTACGAGACTTCTGGTCTTTCGAACAATAGAATAAATTCGTAATAGACATACTACACACACGCACAACACACACACACACACACACACACACACACACACACACACACACATATGTATATATATATATATATGGCTGAAGGAGACTCGAACCTTACTAGAGGCTGATGCATGCAGGGGATGAGATGAAAAGCTGTAAGCCTTCTCCCTGAAAGCTGGCTGCCTTGGATCAAACGTGTAGCTCATGCTACACGCCAAGGTATTGTCCAGTGTGGGTAGATTGGTAAAGCACTGCGTACCTTGTCCTAAGGTTCGTAGGTTCGAGTCTCCTTCAGCCAGAGATCAGTGTTTGTGTATATTTCGCATGCTCTCGCGAATTCCTTGCATATATATATATATATATATATAATATATATATATATATATATATATATATATATATATATATATGTGTGTGTGTGTGTGTGTGTGTGTGTGCGTGCGTGTGTTTAGAATTCGCAGAACAGGCGAAATATTCACAACCACTAATCTCAGGTCGAAGGACACTCGAACCTACGACCCTTAGAACAAGGTACCAAAGCGTCTACCGTTAGCTAGGCGCCAAGGTATTGGACCAGTGAGGTACGGTGATAAAGCACTGCGTACCTTGTTTCAAGTTTCGTAGATTCGACTCTCCTTTGACCTGAGATTAGTGTTTGCGAATATTTCGTGTGTTGTGCGAATTCTAAACATTGAAAAAATGTCTCGTCGGTCGATACATGCAGGGGATGAGATAAAAAGCCGAAAGCTAGCTGTCTGAAAGCTGGCTGCCTTGGACCAAAACGTCTAGCGTTAGCTGGGCGACAATGAATTGGACCACTGTGGTATGATGATAGAGCACTGTGTATGTTGTTCCAAGGTTCGGTAGGTTCGAGTCTCCTTCTCCAGTAAAGTGTTTATCTAGGGGAACGCTGAGTGATATTATATACCCGATAGTAAAGTTTTTATACTTCTTCATGTAACAGAGAGACGACAGCCTAAAAATATCCAGCGTAACTTCAGTGTATCTATAAAAAATCTTTCTTGTGTACTATAGGAAATTAAGCTTTTAAAAATAGGACTATTGAATAGCAATCTAGTAGTGACTAGGGCTCAACAGGAAGACAAGCAGAGCACAACAGGAAGACAAACAGGGGGAACAAGAGAGAGAACGAGTCGAAAAAGGGGCCGTGGAAATGAAAAAGAAATCTAATATAGGGATGACTGTGAGAGATCGCGTTCTCTTTAATAGCTGACGATGGAGGTCTAACTCGCAGCGTGGAGTGGAGGCTGGATACAGCTAAAAGTGTCCAGCTAAAGAGTCCGAAAGTCGAGTGATTGCATTCAGAAGTTGAAAGTTGTGTTAGCAGAGAGTTAAGTTAGATTAATGGTATATAGTAGTGCCTAGTTGCTCAAAAGGACTCATGTTCAACCTTTGGTATCACTGTTATGAAGACGTTTTGCCAACCAGTGGCTTATTCAGTCCAATACATATATTAAATATTGCAGATAGTGGAAGATGAGATAATCAGTCCCCTAGCCTTGACTGATCAACATTAAGAGACTGAACACCTTCTCTCACATCCGACGGACTATTTATTTCATCTTCCCCCGTCTTCAATATTCTATATTAAACTGAAAAGAAACACTGGCTAGAGAAATGTCTTAACAATAAAGATAGCTGGAGTACGTGCGTGTGTGAGTGTATGAGTGTGGTAACCCCAGCTAGTACTACAGTATACCCCCAAAAGCAGTTTAGGTACCTCTTGAGGGCTAGGCTTATGGTACTCTGGGCAAATTGCATCTCTGGGTAATACCCGCAGATGGTATGTGCTTAACTCGGCTTCTCTTATGTCCACCACTTAATCATAATATATATTTCCTGAACTGAGCTTCCCTTATCTCCACCATTTAATCATAATACTGTAAGTGTTTTTCAATTTTTATAACTATGTGACTGTGAAATATTTTACATGCAGTTTTAGTGAAAAGCGTAACACTATTCTACATCCAGCTAAAATAAACTGTTTTACAAGAATTTTAATCTGGCAAATTTTCGTTTCAGTTCCAACTTTGAAATCAATCAATAGAAATGTATACAAAGGCACTCAAACAGTTACACACCAGCGGGCCCAAACGAGGCTGTTGGCTTTATGGACGGCTTTATGGCCCCACAAACAATATACTGTAAGTCTGTAGCGGATTTAGAGAAAAATATTACTTTATATGTATATATATATATATATATATATATATATATATATATATATATATATATATATATAATATATATATATATGTCGTGCCGAATAGGCACGACATATATATAGGCACGATCTTGGCTTAAAAAGCAACGAACATCTTGCCATATAGGACAAGTGAAAATTTGTGTATGCAATAATTTCGCCAAAATCATTCTGAACCTAACGAAAAAAAATATATTTCACTGTGTTTGTTTAGTATTAAATTATTGTAAACAAATCTAAAACATATTTAGTTGGGTTAGGCTAAAATAAATTTCTCTTGTTATAATAAGGTTAGGTAAGTTTTCTAAGATTCTTTTGGTGCAAAATTAAAAATTTTTACATTAACATTAATGAAAAAATATATGTTTAAACGCATAAGAGAAAATTTCTGAAAAGAATTAATTTTAAATGAGTTCTTGCTAATTGACCAGTTTTACATATTCGGCACGACATATATATATTTATATATATATAATATATATATATATATATATATATATATATATATATATATATATATATAATATATATATATATTATATATATATTTATATATATATATATAAATATATATGTATATATAGTATATATATATTTTTTTTTTGTATTTTTTATTATCACACTGGCCGATTCCCACCAAGGCAGGGTGGCCCGAAAAAGAAAAACTTTCACCATCATTCACTCCATCACTGTCTTGCCAGAAGGGTGCTTTACACTACAGTTTTTAAACTGCAACATTAACACCCCTCCTTCAGAGTGCAGGCACTGTACTTCCCATCTCCAGGACTCAAGTCCGGCCTGCCGGTTTCCCTGAATCCCTTCATAAATGTTACTTTGCTCACACTCCAACAGCACGTCAAGTATTAAAAACCATTTGTCTCCATTCACTCCTATCAAACACGCTCACGCATGCCTGCTGGAAGTCCAAGCCCCTCGCACACAAAACCTCCTTTACCCCCTCCCTCCAACCCTTCCTAGGCCGACCCCTACCCCGCCTTCCTTCCACTACAGACTGATACACTCTTGAAGTTATTCTGTTTCGCTCCATTCTCTCTACATGTCCGAACCACCTCAACAACCCTTCCTCAGCCCTCTGGACAACAGTTTTGGTAATCCCGCACCTCCTCCTAACTTCCAAACTACGAATTCTCTGCATTATATTCACACCACACATTGCCCTCAGACATGACATCTCCACTGCCTCCAGCCTTCTCCTCGCTGCAACATTCATCACCCACGCTTCACACCCATATAAGAGCGTTGGTAAAACTATACTCTCATACATTCCCCTCTTTGCCTCCAAGGACAAAGTTCTCTGTCTCTACAGACTCCTAAGTGCACCACTCACTCTTTTTCCCTCATCAATTCTATGATTCACCTCATCTTTCATAGACCCATCCGCTGACACGTCCACTCCCAAATATCTGAATACGTTCACCTCCTCCATACTCTCTCCCTCCAATCTGATATTCAATCTTTCATCACCTAATCTTTTTGTTATCCTCATAACCTTACTCTTTCCTGTATTCACCTTTAATTTTCTTCTTTTGCACACCCTACCAAATTCATCCACCAATCTCTGCAGCTTCTCTTCAGAATCTCCCAAGAGCACAGTGTCATCAGCAAAGAGCAGCTGTGACAACTCCCACCCTGTGTGTGATTCTTTATCTTTTAACTCCACGCCTCTTGCCAAGACCCTCGCATTTACTTCTCTTACAACCCCATCTATAAATATATTAAACAACCACGGTGACATCACACATCCTTGTCTAAGGCCTACTTTTACTGGGAAAAAATTTCCCTCTTTTCTACATACTCAAACTTGAGCCTCACTATCCTCGTAAAAACTCTTCACTGCTTTCAGTAACCCACCTCCTACACAATACACTTGCAACATCTGCCACATTGCCCCCCTATCCACCCTGTCATACGCCTTTTCCAAATCCATAAATGCCACAAAGACCTCTTTAGCCTTATCTAAATACTGTTCACTTATATGTTTCACTGTAAACACCTGGTCCACACACCCCCTACCTTTCCTAAACCTCCTTGTTCATCTGCTATCCTATTCTCCGTCTTACTCTTAATTCTTTCAATTATAACTCTACCATACACTTTACCAGGTACACTCAACAGACTTATCCCCCTATAATTTTTGCACTCTCTTTTATCCCCTTTGCCTTTATACAAAGGAACTATGCATGCTCTCTGCCAATCCCTAGGTACCTTACCCTCTTCCATACATTTATTAAATAATTGCACCAACCACTCCAAAACTATATCCCCTCCTGCTTTTAACATTTCTATCTTTATCCCAACAATCCCGGCTGCCTTACCCCCTTTCATTTTACCTACTGCCTCACGAACTTCCCCCACACTCACAACTGGCTCTTCCTCACTCCTACAAGATGTTATTCCTCCTTGCCCTATACACGAAATCACAGCTTCCCTATCTTCATCAACATTTAACAATTCCTCAAAATATTCCCTCCATCTTCCCAATACCTCTAACTCTCCATTTAATAACTCTCCTCTCCTATTTTTAACTGACAAATCCATTTGTTCTCTAGGCTTCCTTAACTTGTTAATCTCACTCCAAAACTTTTTCTTATTTTCAACAAAATTTGTTGATAACAGCTCCCCCACTCTCTCATTTGCTCTCTTTTTACATTGCTTCACCACTCTCTTAACCTCTCTCTTTTTCTCCATATACTCTTCCCTCCTTGCATCACTTCTACTTTGTAAAAACTTCTCATATGCTAACTTTTTCTCCCTTACTACTCTCTTTACATCATCATTCCACCAATCGCTCCTCTTCCCTCCTGCACCCACTTTCCTGTAACCACAAACTTCTGCTGAACACTCTAACACTACATTTTTAAACCTACCCCATTCCTCTTCGACCCCATTGCCTATGCTCTCATTAGCCCATCTATCCTCCAATAGCTGTTTATATCTTACCCTAACTGCCTCCTCTTTTAGTTTATAAACCTTCACCTCTCTCTTCCCTGATGCTTCTATTCTCCTTGTATCCCATCTACCTTTTACTCTCAGTGTAGCTACAACTAGAAAGTGATCTGATATATCTGTGGCCCCTCTATAAACATGTACATCCTGAAGTCTACTCAACAGTCTTTTATCTACCAATACATAATCCAACAAACTACTGTCATTTCGCCCTACATCATATCGTGTATACTTATTTATCCTCTTTTTCTTAAAATATGTATTACCTATAACTAAACCCCTTTCTATACAAAGTTCAATCAAAGGGCTCCCATTATCATTTACACCTGGCACCCCAAACTTACCTACCACACCCTCTCTAAAAGTTTCTCCTACTTTAGCATTCAGGTCCCCTACCACAATTACTCTCTCACTTGGTTCAAAGGCTCCTATACATTCACTTAACATCTCCCAAAATCTCTCTCTCTCCTCTGCATTCCTCTCTTCTCCAGGTGCATACACGCTTATTATGACCCACTTCTTGCATCCAACCTTTACTTTAATCCACATAATTCTCGAATTTACACATTCATATTCTCTTTTCTCCTTCCATAACTGATCATTTAACATTACTGCTACCCCTTCCTTTGCTCTAACTCTCTCAGATACTCCAGATTTAATCCCATTTATTTCCCCCCACTGAAACTCTCCTACCCCCTTCAGCTTTGTTTCGCTTAGAGCCAGGACATCCAACTTCTTTTCATTCATAACATCAGCAATCATCTGTTTCTTGTCATCCGCACTACATCCACGCACATTTAAACAACCAGTTTTATAAAGTTTTTCTTCTTCTCTTTTTTAGTAAATGTATACAGGAGAAGGGGTTACTAGCCCATTGCTCCCGGCATTTTAGTCGCCTCATACGACACGCATGGCTTACGGAGGAAAGATTCTTTTCCACTTCCCCATGGACAATAGAAGAAATAAAAAAGAACAAGAGCTATTTAGAATAAGGAGAAAAACCTAGATGTATGTATATATATATATATGCATGTGCGTGTCTGTGAAGTGTGACCAAAGTGTAAGTAGGAGTAGCAAGATATCCCTGTTATCTAGCGTGTTTATGAGACAGAAAAAGAAAACCAGCAATCCTACCATCATGCAAAACAGTTACAGGTTTTTGTTTCACAGTCAACTGGCAGGACGGGAGTGTGTGTGTGTATGTAGTCACCTAGTTGTGGTTACAGGGGTCGATTCACAGCTGCTGACCCCGCCTCTTCACTGGCCGCTACTAGGTCACTCTTCCTGCTCTATGTATGTGTGTGTGTGTGTGTGTGTGGTTACCTGGAGGTTATTCCGGGGATCAACGCCCCCGCGGCCCGGTCCATGACCAGGCCTCCCGATGGATCAGGGCCTGATCACCTAGGCTGTTACTGCTGGCCGCACGCAGTCCAACGTACGAGCCACAGCCCGGCTGATCCGGCACTTACTTTAGGTATCTGTCCAGCTCTCTCTTGAAGGCAACCAGGGTTTTATTGGCAATTCTCCTAATGCTTGATGGGAGGCTGTTGAACAGTCTTGGGCCCCGGACACTTATGGTGTTTTCCCTTTGTGCACCAATGGCGCCCCTACTTTTTATAGGGGGCATTTTGCATCGCCTGCCCAGTCTTTTACTTTCGTAGGGAGTGATTTCTGTGTGCAGATTTGGGACCATTCCTTCCAAGGTTTTCCAAGTGTAGGTTATGATATATCTCTCCCTCCTGCGTTCCAGCGAGTACAAGTCAAGTGCTTCCATGCGTTCCCAGTAGTTAAGGTGCTTGACAGAACTTATACGTGCAGTAAAGGATCTCTGTACACTCTCTGGATCTGCGATTTCACCTGCTTTGAATGGATATGTTAGTGTACAGCAGTATTCCAGCCTAGAGAGAACAAGTGTGTGTTTGTGTGTGTGTGTGTACTTACCTATTTGTACTCACCTATTTGTACTCACCTATTTGTGGTTGCAGGGGTCGAGTCATAGCTCCTGGCCCCGCCTCTTCGCTGATTGCTACTAGGTCCTCTTTCTTCCTGCCTCATGAGCTTTATCATACCTCGCCTTAAAACTATGTATGGTTCCCGCCTCCACTACGTCACTTTCTAGGCTATTCCACGGCCTGACTACTCTGTGACTGAAGAAAAACTTCCTAACATCCCTTTGATTCATCTGAGTCTTCAACTTCCAATTGTGACCTCTTGTGTCTGTGTCCCTTCTCTCGAACATCCCGTCTTTGTCCACCTTGTCTATTCCGCGCAGTATTTTATATGTCGTTATCATGTCTCCCCTGACCCTCCTGTCCTCCAGTGTCGTCAGGCCGATTTCCCTCAACCTTTCTTCGTAGGACAATCCCCGTAGCTCTGGGACTAGTCTTGTTGCAAACCTTTGCACTTTCTCTAATTTCTTGACGTGCTTGACTAGGTGTGTATTCCAAACTGGTGCTGCATACTCCAGTATGGGCCTGACGTACATGGTATACAGAGTCTTGAACGAATCCTTACTGAGGTATCGGAACGCTATCCGTAGGCTTGCCAGGCGCCCGTATGCTGCAGCAGTTATCTGATTGATGTGCGCCTCAGGTGTTATACTCACCCCCAGATCTTTTTACTTGAGTGAGGTTTGCAGTCTTTGGCCATCTAAACTATATTGTGTCTGCGGTCTTCTTTGCCCTTCCCCAATCTTCATGACTTAGCACTTGGCAGGGTTAAACTCAAGGAGCCAGTTGCTGGACCAGGCTTGTAGCCTGTCCGGGTCACTTTGTAGTCCTGCCTGATCCTCATCCGATTTGATTCTTCTCATTAACTTCACATCATCTGCAAACAAGGACACTTCTGAGTCTATCCCTTCCGTTATGTCGTTCACATGTGCCAAGAACAGCACAGGTCCTAGGACTGACCCCTGTGGAACCCCGCTTGTCACAGGCGCCCACTCTGACACCTCGTCACGTACCATGACTCGTTGTTGCCTCCCTGTCAGGTATTCTCTGATCCATTGCAGTGGCTTTCCTGTGATGTGTGCCTGATCCTCTAGCTTTTGTAGTAACCTCTTGTGAGGAACTGTGTCGAAGGCCTTCTTGCAGTCCAAAAAAATGCAGTCGATCAACCCCTCTCTCTCTTGTCTTACTTCTGTCACCTTGTCATAAAACTCTAGTAGGTTTGTGACACAGGATTTTCCTTCCCTGAAACCGTGCTGGTTGTCAATTATACACTTGTTTCTTTCCAGGTGCTCCACCACTCTCCTCCTGATGATCTCCATGACCTTGCATACTATACACGTTAGTGATACAGGTCTGTAGTTTAGTGCCTCATGTCTGTCTCCCTTTTTAAAAATTGGGACTACATTTGCCATTTTCCATACCTCAGGGAGTTGCCCAGTTTCAAATGATGTGTTGAAGATCTTTGTTAATGGCACACACAATATCTCTGCTCCCTCTTTAAGGACCCATGGAGAGATGTTGTCTGGTCCCACCGCCTTTGAGGTGTCAAGTTCGCATATCAGCTTCTTCACCTCCTCCTTGGTTATATGTACCTCATCCAGCACTTGCTGGTGTACCCCCCTGTTCTGATTTCATGGAGTCCTACTAGTTTCCACTGTAAATACTTCTTTAAATCTCGTGTTGAGCTCTTGACATACCTCTCGGTCGTTTCTTGTGAATTCCCCATCGCCCTTCCTCAGCCTGATTACCTGGTCCTTGACTGTTGTTGTTTTCCTCCTGATGTGGCTGTACAACAGCTTCGGGTCAGTCTTGACTTTCGATGCTATGTCATTTTCATATTGTCGCTGAGCCTCCCTTCTTATCTGTGCATATTCGTTTCTGGCTCTTCGGCTAATCTCTTTATTTTCCTGAGTTCTCTGTCTTCTGTACCTTTTCCATTCTCTAGTACACCTAGTTTTTGCCTCCCTACACCTTTGGGTGAACCAAGTACTCGTTCTGTTCTTCCCATTATTTCTGTTTCCCTTGGGAACAAACCTCTCCTCTGCCTCCTTGCATTTTGTTGCCACATACTCCATCATTTCTTGTACTGGTTTTCCTGTCGGTTCCCTGTGTGTGTGTGTGTGTGTGTGTGTGTGTGTGTGTGTGTGTGTGTGTGTGTGTGCGTAAGAAATCACAATAAAACGTGTGACTGCAAATATAAAGAAATACAGCAGTGAAAAAATAAACAGGGAATCGTGAACGCTAACATGTGCTCACACACATTCCTCCGAAGATGTGTGGGTGAGCACAAGAAAAGGTATTCTTCTTATTATTAGCTTAACCTTTTTTGTTTGTAAATGTTTAAAAAAGGTAATCCCTCCTATGTGCTTAAATTTATCTCGATAACGGAAAATAGACGAATTTCAGTTTTTTAAAATATAATCTTTTACTAAATACCGGCATTATATTTTTAGTTTCAATTGCCTCAATTAAAATCCGCATAAGACGAATTATTTTGTCTAGATATTAAATGTAATTCAGTTAGTAATATAAGTATGGCTGTTTATTAAGATATGTGTATGTCAAACTTTCCTGTAAATTATTATCAGGTGTTTGAAGTCACTGAAAATCATATGGAAGTGCAAATTATAAATTTTTATTGGGATTTGTTTGGTTTCCAACCACTGATGAATTATTCCCGATGTGACTCCATTAATATATTTTAGATGTCATAGAACACTTAAAATCATAAAATAAAATCACCCTATTCTTCCCACCTCCTTCTAATCTCCTTCCTTCTCATTCCTTTTACCTCCTTTCGTCTTCCTTTCCTCTCTTTCATTTAATTTCCGTCCTCTATTCTCCTTCCCACTCATTATACACACCTTCCCTCCAGTAACACACCCCTCAGAGGCTATCCGCCGTAAGCTCGCTGACAAAGGGTCACTTTAGATATTGCCGAAGAGTCGAAGCTCTAGCGAAGCCTTAACGAGATGGTGCACTTGCCTGGGGGAATATGGGGCATCGGCTCATAATCATGTCCGTAAAATTTCTCGAGAGCGAAAGCGAGTTAATTTTTCCTCTCTCTTGGCATTGCCAGGTAATTTACAACATTTGTTGTTTAATTTTGCATAGATACCAACCTCCTACCGGTTGCCCTGACAACCATGCCACGCCCTTGTGCGAAGGGAAATCTCTGAAGATATAAGGGGAATATGAAGGATGAGGGGGTATACTGATTTAATCCAAAGAAGGGTAAGGTAGCTTCAGTTCCTTGGATAAAGTGGCCTTCATCAGCTTTGAAGGGACAATGTTGTGCAAATGCAGATTTTTTCCTTGAATCAGTCCTTGAGACGATCCTTATCATAGAGAGAATCCTTATCCTTGAGAGAATTCTTCTCCTTGAGGCAATCTTTCTCTTGCGACAATCCTCCTCCTTGGCAAAATCTTTTTGAACGAGGTAATCCTTCATACAGAAGCAATCCTTCTCCTTGATACAATCCTTCTAAGACAATCCTTCTCATAGTGACACTCATCCTCAAGGCAATCCTCCTTGAGACATTCTCCTTGAGACAATCCTACTTCTTGACTTAAGACACTTTGTTATTTGGTTGACAATACCTTTAGGCCATAGTACCCTATTTTTTGGGATCACTATTGTGGTTTTGAACTACACTGTTGAGTAACTTAATAGCACTGCAAAATCATAAGCTAAGATACCCCTAAGAAAAATTAATTGACTGAAGGTAGAGATGGTCTGAGAGTTTGAGAATAATTTCTTTAATTACGAGGTTACTTAGTTATGAATTTGAGTAAGTTTTTTGACATGTTTTCCCTATAATTCTACTCCTTCCTTTCCCCAAGATGAGACACCTCTCGAATCACTGCTTTTTTCCCCTGGGTTATCTGACTTTCCCCTCCTGGCTCTCAACGAAGCTGGTGATGCAGTCTGACAGCCATACATTTACATTCATTTGGCTACCATGGGTAGTGAGGGTGCGCTACTGTACGCCTGTTGGACGGTACAATGTGGTACACGCCTCCCTTGCTCTCAGCTGGATATGCCTTTAAGACCATTTTTTTTATTAAAGTAGGTGATTGTTTGTGCCTTCTCTATTTCATGGCAAGAATATTTAGTACTCATTAAACCCGTTATCTCTACAGACAACCTTATGTATTTCCCTCTTCACTCATACGTCGGTCCCTTCATCTGTCTGTCCCTCCTATTCGTCTAACTCGCAATTTATTTTCGTATTTAATTTAACAATTAATTATCCACTAACTCGTATTTTGTATGAAAATGCAGAGTTTTAACTCGATCCTGTAGTTTTAACGCCTAAGTTACAATGTCTGAATTATATTCAAGCTCGGGAGGGTAGACTGAACCATGAGTTCACCTGTCGCAAAGAGAAGAAATTTTCCTGATGTGCATCTTATGCTGCGAAATTACGATACTGAACTTGTTCCTCTTATATGTATGGATCTCCTGAGCTTAAATATTTTACCACAGCCGGGAAGAGCGAAGGAGAGGCCTAATTGCTCTATATGGGAGGGTTGGTCACTGTTGGATTGTTAGGAAACATAAATTAAAGGGTGAATGATGAATTCATCCATTGTGTAATGTGACTTTTATTTGTTAGGTATTCAGTTATCACTTGTAGCGCCTTCTGTGATATTTCACTCTTTTTTGTGAGTATGTTAATCTTCTGTCGGAGACTCTTATCAAAATTCTTTTGATAAGCAATGGATCAGTACGATCCTCTTTCATTTTCATGATTGATCATAATTATCTTGTTAGATACTTAACAGATAATTCAACTAGAATTGTTAAACCGGTTTGCTTTCTCTGACTCCATGTGTAAATGGATACATGCAGCAAATAAAACTGTATCCCTCATCAGCGCTCCCATTCTTAGCGCATAGCTAACAGAAACTGGTTTCCTCACATTCCCTGGTGTCGGTTGCTGGCTTCAGGTTACCCGTATTGTCTGTGCTCGTTGTGTCATTGTCTATGCAAGGTGACACTTTAAAGTTTCATTACTACATCAAGTTTTTATGTGGCAGCTCGGTTGGATATTAAGGAAAGCCAGAGGTTGAGGCCAGTATGTTGTAGCTATTTTGTGTTACCTAGAGTGCGTTAGAAAGGAGAACTCTCTTTCTCTCTCTCTCTCTCTCTCTCTCTCTCTCTCTCTCTCTCTCTCTCTCTCTCTCTCCCATATAGACGTTAATATTCCTTTACAGTTAGTAAGCAACTACAGTTAACCAGAGAAATAAATAGTAGAGGACAGAACAGTTTAAGGATTTAAGAGGAAATACGACACTGACAGAGCACTTCATTTAACAGAAATCAACAAGGCGGACCCAAGGATAGGAGCTCAACACCCGCAAAATTAACACGAACTTTACTTCACCCAGGTGATTAAACAAGTAATTACTCATAAGCACTTATAAAGCATAAGTTTCCCTCACACAGAAGCACCAAAACCTCACTCTGTTCAAATGCTTTTGCGGCCAAAGATCTGCAAATGAATAAACATTTTTGTAAATGCCTTTACCGCTTAAACAAAATACTCTTGCAAAGTCCAGAGGGAAAATATGTTGCCAATATTGTCTAGCTTTCCCATGTGTTTCGACACTGTTCCTATAATCACGTAGGGAACGTAGTGAAACTTTTAGGAGTTGTGCTGAAATGTATCGAAACTGATATCCGTGTGAAAAAAAAAAAATACCAGACGTTGTTCCTGGAACAGCAAGAGGCAGTATTTGCTTCTTCTGGATGGAATAACAGATCAGTTGCTGACAAATGAGGTAAATTATATCCTTTTAAATGCGAAATTCTGTCAGACAAATTCTAATTCTTTGTTTTTTCCACAACTTAATCAATATAATTCCTACTTAGAATTCCCGAATCAGTATTAGCTTGTTCCCAAAATTCAGTGCAGTGTGCAAAGCAAAATTCTAGGACATTAACTGCATTATCCTTAAAATCGTATTTCCAGGATATATTTACATAAAATAGATTTGTGGTTACTTCATCTAAAATTTTAAGTGATTTATATATAACTTGTTTAAATTTTGTAATATGAATGAAACAAGTAAAGCAGACAATTCCCTTATTTAACTCAGTCACAAATTGCTATAAAATGTTTTCCTTGTTTACTGTCAGGGACTTGCTTGGCTCATTATTACCACTCAAAAATCTCTAGTAAATTGTGCTGAAATCATTACATTTTCATGTTTCGAAGTCTTTACGATATCGCCCTAAAAATGTTTTTCTTGATTAACTTTGATTTGGAAGTGAACGAAACAACTAACTTCTTTCAAAATAACGAATACCCCAAACATGGCATTCCGTCTATAAAAAGGAAAAGGTTGAAACCCTTTATGCCTTTACTATATAATGCAGGGAGATACCACCTCTAGAACTGTCCTAGGGACCCTCATCCTCAGAGAAAAGAATAAACTTGCTTCAGGGAAAACTCAAGGAGATACAGAGCATCATGGGCATTCCATTCTCATCATGTTATTCAATTTTTCCTTAAGGACACTGTCGATGGCCTGGTGACCCAGCGGTGCTCCCAAGAGGGTACTGTTGGACGGAGTGGTAGTAGAGACTTCCGGTAGGATTCTTCGCACGGCATTGATTATTTCCTGGTTTGCTGTGATGATTTCGCACTTGGAGGGATTGAGGATGAGTCCCAAGTCTTCTTCCTGTGTTTTCACGAGTTGTAGGTTGTGGCATGCAAAGAGTACGTAACCTTTATTCGGCGAATGTACACACCCTCATTTACAGGCTATCTCCCCCAACCAGCGAACCAGGTGACTGAGAGTTGACGATGGGGCCCCGTCGTTCAACTAGTAACCAGGTTCCAGCCAATAAGAAGATGGCTTTGGCAATCGCAGAGGTTATGTGGGTACCACTCTCCTGTCTGCCCTTATCATTCCCATTTTAGAGCTGGTTGAAGCACGGTCTGTTCTCTAGTGGCTTCTATTCTGCCTTGCTTACCGTGGAGTGCACTAATACCTATCACTGTACATAGTGTATATAGTGTACATATTACTGTTATAAATTGGTGAAGGATAATATAAGTCAAAACTTTTCTGCTGTGTTTCTTTTGCTCCCTTTACACCCAGGATAACAGGCCATTTGGACTCCTGGGTTGTAATATAGGTCCTCTTACAGGGACTCTTCAGTACCTGCCAGAGTACCATCATCCAGGTACCAGATGGTGAGCTCGCTGCACAGGTTGGAAGTTAGTTCTCTTACTGCCAAGCAGAAGAGAAGTGGAGCGAGTGAGTCACCCTGCTGAACACCCTCTGATGAGAGAATTTCATGTTCTCCAAACAAAAGAACTGAGGGTTTGCTGTAGCCGGTTGAAATAAAGAGAAAAAAGGCTGGGGAACCTATCCCAAACGGCCGGCAAGACAACATCTCTCTTCACCATATTAAAGGCATTTCTAAAATCAAGTTTGACTACGGCCTTGTCTTCTGGTAGGTCCCTGATGTAGGCCCTTGCCGCATGAGCTGCGGCTTCACTGCCTTGAGAGACTCCAAAGCCAAGTTGGTGTGGGTGGAATAAACTGGCAGCTTCTAGGGAACGAGACGGCGAAGAGTTACCAACAGCAATGAGTCTGACTCCCCCATCTTTCTTCTTGAAAGCACATAGTGAGGCTCCAAAGAAGAAAGGTTTAATTTCTTCTGGGAGTAGCCCAGCCAGGCAGTTGTTGACGAAAGTTGTTAACTCGGTGAGAAGAATTGATGCAGATGTACCTAGTACTGGATTTACCATAATCTTTGCGATGTTGTGATCGAATTCCAGTGTAACCTCCTGCAGATCCAGCTGGAAATGACACAATCGCCTTATAGACTTCTGATTCTGGCAAAATTAATTGTTCAGTGATGGGGTTTTCCTCAGGGTTGTTGTTGATGGCTATGGTATCCCTGGTTGGATTCTTATTTCTTAGTGCTGTGGTCTCATCTTTGGGGGCTACAGTGTCGTCACTTGTAATTATTCTGATTGCTCCCAC
>NC_069411.1:33638460-33650960 GCF_026875155.1 Cherax quadricarinatus | reverse complement strand
TTCCTGAGAATTGTCAATGGCATTGCTTCCCAAAGGTGCTCCTAGCAAGACACTGTTTGTGGGGGCAATGACTGCTGCTTCTGGTAGTTTTGATCTCACTGCATTTATATATATATATATATATATATATATATATATATATATATATATATATATATATATATATATATATATATATATATATATATATATATAAGCAACCACAGTGAAGAAATGGTGAACTATCAAGTGTACCTCTGTATGTGTGCACAAATTTATAATAAATAAATAAATAAATAAATAAATAAAGTGATTTCGTGATTTCTCACATTATCAAGGAACTGATAATGTGAGAAATCTTGAGATGGATAATCCTATTATCAACTTGTGAGGGCTAATAAAACACTCTTAACTGAATAGCATCTGAGCTGGGCCAGCTACTGGCAAAGATCACGGTTCAAGTCCCTTTCTATTCTTGTCTTTTTGGTTTTAGCACTTAGTTATGATTATAATAATAATTATGATTTATATATTGTGAACCAAACTTAAGCAAATGCACACAAATAAATGCTCAAACTGAATAAAAATAAACACTTTTCACAAATTCAGAGACCTGCAATATTCTTTAATATTCCTCTTTTCTACTGGCTGAACTTGGCCATCACTCAAATTCATATTTTTACGTTGTGAAAAACATTATGTGGGTAAAACAGTGACCTGAACTATGACATTCTCCGTCCAAACCATAGGAGCATAAGTGTGAATACTCTTTACAGTGAGTGTAACTGTAAAATATATTTTTACATTTTATCTGGCAACAACGTAAAAGGCGTTCTGTAAAAAAAATATTGATTACGAAACGAAATGTTAGCAAATTTACTTTCGCATTTTTTTTTTTTGCAAAATAAATATTATATATAAATGCAGGCCCTTTGCTATCAAAAGCACAGGTGTCACACACCATCTATCTAGATTAACCAAAGCAAAAATCCTTTTCAATTTTATGTGTTCCCACTTGGTCTTTCCAAAATGGTACAGATGACATGATCCAACAACGATCCACTAAATCCAAAGATTCTTTCCCGGTTTACAAAGTCCTGGTATCGTACGTCCCGAATCTAAAACTTTTTTCCGACACATCGATTCAGCTCGCTCTCCAGCAGAATTTCGAATTCAAAACCCCACATGCCTACCTTCGTTCATATATATTGCATCCACATATAACTCCTTTCAGCCCTTCCTTTAAGCAATCTCTGTCCGTATGTCCTCGGATCAGGGTAAAACACCTAGCTCTGCTGGGTGCGTGATTCTTGTAGGATTGAGTGGTCCTGTGGGTTAGAGCTTCATGTGATTTTCTCTCACCATGAAGCGGGCCAAAACGAAATGGGTTCGAGTCCTCGCCTAGTCGCAGTGTTGTTATTGATCAAATACCATTCGTCCGTGGTTACAATTATATATATATATATATATATATATAATATATATATATATATATATATATATATATATAATATATATATATATATATATATATATAATTGACGATCTGTTGGAGTGTGAGCAGGGTAATATTTAGTGAAGGGATTCAGGGAAACCGGTTATTTTCATATAGTCGGACTTGAGTCCTGGAAATGGGAAGTACAATGCCTGCACTTTAAAGGAGGGGTTTGGGATATTGGCAGTTTGGAGGGATATGTTGTGTATCTCTATACGTATATGCTTCTAAACTGTTATATTCTGAGCACCTCTGCAAAAGCAGTGATAATGTGTGAGTGTGGTGAAAGTGTTGAATGATGATGAAAGTATTTTCTTTTTGGGGATTTTCTTTCTTTTTTGGGTCACCCTGCCTCGGTGGGAGACGACCGACTTGTTGAAAAAAAAAAAAAAAAAAAAAAAAAAAAAAAAAAAATATATATATATATATATATATATATATATATATATAATATATATTATATATATATATATATATATATATATATATATATATATATATAGATAGAGAGAGAGAGAGAGAGAGAGAGAGAGAGAGAGAGAAAAGGCAGAGACATAATAGGCATGCAGTTGAAGCCAATGATAGTGAGTTATAATAATCAAAATAAGTAAATATAAATTTTTTTTTTTTTTGCAAAATTCGATTCAACATGCTCTAGGTCAAGACGCGAAAAATATAACTGACATTAAAATGTCGACCCGTCAGTAATATAATTAAAAATAAGTGTCTTTCGAGCAAATCTTTCTTAAAAGGCTTTTAACAGTAGTTCACCCAATCTAAAGTTTTGAGGATAGCTGTCAGTGGTCGGCGTCATGTAGGCTGAAACACATTAAAATATCTGTGAGCATTTTAGAAATACAAATGAGCGATAATTTAATATTAAAGAACATTCAATATAACTCTCAATCTATTTATCTATATCCACCAATTAATATAGATCTTTTTCCAAGCGTTTTATTTCTAAATCTTTTTATAACGTGAATCCTGTGCGACGGATGATTATAATTTATAAATGTTTTTATTATTGAAATATATTTCATATGAGTATGTTTATGTCGAACTCGAACTTTGAATTTAAACATACATATTAACAAAAAAAAAAAAAGAAAAAATAAGCTAAATCTTTGTATATTTAGGCTAGGACTATCGCAGGATAATCAATTATATTTAAGAACTTCTGTCACCGTATCTCGAGCTTCGATATACTAGTTTGTTCAATTTAATAGTTTGTTGAAGTATTCGTTGGCGTTTCTTGAAGGTTGTATTCAGGTCTCGAAAGTTCGTAATCGCATTATTTATGTTCATCTTGGTCCGGAGATCACCATATCTTCGTCACTGCCAGGTATGCTGCTTAGTATTCATGGTCGTGAAAAGCTATTCTGGTGGACATTCGTAATAATATTTAGGAGACCATTACTGTTTGTTCAATGTAAAGTTAGCGTTACTACATCGTTTTTGCTGTTTCTGAAGTTAACTAGGTCTCGCCAACCATACCTCCTGCAACTTTTTTTTTTATTTTTGCTGTCTAGTTTCATTTCGTAATAATATTTGCAGGTGCTCTATTTCTGGTGCACCTGCCGTGGAAAGATTTTGGTGGTAGAGCGTTGCCGGCAATGTATAATGCTTTTAGATACACAAGAATGCTCCAGGACTTGTGATTGGTAGGCATGAGTTCTGCTACACAGGTCTGAGGTACTTAGGCGTACTACAACACTTCTTTTTAATACATGCAAATTATTTAATACGTTATTTTGCTACGTATCTATAAAGCCCTTTAGAAACACTAGTTCAACACTGTTTCTAAAATGTATAATAAGAGTACTCCAGTATCATTTAGGAACACACGGGTGCATCATAGGAGTATTGGTGGACTGAGAATAGTGATAGAATAAGTTTAGGAGAGTGAGTGTGGCTATGTGAGTGGGGCAAAGTGTGTTGTTAAAATATGAAACATCAAGATAAAAATTGATTAAACTCTTCTTCAGAAGGAGTTTCCTTGTGAGTGAATGAGGGTAGTCAAGGTCAAAATACTAGTCTTTCCTTAGTTTTATATAAATTAAGAAAAAATCACCCTCCAGGGCACAAACACTGAACGATATTCATCTGTTTGGGTATATACACAGAAAGATGCACTTCAGTCTGCGTATATACGCAAAAACATGCAAATTTATCAGTGGAGAATCACAGAGATTAACAAATTTTCACGAAAAAATACCGAGATATATATATCTCTCGGTGTATATACTCTGAGAGATACAGCCTTTAGGTGTATATCTCATACTGTGTGAGAAACACATCTCTGGGTGTATATATTCTGACAGTTTTCACTTCAACAGTTTTCTATTCAGGATGAATAGAGTTAGGATTTTCATTTCTTACGAGACGCGTGACCTAACATTTACATCCAGAAAACATTAATCATTTTATAAAAGCCAGTTATATTTTAAATGTGACATTTGGAAAGTAAAAATGTGAAAATCCCCTTCGACCGTTTTCTTCACTAATTCATAGGTATCAAAATGACTTAGTAAGTCAATCTATCAAAATTTTTACTAGAATTTTTCTCTCAGATTATTATTCTTGTAGTTAATATATTTCATTAAATTTATTTGACTTTCGAAATAACTGGAATATTGAGGTTTATGTTTTGTTAAGTGGGTTTAAAGCCAGCTTTTTGAAGCAGATTTTTAGTGTATATACGCTGAGAGACGTTCATCTTTTTTTTTTTGTGAATATATCGTTTTGTTTGAAGTTATTTAGCAATTTAGCGTTAAGTAAAATTAATGCGTAATATGCAGTTTTCTCAAAAATAATTAAATTTATCACCTTTAAAAAATTCAGTAATCTGTTTTCATTTACAGAATCATTAAAGCTTCATTTAAGTTATTCTTATATTAAGTATAAGGTAATATAGCATCAGTTGGAATTACAAACACAAAAATCTTATGTACATCGCGGCTAAGACGGTATAGTCAGCCGTGTATTTGATGTTGCCTAGCAGCCGGTCATCTTCCCAGTAGTCCTTGAACAACTTCCTACTTTCACGAGATGAGAGATTTTCATTTCACGGTGTAAGGAGAACCTGAGCGATCGCCGGAAACTCTACACCACTGGTTGATATTTCTCGATACACAGGCAGCAAAAACTACAACTATAAAACTACACAGTTCTCTTCGGACGTTGCGGTAAGCACATCGACGGAACAGATCAAGATAATTTCTTTTCGTTTCTTCTAGTAATAAATGTTCAAGACCGAAAAACAATCTGCATCCCGTAGACAAATGTTTTAATGTGTTTCTTTATCATAAACTGAGTATGAGTCAAATATTTGTTTCCAAAACACAACCCACAAAACACAGGAATCCTCCAAACTTCCCAACACAGAAAGGCAACCTATTTTTTTCGTGGATGAAAATTTCGTATGGATTTATTTTAATATATTTTTGTATCCCTTGCGTTAGATGGTTTAGTTATTGACATTTACATTCATCTATTTCAAACTAGATAGAAAAATAGGTAAAAGCTATTTATGTTGCAAACGAAAACATTTACGTTTCTTTCTAGTGCGTCTTTCATGTCACCTCTACAGGGGATTGCTCTTTTCACCACTCGTGACGCTCGTTTGAGACCTGAAAGACATCTCAGCCCGAGTTAGCGTTGCTCATGGTTCAGGGACGGCAGAAAAGCTGAGTTTAAATTCTTATTTACATGAATCACCCGTGAGGAGGCACTCACAAACATTGCTGTAATGGCTTCGATTATCGAGAAATTTTGATATCATACTATCCATAGAAATATGATTACGTTTTCCTATGCTGTAAAACATAGCTGTTCAAATTTAATCAGCTTATAGTCAACATTTCTTCACACTTATGAGATCGTGTAACATCAAAATTTTTGCGTGGATGTTCAATGTACATTACTTTGATCAGGAAAGTTTGTATACATCCTGTGACGTGCCATGAATGCATTGGCATGTGTATTTTGCAGGTGCAGCTAATTGAACTCTACACTGAGGCATTCGTCCCGAATTCGACACACGCCATACAAAACCATTATATTTCATGTCATCTAAGCCGGTAGAAGCAATGTAGGCTAGAGCCCTTTAACGAGGAGTCGTTCATACTAGAATTGGTTTGGTTAACTGTCTCACTCCTCTGACATTTCAGAGTGAGCGTAACTACACCTGGAAAGTTACCTTCTTTCTTTTAATACCTCAAATTATTAGACGCTTTTGTTGATAACCAAGATGAGAGAATTATCTGCAAAGTTTGAAGATTTTCTCATTTGAGAAACTGAGAATTAGAAATGTGGAAGGTGCAAGGAAGAAGCTAGAACACATTCCTTAATAAAATGAGTATACTATGAAAAGTAGTTCACTTCTTTTCAGTAGGATGGAGTAAGTGAACAAGCAAAACGTTCAGGAATAATAGTCACTGATCATAGCTAGCATTGAAATGTATTTCATTAAATAGAAGGGGAAATTTTGTGGTGTAGGCTGAATCATTCGTCTGAGAATCTTGGTCAGGTTGGCTTGGAAAAGTCCCTTTTTCATTATGAGAACTTTCAACACATGGGTTTTCTGCTATGGTGTATTGTTCTGGTTTATTATCTCTCTTGGAGGTAGTGGAGATCTCTGAGCTGTAATATATGCAACACTCTTCTAATGCATTATGGCTCTACTTCGTGGGATGTGCAAGAAATGTTACCTCATAATCCACACAAGGAAAGAGAGGCACACTTGGAAAATTAGAAGTCCAGCACTTTAAGGCCGTACCAGAGGGGACTCGTAATCTAAGGGAGAAGGGATGTAGGAAGGGAAGGGACCGGAATGGGTGTGGGAGGGGAGGGGACAGGAAGGGGTGTGGGAAGGGAAGTGGTGTGGAAGGGTAGGAGTTATGTTACCACTGCACACACACGTATTCTTATTTTTATATTTTTCCTCAGAATATTTTTTGGGGGTTCTCTCAATACAGGTATATTCTTCATTTTTATGAGTAATGTTGATGGTGAATTGACTTTTATCAGTTGTCTCTTGAAGGTGAGTTTGGCGAATTGGTGCTGTGGTCGTTGTGTGGTATTGAGGGTGATTGTGGTTGTAGCAGTGGGGGTGGGGAAGGTATTTGTGGTGGTGGTGGAGGTAGTACTTATGGTTAGTAGTAGTGATGTTACAGTAAGATGGAAGCATAAAACAGGGCGATGGTATTGATAGTAATACTGGTTAGTGGAGTGACAGTGTGATATTATGGGACAGTGGCAAACGTTTTCATTAAGGGGGTGGTTTTTATGTTTTGTGGGAGTACAAACGTGGTAGTTAGTGCTGATGGAAAGAACGGTTTTGTAGTTGTGGTAGTGAGTGGGTAGAAGTGTTTGAATGGCAAAAACACAAAGACGTTTTCTATTATGTAGGAATCCTAAATCTGTCGGGCGACGACTGTTGACGAGAAATCTCACCTTTACTTTATTCCACCTTTCCTTCCAGATGTGTACATGTACACTGTATTTGGCTGTTTACGGTACCTCTGAGAGACTTGATATAGCTTTACACAGAGTGAAAGGTTGCATAGAAAAAACTCTACACAGAGAAAGGCTTTCCAAACAATAGCGTGTTCTGAAGCTTGTCTGTATCTTGAAGCTTGTCGGCAATACGCCATTTCAATCTCTCTCCCTCTCTCTCTCTCTCTCTCTCTCTCCCTCTCTCTCTTCTCTCTCTCTCTCTCTCTCTCTCTCTCTCTCTCTCTCTCTCTCTCTCTCTCTCTCTCTCTCTCTCTCTCTCTCGCTATCTCTCTATCTCTCTCTCTTCCTCTCCCTCCATCCCATTTCATTCCCTTCCTCCATGAGCCTCGCATCACTACACACAGAGCGCTAACTCTCTGTCCTACTGCCTGAGTTATCTTACCTCCCTTCTGTACGTCACGGTTGATCTGCATCAGAGAGCTGCTACATTAGCTCTCAAGTGTCCCCAGTGCATCGCGTTCTCGCTCTTTAAGCATGTCCGAACGAAGGTAGGTATAAACCCGTGTTCATAATATAAGGGTCTCTTTGATAATTAATATTATTATAATTAAGGGTAGTAATAGACCCACAGGGGGCTATACAAAGCATGAAAAAGCGGAGTAAATGCAATTACTTGGAAATCTTATTCACGACGTTTCGCCCATGTAGGGGAAAGGGGTGGGTGTATATGTATACCCGGAGAGTAAACCTGGAGAACGTTTCAAGGGTAATTGCCCCCGAGGCCCGGTCTGTGATCAGGCCTCATGGTAGATCAGGGCCTGATCAACCAGGCTTTTACTGTTGGCTGCACGTAAAATTCTGATTAGGGTTGATTCTAGACACCTCCGATGAATGTCTGTTTTTTCGGCCATTTCCTCTTGAATAGGCAGGGCCATTCAAAAGCTAACAGGAATTCAAACTAAACATGCTCTCATGGTTAAGCACAATAACTTTCTCAAATCTTGAACACTCGAGTGCTCTTTTGAACTGTGTCTGTCTGGAACCATCAGCATATGGGAAAGGAAATTCTTCTTCCTGAACATGAGTTTCATCATTGCCAAGGTATTTACTGCTGAAGCCATTGATCTATACCATAAAGATGATGATTACCTGGATATACTTATCTCTGTTCACGACTTTGTGGACTTCCCTTTAGGCGGGATCAAATGTTTTTTCTTCTGAGGCTTTCTCATCGAACAGACATTGGGCTTACCTGCTAGACTGAAGCTGGTCGCTTTACATCTGTTATCTCAATGTCCATCACCTGACTTAGCTCTGTCGGTGACATTCTCATCATTACTCCTAGAAGATTTGACATAATTGAACCCAAAAGCAAGCTCAACCAGGCTGAGGCTTCCAAATAATTCATACTCGAAGAACTAGACAACGAAATACCAATTCCTGATGTTGCTTCAAGGAAGGCTCATTCTTTGAACAAAACTTTACCAAAATACACTATCCCTTTTATTTCATCAAGAACTACATCTGCTTTCCAAGATCTAATAAAAACGAAAAGAATCATGTAGTATTTCCCACCAACTCAATTGCCGAAGACATATCAAAAAGATGTTCAACATAACATCGTTTCCTGTTTGTAATAACCATTATTACATCTATGTAGGTGAAACATCTAGATACATCTAGAAAAGCGCTTCAGAACACCAGTATGCCAGCAAGGTGAACAATTTGAATAATTCCTGCGTGGCCCACGGATATTCCCATGATCAGTTTAGATAAATCTCCGGCCACTAAACTCTGGAATATTCATTAACCGATGTGACTTTATTCCCACCTCACTTACTCCTCACCACACTAAAAGTTAATGTGTTTGTGACTTGATTAAGGCTCTTGGTGAACAAATCTTCATCAGTAAAACTTCATGTAACTACATTTTTTTCTATATCTCATCTTTCACCATTACATAATGCACACCTTTGGAATAGGAGGCAGTCAAGTTTGATACAAAGAAAGAGGAGAGTAGCTCCAATTTCTCGAATAAAAACTCCTTTACCAGCACCAAGGCATTCCCCTTAGAGGTTCATGACTAATGCCTTGCTTTCGGTCTCTGTATATTGAGTTCCTTCCCCCATCCCCCCCACCAATCCCCAGCCAGTTACACGTCCTGGCAGCTCTTCCAGAACCTGTCCTACCGACTGCCACACCTGGCACTCAAGACTGGCATTCAGGATTCCCTGGAACTCACAAGTCTCGTCATACAAATACTGGCGTGATAATCTCCGATGCTTGTTGTGTGTGTTGGTGTCGCTGGCGAGGGAGGAGTGGATATTCAGGTACATGTTGAAGTTAACAATTTTCTTAAATTTTTTCTTTCCATTTTCATTTTAATTTTTTTCGTATTTCGTTTTACTGTATTTTCTTCCTCTACTCTAATATTAATGTTAGTCTTCCTTTCCATACTATTCCTCTCTTTCCATTCATTCTCTCTTTTTTTATTCCTCTCATATCTCTTCTAAACCCAATTCTTTCATTACTTCCTCCAACTGAAAATGATTTCCTTCTGGTTATTAATTTCTAAGGCTTACTTTAGCTGCGACCTTCAGTCTTCTTCCCGGGAAAGCCACACACAATAACAGATTGGCTCATATGTATCCTTTTACTGCCAGGCAATCATTGTGTAGGAAAACTTGTCCCAAACTTCTTACGTCAGGAGTTTAAGAACATTCCCATCTTCCTTTATTATGATCTACTGCTTTCACCTCCAATTATTTTTCTCAGTCTTTCCTGGCATCCTCATATTCCTTTTTTTATGTCATCTGTAGTTTCCTTCTTAGCATTCCTTCTTAGCATTTCTGTCTTAAGCATCACCATCTTCTCTTTTAAAACTCAGACTTACAAAAACAGAAAAATCTTCAGCCTGAGCATCGTCACCAATGCAACCAAATACCCAGATAATCTTCTTGGTCTACAGTCTCTAGTTTTTCGTACCCTAGGAGCATAAACCTCTGGCGAGCCAGCAGTAACAGGAAAGAATCCACAACTGGCGTAATAAAGAGTAATCATCCGTGAGGAATTGAGCGGAAGAGGTTTTTGAATGGTTTATTAGGTTAAAACATATCTACTGCACGAAGGTGATTAAGGCTGCATGACATTTGTACACCACCCATGAATGATACATTATTCCATAATACAGAGATTAAAGCTAACTCAAAGTGTATACATATGGAGATATATACCTCTCCAAGTGTACTCATACATACAATTGTTCTCTGTGCACGCCTGTCAAACATCAAGATAGATATATGCCTCAGAAAATATAGAAAGAAGCAGGGCTATGATTAATAATAAAAAAAAATCCTAAAAGAGATTAACTTGGTAGGGAGGAGAAGCCTGGCCTCTAACCCAGCGAGTATACTTAACCTCAATTCAAAAGACTTCAGTGAAGACTCGCACGCACTTTGGCCAACCAGCTTAAAGACTCGCACGCACTTTGGCCAGCCAGCTTAAGTTAAATATCATGCCCGTAGCGAAAACTACACTTCTGTTTCTCAGATTACAACATTAAATAATACTTCTCTGCATGAATAACGAGACAGCTATCCGAAATTGCTGTCGATATCGGCAGAAGTCGTAAAAATAATGATCACACAAGGAGCTTGCCTTCGTAAGTCAAACGTTAACACAGGTAAAGTAGTGAAGGAAAATGTGTGTAATTTCGTCAGTAAGGAAAAATGTATATCGAGGTCCAATTATAATATCCCTCTGAAGTTCAAAACGGGAATTAGCATAATGTATTCTCTTGGGGGGTTAGTGCTGTATTCTTCTTATCGACGAGGTTTTCATTCTGTCTTACAAGTTTCTTCATCTATATAGCTCTTATTTTTTCATCATTCTATCGCAGAAATATCTCATTTTTCTTATAATAATATTATTATATTCACAAAAATCATCAAACCCGTACGGATTGTAGAGTCCCGGCTTTCTCATTTAATTTGCCTAGTGTAAGAGTCTACTACATGTTTCCTTCTCTCTTTCTCTTATTATTTTCCTCGGGAATATTGCTCTTTTCCTTGTTATTTTCTACGCCTCTCTGACTGTTTTTCATAATGTTCTAGTTGCACATGCAATTTTTCTCTTATCATTCCCCTCGTGTATGTGGTTACTTTTCTATTCTCCGCGTGTAAGAGACTACTTTCTCTTATTATTATTCTGGTCATAAGGCTCCTTCTCTCTCTGTTCTAAAGTGTCTGTCTGTGTCCGTAGCCGCAGTTTGCTCTCAATATCTGCAGTATTCCGTGAACGTATTTAGCAGATAAATTATTTAAATAATGTTAATACACTATGAAACTCACACTTAAAAATTACGCCCGGCACGAAATATTTTCCCAAACATCATATAAGCATTTATTAACAGCATAATACAGTGTAAGGATGAGGTGGTCAGGCGACCCCACTCCTCACGAACTAGATGCGTTAATTACCTGCAAGTGGCAGGTAACGCCACCAGCAGGTGAGGAATAGCGAACATATCTTAAACTCTAATTGGGGAGTAGCTAATATTAGGTCATATATAGTTTGCTTTCATTTTCAGACCTGTTAATTATACGCGCTACTTCGTGGAATACTGTTAAAGGATTACATACGCACGCTTCACCTTGAAGATGCGTATATCTTCAGTGAGTTTTAAGTCAGTCTTTTAGAAAAGTATACATTAAAAATGTTTCTCCATATATTTTACAATAAAACTCGGAATTATATATTTTCAAAAATCATAAATCTTTTTTTTTTTTTTTTTGCACGCAAGATATATTGTAAATTATAATATAATACATAGGTTTCACGCATTTTCGTGTGCTAAATGACACTTAATCTCAGCATTTTGAATAAAATGAAGTGAGTAATGCCGGAGGGATAGAAAAGAATACAGGATCTGTATTCTTTTTATTATTGTTATTTGATTCGTGTGAAATAATTTACTTGTTTTTGCTGCGTCGGAGAAGAGCACACGATAGTGAAAAACACGTGAGGTTTTATCGATGACGATTAGAAAGAGGAATATGAGAGAATAACTTATCAGTTATGTAACAGCACAATCCAAATGTATTATTCACAACAGACTGATAAATATAACAGCATTCAGTCTGTTTACTGGCAATTTCTTGCTCTATATAACAGTTCTTTAATCGCTGCTTTTATCTGTGCTCAGAATGATTCATACTAGAATCCACCACTGTTAGAGCTGTAAGATCCACAGGAGTTTATTACTTCTTATAAATAATGTAAATAATAGTCATTCCTTCTCTTTTCACATAATTCACGGACTACTCCAAGTCACAGACGTTTTTTTCCTAAATACACGAGTTAAAATTCTTTCATCTTTACTATATACATAACCAGTTTCCGGAACATAGGATGAATAAGACTTTGAAACTCTATACCACAAATTTGCTCATGTTTCTGTCTCTCTCCGCTCAGGATCGCTCAGTGTTACAGCAAACCAGTTCCAGGTATCATAAAGCCACAGATATGTGGACTACTGCATGAAAAGCCAGTGAAAACGTCCAGCATCCAA
>NC_069411.1:33588460-33633460 GCF_026875155.1 Cherax quadricarinatus | reverse complement strand
CCCCAGCTCTGGTAGCACTCTCACCATCAGTTTCCCAGCTCTGGTAGCACTATCACCATCAGTTCCCCAGCTCTGATAGGACTATCACCATCAGTTCCCCAGCTCTGATAGCACTATCACCATCAATTCCCCAGCTCTGATAGCACTATGACCATCAGTTCCCCAACTCTGATAGCATTATCACCATCAGTTCCCTCATCTCTGATAGCACTATCACCATCAGTTCCCCAGCTCTGATAGCACTATCACCATCAGTTCCCCAGCTCTGATAGCACTATCACCATCAGTTGCCCATCTCTGGTAGCACTCTCACGATCAGTTCCCCAGCTCTGATAGCACTATCACCATCAATTCCCCAGCTCTGATAGCACTATCACCATCAATTCCCCAGCTCTGGTAGCACTATCACCATCATTTCCCCAGCTCTGGTAGCACTATCACCATCAGTTCCCCAACTCTGATAGCACTATCACCATCAGTTCCCTCAGCTCTGATAGCACTATCACCATCAGTTCCCCAGCTCTGAAAGCACTACACCACCCCATCAATTGTTCCCCATCTCTAATTAGCACTACTAATCACCATCAGTTCCCCAGCTCTGATAGCACTATCACCATCAGTTCCCCAACTCTGATAGCACTATCACCATCAGTTCCCCAGCTCTGGTAGCACTATCACCATCAGTTGCCCAGCTCTGGTAGCACTCTCACCATAAGTTCCCCAGCTCTGGTAGCACTATCACCATCAGTTCCCCAGCTCTGGTAGCACTATCACCATCAGTTCCCTCAGCTCTGATAGCACTATCACCATCAGTTCCCCAGCTCTGACAGCACTATCACCATCAGTTCCCCGTCTCTGGTAGAACTATCACCATCAGTTCCCCAGCTCTGATAGCACTATCACCATCAGTTCCCTCAGCTCTGGTAGCACTATCACCATCAGTTCCCCAGCTCTGGTAGCACTCTCACCAGTAAGTTCCACAGCTCTGGTAGCACTATCACCATCAGTTCCCCAGTCTGGTAGCCCTCTCACCATCAGTTCCCTAGCTCTGGTAGCACTATCACCATCAGTTCCTCAGCTCTGGTAGCAATATCACCATCAGTCCCTCAGCTCTGGTAGCACTATCACCATCAGTTCCCCAGCTCTGGTAGCACTATCACCATCAGTTCCCCAGCTCTGGTAGCACTATCACCATCAGTTCCTCAGCTCTGGTAGCACTCTAACCATCAGTTCCCCAGCTCTGGTAGCACTATCACCATCAGTTCCCCAGCTCTGGTAGCACTCTCACCATCAGTTCCCCAGCTCTGATAGCACTATCACCATCAGTTCCCTAGCTCTGGTAACACTATCACCATTAGTTCCCCAGCTCTGGTAGCACTCTCACCATCAGTTCCCCAGCTCTTGTAGCACTATCACCATCAGTTCCCCAGCTCTGGTAGCACTCTCACCATCAGTTCCCCAGCTCTAGTAGCACTATCTCCATCAGTTCTCCAGCTCTGGTAGCACTATCACCATCAGTTCCCCAGCTCTGGTAGCACTATCACCATCAATTCCCCAGCTCTGGTAGCACTCTCACCATCAGTTCCCCAGCTCTGGTAGCAGTATCACCATCAGTTCCCCAGCTCTGGTAGCAAGATCACCATCAGTTCCCCAGCTCTGGTAGCACTATCACCATAAGTTCTCCAGCTCTGGTAGCACTTTCACCATCAGTTCCCCAGCTCTGGTAGCACTATCACTTTCATTTCCCCAGCTCTGGTAGCACTTTCACCATAAGTTCCCCAGCTCTCGTAGCACTATCACCATCAGTTCCGCAACTCTGGTAGCACTATCACCTCCGGTGCACCTTTGTTCTAAGTTAAAAAACTAAACAAGACTCCATCGCACCATAAAGAACTAATCTGAGCTCAGTGAATAATTCACTATGAACTTCAGAATGCATGCTTCATCATTAAATAATACGTCTGAATAGGAACTTCAAAAAAACAGTATGAATGAAGTTCGTTGAATCTTGAAGGGAAGCGAATTTATAATGAATTAAATTATTCAGAAACTAATGCCAATGTGCTTCCTGACTTTTAACTGTAAACAGGATGACAGAAAAGTCACACCAGACTTTCATGTAATATTTTTAATAAAGTCTAAAGTCTCAAACTTATTTTCATGAAAAAATTAATAAACTATGGAAGTATAAAATCAAATAGTGGCAATAGCAAAAATGCCCTAATCTATACGTTAAAAGGAATTTGTGTTTCTGACATATATAAGATACACACGTCTATAACTATGATGTTTAAAACAATTATTTAGTTGTAAACATCCCTAGACTCTACTGTGTGGTCATACTTGATTATACATGAAGTGGAAAACAAGCAATCGCACCTTATGGTGTGATTTTGAATTTATTTCTCGGCTTATAATTATGCATTTATAATTGTGCCTGGAGTTATATTTTAGCGATTTTTTTTTTGTTGGATAAGTCCACGTAATTATTTTTGCAATACTTATTCCTAAGACTATCTATGGAGTTCACCTCCACAACTTCTAGACTTTTTCGTTCCATTAAGTCTCAATCCTGTGACTCTAAAAAGTGTTTCCTCATCTCCGTCAGTGATCTACGTCTTTACCCTTAATGACTACTTCAAACGGCTTGTCACTCTCCTATTTAATCCTATAGACGTGTGGTATATATAAATTGGCCTGTCACAGGTCAGCTAACTTTGCATATACTGTCTATGTTGGATGTATAATACATTATTCTGGTGATATGCTCAATTCGTATTTTTTTTTATCGTTATTCCGTGTGTGTAATTCTACTAAACTGTATTCTATTTCTGAATTGAATTAAAGCAGCTACTTGTTTCATCATGTATGAAACCCTTTAAGCTGTCTTCAAACAGTTTCTTATCATCGGAAAACAGTGGTACATGGGATTCATATTACCTGAAAGGTCATTAATGCATATTATAAACAGCAAGAAGCCTTGTTGTTCCTCTCTTATCGAATATATATACCTTTATTTCCACCACCCAAATACTTTGTTATCTCTCATTCCTGCCATCGTTGATAATATTTCATGTTTTTACCTTCCAATATTATTTAGCTTATATCTACCTCGATTGTCTGTTAAATGCTTTCCTGTAGTCAAGGAAAATGAAATCTTTTCATCCTTGGCTTTCCTGGTTTATTTCTGCTAATAAGTGGTAAAGCTCGAATGTTTACATTAGATCACTGTCGACAGCAGCACTGACTACTGACTAATCGGTTTTTGTCTTATTTGTGCTGAGTTTCACACATGGCGGAACACACCACCATCGACCGGTGGTCAACCCGTGTTGGACTCACTGGACTGTGTGATATAAACTGAGGTAATTCATTTAACATTTAAGGTAACTCCAAAAAATTCTAAATTATATATACAACACAAAAGCATTCGTAATTCACATTCCATTTATGCATTGCACTCATTAAATTTTCCTCTCATTACGAGCTTATGATAAGAAAAATAATGTATTTTATTTCGGCTTCCGGTATGCTAAATATATTTAAATAATTTTCTAGGTCCTGTAATATTCCGGTTCCATGAATTACTTAAGTGTACTCGTACGTACATATAATGTAATTTTGCTAAGATATTCCCGCAACAATTTAGCCACAACGAACAATATTCACATTATTATATCTATGTTATTGCGAGCATTTATTATATGTGAATGAGGTGTTGGTGTGTTTATGATACTTATACAACGAGAGTTAATGTGCAATATTCTCTGTTACGTTCGTTGTGGAGCGGCAAGGTACTGATTTATCTTGTATGTGAGCGTCTGTATATTTCAGTAATATTGTCAACAACTCGAGTGTAAATTCAAAGTTGTACTAATTCCACGAAAATCAATTTGAACATCAAAAAAAGAAAAAAAAAAGAAATTACATATTAAAATAACAAACATGAGGTAGGTATTAGATATGTTGTGTGCAATTAGGCTAAATTACATTAGCAGGGTTATCCTAGGTTGGTAAATTAGTTTTTTGTGCAACATTAAAATAAATGTATCTTGTTAATTAAAAAAAGGTGAGTTACTTTAAAATTCTTTGTTTTACGTGTATTAAATATGTACAGGTAAGGGAAAAGTGTCATCTACAGGTAGAGGAGAAAGTGCCATTCAGTACGTCAATAGTGATTCGGTGACACGATGCAAGAACAATGTGAAATATCTTGAAAAAATAAATAAGTGAATGGCTCTAAAATACATTTTTGAATCCTCAGTGGGAAAATTGAATATGGAATCTGGTTGCTCAGAATGTGGGACTAAGTGTACTCCTAAATGGATGCAGTGGCATGAATAAATAACAAGTGTTTTTTTTAAACTGATTGTACAAAATAAATCTGGAGGGTGACTTTAAAAGGAAATTGGGAATCTCCAAACAGAGCTAAATATATGATCTAAATGATAATTATTTCCATTTATCATTCTTACTCGTCTGTTTTACAAAGCCCAATATGCCTTTTCTGGCATCTCACTGAATCTTAAACGACCTATCCCAGTCCACTCTGGTTCTGGGAGTGCACCATGACGGCGGGTCACTGGATCTTCCTTGTTTTAAACCTCTTATTTGGAGTTTTTAAATCTCTCCTCATAGTTGCTTCGCCTTTGTTTTGGTATCACTAACGTGACAAACAGTTAAATCTTCTTGAGTTTCTTCATGTATATATGATCAGGCACGCTCTCCACGTCAGAGCTATTCTCTGAAAACAGTTTCAGTTTTGTTTATCTGACTGAATTGGATAAGTGATATATTTTTTTGGTGACATGCTAGGCGTGAAATGAAGAGGATCAAACCACTGCAAAAAAAATAAACATTATGATAAATGAACACCTAAAAACACATTGGAAAAACACATAGATGATGCAGGCTTGAGATTCAAGATATAATCAATTTTTCAGAAGAATTTTCCCAATAATGAATTTAAATGAAAATTTAACAGTCTATAGCAAGAAATAACAATGATGAGTGATAGCACCACAGTGGCTGGAGGTTCAGGTTTACCAGGATAAAGGAAATATATGCAAAGACTAACTTAAAATAACTAATTGGCAAACTGTTTTGATCTTTTCCTCCCTAAAGTCAGCTTAACGCAGATTATTCATTTTAAAGTTATAGTGAAAATAATGATAATAAATATAAATTAACATTTATAATAATTCTACTAATGGTACTATTACTACTGATATTACTACAGCTACTACTGCTACTACTACGACTTCTACTACTACCACTACTACTACTTATAAAATAATAATAATAATAATAATAATAATAATAATAATAATAATAATAATAAATACTACTAATACTAACTAGTATCTCCGTCAGAGCGCGATCCGAGAAGGCATCTCTGTGTATGTATACGTTTGTGTATGCATGTTTGTGCGTATGTATTTTTTCTTCCCCGGGTAACAGATTTTTAATACCCGGGTATTACAAATTTTTAATACTCGAGTATTAAAAATTTAATACCATGGCAATAAAAGTACCTTAAATTGTAATGTCGATCAGAACCTTAAAGCAATCTCTTGGAAATCAATTTCGGGAAAGATTTATATAAAATTGAGCAGAGAGCACCTGCACCTGTCAATTGCTCTACGAATCTTCACCTAGCAATAGCTGACCGAGATTTGAAACTTGATGGCGATTGGATACGGCGTTCTGAAGTTATGAACGAAATTCTGTAGCTACCAGATGCTCTAGTATCACAGTTGTGCAGTATTTACAAAGGTTCACTCATCTCAGGAAATTTAAATGATTTTAAAGACGCGTACGTTTAACATTTTTCTCGATATTCTTTTTTCTCCTGTGTTAGTTTTAAAATTGTCATAAATCCTCTAAAGAAAAAAACTTATTTTTGTTTTTTAATGATAGTCCAATTTAATAAAAATTCCAACGATTGAAAGATTAAATGAATATTTATTACATTAACAAACTGTGCTACACAAAACTGAATTACTACTATACTGGCCATAAGATGCATCAGCTATTAAATACTGAAGCCATTCTGTTGAGGAAGACGCAAATATTTTAATCATGATACTTAAGGAGAATCAATATTTTACACAGTTTTACACATAAAATGGTCAAATATGCAACTACCCACGAGAATATTATTCTCGCCGTTGTCGAATTAGGAGGCACATTTTTTTTAAGAGTTTGAAGCTACTCCGCTGAGAGTTTCGGAAGTTATCCGAGCCATTCCAGAATTCTGGGAATGGGTTCAGTAACTTTGGTCATAGAGCACCTGCACATGCCAGGTGTTCCAAGACTCTGGTCCACTTTATCATACAAGAAGAAGAAAGAAAAAAAGGAGAAGAAGAATTCGTAAGTCAAATGAACCAGAATACTTTATTACCTAATGTAAATTATTTGCATATATTCACTGAGAGATGCACACCTCTCAGTGTATATTTCCTTCGACTCTGGGTTGGTTGACTGGTTGGATCATGAGGTTTAAAGCCTATCGTCTACACTATGGTCAATAAGGTTGAAATAATCTCTTCATCAGTCAAGAATACATTAAATCCTACAACATGCATTAATACTTAAATGGTCCAAACATTTGAAAGTATGTAAAAAAATGTACATCATCTTTTGTTTTTTTTTTACATTTGAAAAAGTGTAAAAAAACTTTTATCTACATTTTTTGTTATGTTTGAAAATATGTAAAAAAAACATAGATTTACTTTTGGAGTACTACGGATATGAACGTCGATTTTTTTGGACCGTTTAAGGGTTAAAGTAAGTGCTTACTGAAGACAGTAATAAACTTGACAACTTTTTCTTGCAAAGTTACCAGTACACATGAATCTGATTCTTTAGTTTCTAAAAGGGTAGACCAGTAAGCCAGAGGAAGGTCTTGGTCAGATGATCGATAGCTTCAGCGGCGAGCCATCATATATCAACTCAAACCTATGTCAGTAAATAACCTGTTGGTGCGTTGTGTATTTTCACTATGTTTTTATTATCCTCCTGAAAATATACATAATAAAAAGAAATTTGTAGGATGATTTCCATTTTCGAGTTTGCAATACGTCAGGTCGGCAATTTAGATGATGTATTTTGACGTTTATTGTCTGCTTACATATTACGTATATGTCAATAGTCTTAGTGATAATAATGAGAGTATAGGCTTAATATTTATTACATTGACATGTAAATATACTCTTTTTTTATGAGTTTCCCTTGTACACTAATATTTTACCCTTTATGACCAGGTATTAGTGAAGCAAGTTATGAATACTGTTTCATATGTCAAAGAGAAGAGCCGACTTTAATGATCTGCGAGCATTTAAATATTGTTCTCATTATTTATTCACAAAACGTAGTGCATGTCTGTGATCATGGATGTGTACTCTTTTATACACACTATTTTTTCCAATTGTCACTAGTGAGCTCCCGTTGTGAAAATAAAGGGGATCAGAAAAAATTTGTTTATTTCGTACCCACACAGAGGCCCTCTTCAGCAGATTTTGAAAATTTAAGGGTATGATCGAAATATATGGTAGTCCTTTTTCATTCTGTCAATCTTCAGCGTTATTACACATATGTTTTTGGGATCTTTATACATACATCCACACACACACACACAAAACACACACACACACACACACACACACACACAACACACACACACACCACACCACACACACACACACATATATATATATATATATATATATATATATATATATAAATATATATATATATCAAAATAAAATATATATATATATATATATTATATAAATATATATATTTTATATATATATTATATAATATAATATATAATCAATAAGATCACAGTAAATAGTGATTTCAGAATATGCAAAACAACCACTCGGGAAGAATAAAAAGAAATCAAGCGCTTTCGTGACTACTCACATATCAGGAACTATGAAAGTAAAGCATCCAAGGGAAGCTAATAAGGAGTCTGGCCAACACCTCACTATCAGATCCCACAACGGTTTAAACACCCGACGTGCGCCGCCCAACTGGGCAGGCCTTTGCACAACTCACCAACAAACTATTCTAAACCCCAAAAAAATTAAAAAATTGTTATTTGTCCAGTGTATTATTAAATTCTTCCCAAATTCTATTAATTATAAATGGATCTAATTTATATAAACCAATGGAAATATTCATATTATTGTCAAAACTGCTTTTTATGAAACAAAATTCAATTATATTTCTGTCGACCATGGACTTGCTTGATACTACTTTCTCAACTTTTTGAAAATCAATTGGATGGTTTAAAAACTCTTACATGAATAAATAGAGCATTGGAATTTTGTCCAGTTCTAATGCTATATTTATGTTGTTTTAATCTTAGTTCGAGATTTTTTTTAAAGTTTATTACGGCCAAACTGGTAAAAATCTCGAACTAAGATTAAAACAACATAAATATAGCATTAGAACTGGACAAGATTCCAATACTCTATTTATTCATGTAAGAGATTTTAACCAACCAATTGATTTTCAAAAAGTTGAGAAAGTAGTATCAAGCAAGTCCATGGTCGACAAGAATATAATTGAATTTGTTCATAAAGAGTTTTGATAATAATAGAATATTTCCTTGGGTTTACATAAATTAGATCCATTTTATAACTAATTTGAAATTTGGGAAGAATTTAATAATAACACTGGACAAAAAATAATTTTAAAATTTCTTGGTAGAAAAAGTTTGTTGTGAGTTGGCAAAGGACTTTAAACCCTTGGCCGGCCGCACGTCAGTGTTTAACCGTTGTGGGATCTGATTATATGGATGTTGGCCAGACCCCTTATTAAAAAGCTTCCTTTGGAAAGCTTTACTTTCATATTCCTTGGATAATGTAGTAGTCACGAAAGCCTAGGAATTTCTCTATTTCTTTAAGGGTTGTTTTGCATATAAATATATATATATATATATATATATATAAATTATTATATATTTAAATATATATATATATATAAATATATACATATAATATACCTATAAATATTTTAAAGTCGTGCCGAATAGGAGAAGTGCGATCTTTTGGGTTTAAAAAGCAAAGCTCATCTTGCCATATAGGGACAATGAAAATTTGTTTTATGCAAAATTTCACCAAAATCATTTGACCTAACGAAAAAAATATATTCACTGTGTTTGTTTAGTATTAAATTTTGTAAACAAATCTAAAATATATTTTGTTGGGTTAGCTAAAAAATTTTGCGCTTGTTATAATAATAAAAAAGTTTCTAAGATTCTTTTGATGCAAATTAAAATTTTTACATTAAAAATAATGAAAAAATATATCCTTAAACTATGAGAGAAAATTTTAGAAAGGACTTAAATTTTTAAATTTAGTTCTTGCTAATTGACCACTTTTACAATATCGGGGACGACATATACATATATATACATATAATAAAATATATATTATTTATATATATATAAATATATATATAATAATAATATATATATATAATATACATTATGTACATGCTATATATAATTTAAATATATATATATATATATATATATATTATAAAAATATATATAAAATATATAAATATATTTATATAATATTATTAAAAATATATAAAATATTATTACATTACACATTCCTATCGATGTATTAAAAAAAACAATCCAATGATAGCGTAAAATTCTCCCTATTTCACTCAGCCATGACGAAGCCAGCACCTCAGGCGACCCCAGAGCCGAACCAGCAACATTATAATCCTCAATACCACCGCGCCCGTCACAAGAATCGCCGATGTTGCAGTCTTCCGGCTAAAAATGCATTAGACTTTTCTTGTCAGTTCTGAGGCAGTTTAACGGGGAAAACGAGGTTGGAGAATTGTTTTACAAATAATCCAATATAAGCTCAAATATATCTGGCTTCATTAGTTTTAATAGCTTTATCAAGGCTCATCTTTTTAATATGGGAGTCTCAAGCATGGCCATTACGTTGTCTTGTGAGGAAAATGTAAATGATGGAGTGTCCTGGGTAGAATATATGGAGTGAGGAAGAAAGGGTGATGGCATGTCCTGTGTAGGATAGATGGTGTGACGAAGGAAGAGTGATGACGTTTCTTGGGCTGAACAGATGAAGGAGTGAATGAAGTTTTTTAGTTTTTCTGTACCGTATCCTACTTAGTCTATTTTTTTTAATTTATTATATTTATATCTAGTTGTCTATCATTGTTTCTAGTTATTAGCGCAGTCTTCTAGTATACAAAGTTGATAACTTCCGTTAACCTCCTCATGCTTCTGTGGAGCACGAGCCACGGAGCCTAGTCTAACGCAAAGTTATGTAGATGATACTCTGATCAATATGTGCGGCTGCAGCGAAGACACAAACAAACATAACTACCCGAGTCTTCTGTTCCAATTCAATTTGTTAAAATTCGTTGTAGTGGTAGACTAGAGGTCTAGCTTCTCTCTTCGAGCACAGTGAGAGCGGGGAATGGGGCTAAGCCTGGGGACAGTTGGTCCCAGAAGACGAGGAGGTACTTGTAGCTCCTCCCATGGCAGACATAGGTCTAAGACACTCCCAAGACAGGGATCCAAGGCAGGGTCACCATCTGAAAAAGACCCGGTACCTGCGAATCATGAAGTTGCAGTCGTGTTAAAGGTCTAGACGTATTTTAACAAGTAAATAGTGGCTATTTTTCTGCTTACACTGAATTACCAACTGACAGCGAGTAAGGATTTCAATATGCATTGTCCCGTTTTTTTCCCCATCTCTCTTGATTGTCTACTAAAAAGGGGGGAAAAGACCTAGGGGGAAAAAGTAATCCTCAACCCTGCGTAACACAGATTTTTAAATGGAAGTTTGTGTCAGTAATGACACGTAAAAAGTGAAATTTGGGGAAAACCCTTTTTATCTCAGGGTTTTCAAAAAAATGCAAAAATTTTTGCCCTAAAGGGGGAGAGAGTAAAAAAATTTTTTAAATTAAAAAGTGTAAATACTGGTACATATATAGAGGCGGGGGGGGGGGACATACGAGGTAAAACTTCTTTAAAAACTTTTCAAAACTTCAGCACCTCACGTCGAAAAACCCTTCATATGGGTTTGCAAAAAAATAAAAGTTTGATAAAATTTAAACTAAAATGCTTTTTTTAAAAAAAATACTGATATATCTATCCCCTATCAAATCTATCTATCTATCTTCTATCTATTATCAAACTATATATATATATATATAAAATTTTATATATATATATTTTAATATATATATATATATATATATATATATTTAGTAGGTTGGTAGACAGCAACCCCCCGGGGAATTTAAAACCGCCCTCCCCAAAACCCGGGTGAAACAGAAACCGTAACTGTTTTGCATGATGGTGGGGTTGCGGGTTTTTCCCTTTTTCTGTCTCAAAAAACACGCTAGATAACGGGGAAAATTTGCTACTCCTATTTAATTTTTTGGTCACACTTCACAGACACGCACATGAAATTTTTAATATATCCCTACATCTAGGTTTTCCCCCTTTAAATTCAAAATAGACTTTGTTCTTTTTTATTTTTCTATTGCCCAAAGGGGAAGGGGAAAAAAATCTTTCCCCTCCGTAAGCTATGCGTGTCGATAGGCAAAAAAAAATCCCGGGGGGGAAAAAGGGAAAAAAAACCCCCTTTCTCCTGTTACTTTTCCCTAAAAAAGAAAAGAAAAAAAAAACTTTTTTAAAACGGGGTTTTTTTAAATGTGCGGGGGAAAAAGTGCGGATGCCCAAGAAAAAAAATGTTTGGGCGATTTTAAAGAATGAAAAAATTTGGGAAAGGTCCGGGCCCTCTAAGCAAAAACAAAGCTAAAGGGGGTAGGAAGTTTCAGGGGGGGGAAAAAAGGGAAAAAAACTGGAATCAAAGGAGTTAAAAAAAAAGGGAAAGGGGGGGTAGCAGAAATTTTTAAAATTTGATCATTTTGGGAAGGGGAAAAAGGAAAAGAATTTTTTAAAAAATTCGAAAATTTAAATGTGGTTTTAAAGTAAAGGTTGGGATGCGAGAAGTGGGTCTAAAAGCGTGAAGGGCCCCTGGAGAAGAGAGGAATGAAAGGGGGAGAGAGAGGGGAAAATTTTGGGAGATTTTAAGGTTTTTGTAAAACCCCCTTTTCCCCCCAATGAGAGAGTAATTGTGGTAGGGGCCCTGAATGCAAAAGTAGGAAAAACCCTTTTAGAGAGGGTGGGTTGGAAATTTTTGGGGGGGTTGCCAGGGGGAAAATTGAAAAGGGGAAGCCCTTTTGAAAAAAATTTGAAATAAAAAGGGGGGGGTTTAAGTTAAAGGTAAATACATATTTTAAAAAAAAGAGGAAAAATTTAAGTATCCACATTTTGATGTAGGGGGGAAATGACAGTAGTTTTTTTGGGTTAAAATTTTTGGGTTTAGAAAAAAAGACTTTTTGAGTAGACTTCAGGATTTTCCCTGTTTATAGGGGGCCACAGTTATCAGATCACTTTCTATTTTGAAAGCTCCCCTTTGAGAATAAAAGGGATGGGTTACAAGGAGAATGGGAAGCATCGGGGAAAAGGAGGGGTAAAGGGTTTATAAATTTTAAAAGGGAGGAGGCAGTTAAAGGGAAAAGAAATAAACACCCATTGGAGGAAAAGATGGGCAAAAGGAGAGCAAAAGGCAATGGGGCCCGAAGAGGAATGGGGGGGGGTTTTTTAAAAATGTGTTTTTTGGGATTTGTTCAGCAAATTTTTGTGGTTACGGGAAAAAAGTGGGGGTGCAGGGGGGAAAGGGAGCAAATTTGGTGGAAATTTTGAAGTAAAGAGATTTAAAAAAGGGAAAAAAAGGTTAGCATATAGAATTTTTTTCCCAAAGTAAAAAATGATGAAAAGGGAGGGAAGAGTATAGGGAAAGAAAAAGAGAGGGGTTTTAAGGGAGAGTGGTAAAGCCTGTAAAAAAGAGAGAAAATCGAGAGTGGGGGTGAGTGTTTTTTAAAAAATTTTGTTGAAAAAAAGGGAAAAATTTTTGGAGGGGGAAAAATTTAAAATTTAAAGGGGAAGCCTAGGGGAAAAAAAGGGAAATTTTCAGTTAAAAATGGGAAGGGGAAAGGGGTTTTTTAAAATAGGGGTTAAAGGTTTTTGGGAAGTTTGGGGGGAAATATTTTAGGAATTTTTAAAATTGTTGTGAAAAAAAGGGAACGGATTTCGTGTTTTAAGGGGGGGGGGAGGAAAAACCCATTTTTTGTGGGGTTTGGGGAAAAGAGCCAGTTGTAAATGGGGGGGAAATTTTTCGTAAAGGCAGTAGGAAAAATAAAAGGGGGGGTTAAAGGCACCCGGGGGTTTTGGGGGAATAAAGATAAAAAAATTTTAAAAAAGAAGGGGGGGGAATATAGTTTTGGAGTGGTTGGGCAATTTTTTAATTTAAATGAAAGGGAATAGGGAAGGGTTTCCTGGGAAAATTGGCAGAGGCATGATATTTCCCTTTTTGTAAAAAGGAAAAGGGGGTTTTAAAAAAAGGTGCAAAATTATGGGGGGGGATAAAGCCCTGTTGAGTGTACCGGGTTTAAAGTGTAGGGTTTAAGAGTTATAATTGAAAAAAATTAAGAAAGACGGGAATAAAGGGTAGCAGATGAACAAGGGGGCTTTAGGAAAGGTAGGGGGGGTGTGGGCCAGGGGTTTACAGTGAAACATATAAGTGAACAGTATTTTGATAAGGCCCCAAAGAGGGGCCCTTTTTTTGGGTTTATGGGAAATTTTGGAAAAAGGCCCAAAGACAGGGTGGAAAAGGGGGGAAAGTGGCAGAGTTGCAAGTTTTATGGGGTAGGAGGTAGGTTACTAAAGCATTTAAGAGTTTTTAAAAGGGGGGATGTGAGGCTCCAAATTAAGAAATGTAGAAAAAAGGGGAAATTTTTTTTCCCCCTAAAAAGTAGGGCCCTTTGACAAGGGGGTGGGTGATGTTTTAAACCCCCCGGGGGTTTTTTTTTAATAAATTTATAGATGGGGTTTTTAAGAAAGAAAAAGCAGGGGCTGGCAAGAGGGGGTTTGGGGTTTAAAAAATAAAGAATCACACAAAAAAAGTGGGAGTTGTTTACAGTGCCTTTTGCTGATACACTTTTTGCCCCTTGGGAATTCTGAAAAAAAGGAAAACTGGGAAAAGATTGGGGGGAATTTTGAATTTTTGGGAAAGGGGTGCAAAAGAAAAAAAAATTAAAAAGGGGAATACAGGAAAGAGTAAGGTTTTTTGAGGGGGTTTAAAAAAAAGATTAGGGAAAGAAAGATTGAATATCAGATTGGGGGGGAGAGAGTAAAAGGGGGGAGGTGAAAAGTATTCAGATATTTGGGGGTGGGGCGTGTCAGCGGATGGGGGCAAAGAAAAGAGGTTTAATCAAAAGAATTTATGAGGGAAAAAGAAAATGAGGGGGGCACTTAGGAGTCGTGGAGACAAAAAAAACTTTGTCCCCTTTGGGGGCAAAAAAGGGGGGAAAGTTTAGAAATTTAGTTTTACCAAACCCCCTTATATGGGTGTGAAGCATGGGGGAAAGAATGTTGCAGCGAGGGGAAGGCTGGAGGGGAGTGGAGATGTCATGTCTGAGGGGAATTTTTTGGTGTGAAATTTTAAAAAAGAGAATTCGTTGTTTGGGAAATTAGGAGGAGGTGCGGGGTTACCAAAACTGTTGTCCAGAGGGGTGAGGAAAGGGGTTTTTGAGGGGGGTTTTGGACATGTAAAAGGGAAAGGGCGAAACAGAATAAATTCCCCGAGTGATCATTTGGGAGTGGAAGGGGGCGGGGTTAGGGGTCGGCCCCAGGAAAGGGTTTGGGGGGAGGGGGGGAAAGGAGGTTTTGTGTGCGAGGGGCTTGGACTTTCCCGCAGGGAAAGCCGTGAGCGTGTTTGGGTAAGGGGGGAATGGAGACCAAAAGGTTTTTAAAACTTGGGGTGCTTTGGGGTGTGAGCAAAGTTAAAATTTAAAGAAAGGGGGTTCCCGGGAAAAACCCGGGAGGCCGGGACCCTTTAGTCCTGGAGAGGGAAGTACAAAGGGCCCGCCCTGAAGGAAGGGGGGTGTTAATGTTGCAGTTTTAAAAAAAGTAGTGTAAAAACAAACCCCCTGGCAAAACATGATGGAGTGAATTTATGGTGGGAAAATTTTTCTTTTTCGGGACCACCCTGCCTTGGTGGGAACGGGGAGGGGAAAAAAAAAAAAAAAAAAAAAAAAAAAAATTTTATAAATATATAAAATACATATATATATATATAAATATAAAATATATATATATATATATATATATTATATAATTTTATATTAAAATATATATAATATATATATAATTTTATATAAATATATAAAATTTTATTATATAATATTTTGCAAAAGATCACAGTAAACCCGGAGAAACAAATATGCCAAAAAAAACCACTTGAAAGAATTTGAGAAATTTAAAACGCCTTTTTGTTTAAATACTCAATTATCAAAGGGAAATTGAAAAATAAAGAAACCAAGGAAGCTATTTAAGGGGTCTGGCCAAACCTTACTATCAGATTTCCCCAAAAACGGTTTTTAAAAACCTGACGCGCGGGCCCACCCAAATGGATAGGGGCCTTTGCACAACTCACCCACAAACAATTCTACCCAAGAAAATTTAAAAAATTATTTTTTTGTCCTGTATTTTTAAATTCTTCCCCAAAAAATATTAATTTTTAAATGGGTCTAAATTTAAATAAAACCAAAAAAAATTTAAAATTATTTCAAAACGCTTTTTTGAAAAAAGATTCAATTAAATTCCTGTCACCATGGGGCTTGCTTGATCTACTTTCTCAACCCTTTTTTAAAATCAATTGGTGGTTTTAAAAACTCTTACTGAATAAATAGAGATTGGAATCTTGTCCAGTTTTTAATGCTAAATTTTTTGTTGTTTTTTCCCTTGTTCGAGATTTTTTACCATTTTTAACCCTTTAAAAAACTTTTTTCGCAAAATTTTTCAAGGGAAACTTATAGACACATCCATCACATTTTTGGGGGGGAAATTTTTTATCAAAATTTTTTTACTGTTTCAAGATTTTTTGAATACAACTTTAATATTAAAAATTTTTAAGGGAAAAGAAGGCATTTTCAACCCAAATTTTTTTGGGAAGGTGAAGGTGGTGTGCCTTCTGAATGCTTTCTGCATACTACTGTGGGAAAAGCGTGGTTATTAAGTTATTGTCACTTTCTTGTTTCTCCATTCAGTTTGGCCAAACTTCTTTGACGACTCTCTCATTTTCAAAGAATTTCGGGCCCCCATAACGCCGTTCACGGGGTATTTTTTGTTTTCTCACGCCCTTCTCTGTAAACTTTAGAAAATAATTTGTGGCCCCTTTAAAAAAAACACAGGAAAATCAAACCCTTTCTATTTTTAAATCAAACTTTTCCCCGTATTTTACCAAAAATCATCCAACCCCTTACATCTAAAATTATTCTGATTTTTTTTTCCCGAATAACCCAAATGAAGCTTGTGGGCCACGCTGGGAAAGCTTTCTTTAAAAAAATTTTTAAATCGTTTTAAATAGCCTGGTCAGTTTCCCGAGAGAATTTTTTTGTACAAAAAATTTTGAAGATAGTAAAAATTTGTACCCCAAGAAGAGAATAAAAAGATGATATAATTTACTGATAATTTTTCCAAAAATAATTCATTTTGACTCCCGAATAGTGTTTAAAAAAAATCAGTTTTTTTTAATTTTTTTTAATTTTTCATTATTAAACCCTTTGGGTGATGAAAGTAGCAGTGCAAACTTCGTAAAATTTTAAAGATATTTAAATATTTTTTGCGATATTAAAAAGATTTAAAAAATATCTTCCAAATTTTAGCAAAAGTGTAAAAAAATTTCCCCAATTTCAACGAAGGGGGAAAAGAGAATAGATAAAAAATTGAGACGAGAGGGGAGAGAGAGAGAGAAAAAGAGGGGAGAGGGGAGAGAGAGGGGGTTTTTTTGGAGGGAGAGAGAAGAGAGAGGGGGGAGGGAGAGAGAGAGAGAGAGAAGAGGAAAAGGAGAGGGGGGTAGCAAAAATGAGCTCATAGCTATTAAAGGGAGGAGCTCCCCTTAAACCCAAACCCTTTTAAAAAAAATTTGGATTAAAGAGAAAGGCTGTTAAAAAAGATAAATAGATTGACAGAAAGTATACAGACGAACCCGACAGACAAACAGACCGACAGAAAATTAAGTGTCCTAACACAAGGCTAAGTGAAACCTCTGGGGGAAGGGTTGCCAAAACTTCCCCTTTAGCTTCCAAATAACACACTTTAATCAAGTTTTCGTTGGGTGCCTTGTCGTTACCGAGGTTTAAGCCCCAGACACAACCATGGGGAGGGCTGTGATTGTCAACACCACACAACACCATACACCACACACCACACAACAGGGCACCACACCACACACCACAAATACCCCACACACATACCCCACAAACAGTTTAAAACACACACCACACAACACACACATACAAACTCAAAACAAACACACAAAAAACACACACACACCAAAAAACCCCACACACACACAAAAACACCACACACAAACAACACACACCCCACACACCCCACAACACCACACACCAAAACACACCAATTGATTTTCCGTAGCCTGGGTAGAAACGGCTGTCTTCGCTCGCTGCCCCCAGTTAAAATTTTGCCAAAAACAGTTTTTGATGGGTCCCCCTTAGGGGCTTTTCCCTTGGTCTTGGTTAAACCCTCGAAAGAAATTTAAAACCCTTACATCGCTTGGGGTTGTCTTGGTAACCCCCCGTGAATTACAACTACAAAGATGCTCTCTATAGACTGAATATAATCTATCATTTAAGTGAACATTTACTAGAGACAAGTACAGAATATTCAGAAAATTCTTCCTTAAAAATCATGTTAGATAATGTAATAAACGTGACTGAAGAGTCCAGACAGTTTAAACCATAAGAAAATGCGTCTTTATTATACAAAAATCTGCAAAAAGTATGAGGAACACAGCGATTAATTTAATATTTTAACCAAATCGAATTCATGGAACATTTTTGAAGTAAAAGATTTGTAGGAAATATTACTTTGACTCGTGTAAAATATAAATAAGGTTGTTCTGATGAATGACCGTTGTTGGTTAAGATGGGATTGCGATAATGATGAGAGAAGTGTGATGAAGAGTTCATTGTTTTAATTATAAGTAGATAGCGTTCTTAAGTGAATTTTTATTGGTAACGAGTTAATTGTAATAATGGTGAGTAGAGTGTATTAATGAGGCGTTGACTGTAATATTGAGTAGCGGATTATATAATGAGAAGATTGTATTAATTATGGGTAGATTTTATTAATGATAAGCAGACTGCATTAATAATGGGTAGACTGAATTAGTGACGGGTAGAGAGGATTATATCCTAATTTTTTAAATACAAACTAACATAACTGGAGGAATAAAAATACAAAACAAAAATTCTGAATAACTTTTCATGCATAATTTGGAGATTATCAGGGAAGAATCAGAACTGAATAACCAATACAATTTACTGACTTTATAATATAAAAAAGAATGTACCGTCGGGGTTATAACAAAGTAGATATATGCAAGCTAATAATCCCACCTTAGAAGCATAACAAACGCACTCATCATCTGACCTTAATTGTATTATAAATCGACCACTCATATTTGACCTTATAGATAATAAATATGGGCCAATCATGAGACCCAAGAGGCATAAGTGCAAAAACTACCAAAGAGCAAATGCAGAACTTTTGTTCACACAATTTTAACCAAAGAATTGTCTAAACAAAACTGGTGTATTGCTACACCTGAGAGACAATGGCTTGCCTTTGTCACCCACAATGGCTTTTTTCAATGTGTTCGTGTTCCTCACAATGGAGGAAACCAAGGGTAATATAACTTTATATTTCACTGTAATGAAGGCTTCAGATTTTTTCCCATGTTGATAAAAAAATTATTCGAACTCTTTTTAATGGAGACATTAAGATCTTTGATAAAAGAATTAGATTATACGTATATGTTTACATACTTTTCTCTCTTTTTTTTTCTGAGACTTACCATATATTACGTTTTTCTGTATCCCTTTCCAGAAAGTGTCCACATCTTCTAAAAACCAGTAAACTTGGTAGGTCATACGAACATGCTCAAATAATTGTTGCACAAGGAAACGGCTGTTAAGCCGAAATGAGTTCTCGTTCTGTGGAAGATGATAGTAAGGGAAGAAAACATGTCAACATCACTGACATCTAACATGTAAAAGAAGAATACAACTGCCTGATAAAGTCAAAGTGCAGTAAATATCGGAGTTATACTGAATCATATATTAAAAAGAGTACTCTGATAATAATAATAATAACAATAATAATAAGAGGAATAAAAATAATAATCATTGTTATTATTATTATTATTATTATTATTATTATTATTATTATTATTATTATTATTATTATTATTATTATTATTATTATTATTATTATTATTAATATTATTATTATCGGCATTTCACTGCTAACACTATATATGTTTTATATCAAATTCTTTTAAAATAAACTAGCGTTGTGGCATTTTAACCTTTTTCGCTACCGTAATATAAGAGTTTGGTTGTCCTTAAAATATTCTCTGACAACAAACATGGTTGTTTCTTACACAAAATATTTCTTTTGGCATAACTTCGCGTTGGAGGAACATAACTGTTGTCTTTCTTTTGTTTTGGTAGTCGAAGCAGAGACGTGAAAATATTGTAATGAAATTTGTCCAAGATAACAGCATAAAGAGGATGTGACGGTTTTCGTGAGCATCTGTAGACTATGCAGTAAACATTTTTTTTTTCCTTTTAGCATGCAAACTACTGGTTCTGAACTCTGGTGTATCATAGAGCGAAATACTCACTTTTTATTGATTCTCTCTTAATTAAGATTTAATCTGTTGATATTTGAGGTTAGTCATAAATTTTGTTAAACATAATAATATTTTTACCATACCAACAATTTCCGAATCTTCGAAATATCGATGGACTTACATAGTTACAAATCCGCTTGTGTCTCTCACTGTCTGTGAAAGCGATAAAAACTCTACTTATATAGGTAAAACTGTCGTTGCTCTACCATACGTACTTTATACACGCTCCTCTCATTTTCAGTATAAATTATGGCACAAAATTGGGCAGAGGAAAGGTGTTGTTAGCACAGTGCCAGAATTACCTCACCATTTACTCTCGCTCACACTTGTGATTAACCTCTGCTGGCCTGACTAACCACAGGGCATTGTGAGAACTCGGTGAAGAAAGAGAGTTAAGTGCCTAATAATTTGCTATAATGATGGGTCGTGACCTGTTGTGATAGTAGTTATCAATAATCTTTGCACATCATTGCTGATGTATTTCGTACCTTCAAATTTCACCGTTGGGGTTTCTGTGTTTTTCTTTCATTTATAACAGTTAAGTGTCACAGTGAATAAATATGATTAACATATTTTTTTTTTTCATTTGCCCATAGCTTGTCACTTCGTAAAGCTGTGCGGTTTATCATATGTTGAAATGAGTGATAGCTCTTGTCACTTCTGAAAGTGGTGCCGTCATGAAACGAGCAAAATTGCATGCAATCGTCTTGCGTAAAATGAGAGAAGGTTGAGGACCCGTAATTGCATGAAATTACAAGTTTGTCACAGGTTTATAAAGAGGCATGTATATTGACTAATGTCAGGATGTTTGAACATGAAACAGGAAGAGTGCTCCTATCCCCCATTGTGGATATATATATATATATATATATATATATTATATATATATATATATATATATTTATATATTATATATATATATTATATAAAATATATATATATACATATATATATATATTATATATATATTTTTATATATATATAATATATATTTATAAAATATATATATATATATATATATATATATGTATAGGTAGTAGGTTGGTAGACAGAACCACCCAGGGAAGTACTACCGTCCTGCCCGATGACTGTGAAAAAAAAACCTGTAACTGTTTTGCATGATTTGGGAAGGATTGCTGGTTTCTTTTTCTGTCTCATAAACACGCTAGATAACAGGGATATCTTGCTATCCTACTTACACTTTGGTCACACTTCACAGACACGCACATGCATATAATATATATACATACATCTAGGTTTTTCTCCTTTTTTTAAAAAAGCTCTTGTTCTTTTTTATTTTTTTTCTATTGTCCATGGGGAAGTGGAAAAGAATCTTTCCTCCGTAAGCCATGCGTGTCGTAAAGAGGCGACTAAAATGCCGGGAGCAATGGGCTAGTAAAACCCCCTTTTCCTGTATACATTTACTAAAAAAAGAAAGAAGAAAAACTTTATAAAAAATGGGATGCTTAAATGTGCGTGGATGTAGTTTCGGATGACAAGAAACAGATGATTGCTGATGTTATGAATGAAAAGAAGTTGGATTTTCCGGCTCTAAGCGAAACAAAGCTGAAGGGGGTAGGAGAGTTTCAGTGGGGGGAAAAAAAGGGGGATTAAATCTGGAGTATTGAAGATTAGGCAAAGGAAGGGGAAAGCAGTAATGTTAAATGATCAGTTAGGGAAAAGGGGAAAAGAGAAAATGAATTTGTAAATTAAAAATTTAGTGGATAAAAGTAAAGGTTGGTGCGAGAAGTGGGTCATAATAAGCGTGTAGCCCCTGGAGGGGGAGAGGAAGCAGAGGAAGAGAGAGATTTGGGAGATGTTAAGTGAATTATAGGACCCTTTAAACCCAAAGTGAGAGGGGGTAAAATTGTGGTGGGCCCTGAATGCAAAGTGGAGAAACTTTTAGAGGGGTGTGGTAGGAAGTTTGGGGGGGCCGGTGAAATAAAGGGACCCCCTTTGATTGAACTTTGTATAAAAGGGGTTTTAGTTATGGGTAATACATATTTTAAAAAAAAAGGGGATAAATAAGTATACAGTATGAGTGGGCAAAATGACATAGTTTGTTGGATTTTTTTTGGTAGAAAAAAGCTGTTGGTAGATTTCAGGATGACATGTTTATAGAGGGGCCCAGTTATAGCACTTTCTAGTTGTACTACATGAGAGTAAAAGGAGGGGGGATACGGGGAAAATAGAGCATCGGGGAAGAGAGAGGTGAAGGTTTATAAACTAAAAGAGGACGTTAGGGTAAATATAAACAGTATTGGGGATGGGGGCTAATGAGGCATGGAAATGGGGTCGAAGGGGTTTGGGGGTGGGTTTTTAAAAATGTAGTGTTAGAGTTTTTCAGCAGAAGTTTGTGGTTACAGGGAAAGTGGTGCAGGGGGGAAAAGGGGGGATTGGTGGAAATGAGATGTAAAGAGAGTAGTAAGGAGGGAAAAAGTTGCATATGGGGAAAATTTTTACAAAGTAGAAATATGCAAGGAGGGGAAAGTATATGGAGAAAAAAGAGAGAGGTTAAAAGAGTGGGGTGAAGCATGGAAAAGAGAGCAAATGGAGATGGGTGAGTGTTACAACAAATTTTGTTGAAAAAAAAAAAAGTTTTGGGGGGAGATTAACAATTAAGGAAAAACCCAGAGAACAATGGATTTGTTTAAAAAAAAGGGGAAAGGGGGGGGGTTTTTAAAGGGGGTTAGAGGTTTGGGAAGATGGAGGGGAATATTTTAGGAATTGTTTTAAAGTTGATGAAGAAAGGGGGAACGTGATTTCGGGATAGGGGGAAAGGGGAATAACATCTTTTAGGAGTGAGGAAAGAGCCAGTTGTGAGTGTGGGGGGAAATTCGTGAGGCGTAGGTAAAAAGAAAGGGGGGTAAGGCAGCCGGGGTTAGGGGTAAAAAAGAAATTTAAAAACAGGGGGGGAAAGTTTTGGAGTGGTTTGGTGCAATTATTTAAAAAAATTATGGAAGGGGGAAGGTACCTAGGATGGGAGAGACATCATAGTTTCCTTTTTATAAAAGGGAAAGGGGATAAAAAAAGAGTGCAAAAATTATAGGGGGATAAGTCTGGAGTGTACCGGGTAAAAGGTATGGTTTGATTATAATTGAAAGAATTTTAAAAGTAAAACGGAGAATAGGGTAGCAATGAACAAAGGAGGCTTTTTGGAAAAGGTAGGGGGTGTGTGGACCAGGTGTTTTACAGTGAAACATATAAGTGAACCAGTATTTAGATAAGGCTAAAGGGTCTTTGTGGCATTATGGATTTGGAAAAGGCGTATGACAGGGTGGATAGGGGGGCAATGTGGCAGATGTTTGCAAGTGTATGGTGTAGGAGGTAGGTTACCTGAAAGCAGTGAAGAGTTTTTACGAGGAGTGAGGCTCAAGTTAGAGTATGTAGAAAAAGAGGGAATTTTTTTTCCCAGTAAAAGTAGGCCTTAGACAAGGAGGGTGTGATGTCACCGTGGTTGTTAATATTTTTATAGATGGGGTTGAAAGAGAAGTAAAATGCGAGGGTTTGGCAAGAGGCGTGGAGTTAAAAGATAAAGAATCACACACAAAGTGGGAGTTGTCACAGCTGCTCTTTGCTGATGACCCCTGTGCTCTTGGGAGATTCTGAAGAGAAAGTTGCAGAGATTGGTGGGAATGAATTTGGGTTTAGGGTGTGCAAAAGAAAAAAATTTAAAAGGTGAATACAGGAAAGAGTAAGGTTATGAGGATAACAAAAAGATTAGGTGATGAAAGATTGAATATCAGATTGGAGGGAGAGAGTATGGAGGAGGTGAACGTATTCAGATATTTGGGAGTGGACGTGTCAGCGGATGGGTCTATGAAAGATGGGTGAATCATAGAATTGATGAGGGAAAAAGGGAGTGAGTGGTGCACTTGGAGTCTGTGGAGACAAAGAACTTTTTTCCTTGGAGGCAAAGAGGGGAATGTATGAGAGTTAGTTTACCAACGCTCTTATATGGGTGGTGAAACGTGGGGATGAATGTTGCAGCGAGGAGAAGGCTGGAGGCAGTGGAGATGTCATGTCTGAGGGCAATGGTGGTGTGAATATAATGCAGAGAATTCGTAGTTTGGAAGTTAGGAGGAGGTGCGGGATTACCAAAACTGTTGTCCAGAGGGCTGAGGAAGGGTTGTTGAGGTGGTTTCGGACATGTAGAGAGAATGGAGCGAAACAGAATGACTTCAAGAGTGTATCAGTCTGTAGTGGAAGGAAGGCGGGGTAGGGGGTCGGCCTAGGAAAGGTTGGAGGGAGGGGGTAAAGGAGGTTTTGTGTGCGAGGGGCTTGGACTTCAGCAGGCATGCATGAGCGTGTTTGATAGGAGTGAATGGAGACAAATGGTTTTTAATACTTGACGTGCTGTTGGAGTGTGAGCAAAGTAACTTTATGAAGGGGTTCAGGGAAACCGGCAGGCCGGACTTGAGTCTGGAGATGGGAAGTACAGTGCCTGCACTCTGAAGGAGGGGTGTTAATGTTGCAGTTTAAAAACTGTAGTGTAAAGCACCCTTCTGGCAAGACAGTGATGGAGTGAATGATGGTGAAAGTTTTTTCTTTTTCGGGCCACCCTGCCTTGGTGGGAATCGGCCAGTGTGATAATAAATAATATATATATATATATATATATATATATATATATATATATATATATATATAAAATATTATATATAATATATAATATATATATATATATATATATATATATATATATATATATCGACCGTTTCCCACAATGGTAGGGTGGCCCGAAAAAGAAAAAACTTCACCATCATTCACTTCATCACTGTCTTGCCAGAGGCGCGCTTGCACTACAGTTATAAAACTGCAACTTTAACACCCCTCCTTCAGAGTGTAGGGACTGTACTTTCCACCTCCAGGACTCAACTCCAGCCTGTCTGTTTTCCTGAATCCCTTTATAAATATTATTCTGCTCAAGTCCTAAAAACCATTTGTCTCCATTCGCTTCTAAGACATTTACGCATACTTTCTGGAAGTCCAAACCCAAAGCACACAAAACCTCTTTTACCGCCTCACTCTAACCTTTCCTAGGCCGACCTCTACCTTGCCTTCCCTCCACTACAGATTTATTCACTTTCGAAGTCATTCTATTTTGTTCCATTTTCTCTACAAGTCCGAACCACCTCAACAACCCTTCCTCAGCCCTCTGGATAATAGTTTTGGTAATCCCACACCTCCTCCTAATTTCTAAACTACGAATTCTCTGCATTATATTCACACCACACATTGCCCTCAGACATGACATCTCCACTGCCTCCAGCCTTCTCCTCGCTGCAACATTCATCACCCATGCTTCACACCCATATTAGAGAGCTAGTATAACTATACTCTCATACATTCCTCTTTTTGCTTCCATGGACAAAGTTCTTATCACCACACACTCCTCAGTGCACTACTCAACTTTTTCCCTTCGTCAATTCTATGATTCACCTCATCTTTCATAGACCCATCTGCTGAAACGTCTACTCCTAAATATCTGAATACATTCACCTCCTCCATACTCTCTCCTATCAACGTGATATCCAATCTTTCGTTACCTAATTTTTTTTGTTATCCTCATCACTTTACTCTTTCCTATAATCACTTTCAATTTTCTTCTTTTACATACCCTATCAAACTCATCCACCAACCTCTGCAATTTCTCTTCAGAATCTTTCAAAAACTCAGTTTGACAACTCCCACTTTGTGTTAGATTCTTAATCTTTTAACCCCAAACCTCTTGTTAACACCCGAACATTCGCTTCTCTTATAAAACCATTTGTAAATATATTGAACAACAACGGTGACATCATACATACATGGACAAGGAGTATAACAAATAGTTCAATTTAAAGGTTGGAAGCCCAGTTTCCGAGGTTTCAGTTGCTGCGTGGAAGCAATCACTCTGCATGACAACAACGGCACTACTAGCAGCACAAGTAGGCTGGCGAAGAGAGCCGTCATCATGCAAAATATGTGGAAAAGAATGCTTTATGATTCAAACATCAGTACAACTTAAAGCGTAGTGCTAAGCTTCAAGACAAAACTTTGATTATGATCTAAAAAGATTCTTTGGGGAAAATGTCGCTATTTTCTTTCTTCACATAAATAGTGTATTTCATTCACCTGGATATCAGTTTCATTTTTTTTTATCTATTTGGGAAAGTGTTCACCTGTGATGACGAAAGTCTCGGGACAGGGCAGCTTCTTTATAAGGGTTTGGATGCACTTTCTAAGTATATTACCATCATTGTGAACATGTGTTGCTCTGACAAGATCTCTGATGCTTGGAATATTCAAATTCCCTGTACATATTAAGATTTTATTGAAATATGCACTTCCTACGAAGATCCTCATCGCTTGTTCATTAATTTTTCAGCCAATGAAGTAATGTAGGCAAAATGCATAACTTTCTCATCAGCCCTATACCTGGAAGAAACCCGCCCACCTCTCTTCGTATTGGCGAGTCTTGATACAACAAGACTAAGTAGCGGAGACTCAATCCCAGACATCTGTATCTGGTTACAGATTTGAGTCGAGAATCTTCATGAAACAGGATCCTGCTGAATGCGCCTCCCTGTCTGTGAGGACGCCTCTTAAGTATCTTTGTATCCTCAGCTGAGAGTGTTATTGTTATTGTTATTTTTATTATTATTATTTATTATATTATTGTTATTATTACTATTATTATTATTATTGTTATTATTATTATTATTATTATTATTATTAATTTTATTATTATTATTATTATTATTATTATTATTATTATTATTATTATTATATTATTATTATTATTTTTATTTTTATTATTATTTTTATTATTATTACTATTATTATTATTATATTTATTATTATTTTTATTATTATTATTTTTATTTTTATATATTATTATTATTATTATTATTATTATTATTATTATTATTATTATTACTTATTATCATTGGTAATTAAATATGTTTTATCATTACTATTTGTCATAGAAAGACAATTAACATAATTATAATTATAGCTAAATGTTTTTCCTCAAAAACTCTGAAGTCAAAACAGAAAAATCCGTATTTTTTTTTTCGGCAAGTAAAAAGAAAAGTCAATGCGAGAATTGTCAAACTGACCTTTGCAACCTGTCCATCAACATGAAGCAGCTTCTGAGCGAATGGAAATTGTTTGTAATAAAAAAATTTAGCAGCTAACTGATTATTAGCCCAGGTAAGCCACGTAGAATCTTTTGTTCCCTGATCTGTACATACCTTACTGATTGATTCATTTTGACAGGATACAATGCAGATTTTAATAATGGTAACATTAAATTATGGTTGTTAATTTGCCCTTTTCTTGAGGGCACAATCTGTTTTGAGGCTTTAAGAGTGAAATATTAAATAATCTTTTTATATAAACGTTAGTTCCGGGTAGAATCCTGGGAGCTGCGTGACATTCAACAAACACTCACTCGGTTACTTCACAGCAATTTAAAAATAAATAGCAGGAAGGATATATTTCAAACGTATATACGTAACATTTTTAAAATCGTTTAGCTTATTTAGTGAAAGTATCTCATCATTATTCATGTTTACCCTCAGACAATACAGATATCTTTTCTCAAAATAGCCATTTCTGTAACAATGTTTCCTCTCATAAAATAAACATATACGAGTCATTAACAATAAATATGACGTCATTAGACACAAGGTTTCACTAGATATCTTCCCGTTGCTCCCGCCTCTCTGCTCCAATGGTCCATATCTTTCACCAACAAATATCTGGACTTCTCACACAAGGAAGAAAAATGTCTCTGTTTACATTCCAAGGCGAGAATTATAGCCGGCTTTGACCATAGTGATAATATATGGAGGAGACACAGAGGGAGAAAAGAAAGATATTACTCTCTCAAAACGTTTTCATCCCTCCTGCCACTTCACCCTAGCGGAAAATAAGAACGTTGAGCGATTGCCACAGTTATGTTTATCTGAAGAGAATGTGAGCTCTTTTACGTGGAAGAGAATGTCGGTTTCATAGTAGGAGCGAGAAAACGTGATTTAGTGTTTTGGTGGGGCTGATGGATCGACATGGCTTGACACGTAGAGATGAAGAGCTTCGATGTAGACATATCATTGAGGCGAACAATAGTATTTTGAAAGGCAACACATCATGGGCAATTATTTCGCTCGTTCTACCAATGATAAAAGAACAGCTGCTTGTTGTTTATGCAACATATTTATATATAAAAAAATGAGTAGCTGCTTTCTTTATGATGTAATCTTTTAGAGGAATAAGTTTCAATTGTTCTTATCAACATGTTGCCGTAGACTCTAAGATGTTCCTAATGTACCAATGCTTATGTGCATTTTAGGATAGGTACCGTGAGTCATAATTATTCTAGTGGTCGCTAATTTAATTCTATGGGCGAGTTTGATCTTTTACTTAACATTTAGTTTGAATCTAAACTTGTCCATACAATATTCAAATATATTCACGCAGAACATTTAATGTACAATACATTTTTTTATGTTCTTCTCAACAGCTAGGAAATCCTTAACCTTTACTGTAAGAGGTAACCTATTACTCTATATTAGTTAACTGTTGAATGAAGACCTCTTCCGTAACGACTCTTCTGTCTAGATATGCTGTTGAGAAAAACAGAATGAATAGGAGAGTGTATAAACTTTATTTAGAGAAAAGTAGGAGTAGTTGGAGGAAGGGTTAAAGAAGATTTTGTGTGTGAGGGGCTTGAGCATGCAACAGGCTTGTGTGAGCGTGATAGGAGTGAGTGGAGGCAAGTAGTGTTTATGAACTGACGTGTTGTCGGGGTATGAGCAAGGTAACATTTATCGAGGAACTCAAGAAAAAAACTAGTGCAATAGTTGTAATGAAACAGCTGCAGTGAAAAAAAAAACCGGGAGGGGGAAGGAAAAAAATCCAGCCGTCATTATCAGAGCATTATACTGCAGCATTAATCCCATTAATGTACAAGTCAACAGTCTAACAATCTACCCCCGGTAGAGCGTTGTAGGAAGAGGACATCCAGGCTCGGATTTGTGTGTTTTATGACGAGAAGGATTATTGTTGTTAGGTTTTATGTTTTTTAGCTTTCCACCTGAAAAATTTAATACAGCACACGAGAAAGTGTAAAACTGGTACCAGCCACAGTGGCACGTCTGAGCTACTAGAAACTGCCATCCAAGGGACCGGGATTAGTCTTTTAAGGTCCATTTTGCAGATGAAGGGGCCGTGTGACCTAGCGCAGTGATACGGGTTTCCAGTATTTTTTGCTAGTGGGTTTTCTTTCAGTACATATAATCCTATCAACAAATCTACTGTTTTGATTGGAATGGTCTTGTTCCTAATTCAAGTGACTGTTTTAAACTTTTCATAAGATGTATCTCATCTATAACTTGACTGCTCTCAGAGAACAGCAGAAAACGAGCACCAGTACTGCACCAATTCTTCACAACTCTTCAGTCAACCCCCCTCCCCATGCTTTACTAATACAACCAGCAGTACTGAGTTGTCCAATAATAATTATCAACCCTGAGCAAAGCTTAGCAATATAACAATTTCATAAAATGAAAGCAGAAACAAGCTGAAGACCAGGTTAAACAAAGTAAGTGTGATATAAGAATATTACTTTAGGTTACGTTAATGTGCAACGGTCAAAAAATCAACCGAGACTTCCTGGTCCCCACGTCACCTTCCAACAGCAGGATAACTTTTAGAGAGGCCTCCTGTTAAAGCTGAAGTAACATACCTTTGCAAATAAGCGAATCCAACAGACAAGCGACCTACAACAAGGTCATTCACACATTTAGTCTAAAATAAATATACTCACGCAAACTTTTTCCCTCTTAATTTGATCCCAGGAAAATTTTCCGTAAACCTTGTTCTTATAGTTGGAGTTTCTATTTATCATCCTTCACTGACTCCTCAAGATTTCAATTACAGTGGAAAAAGACACCTATGTACAGTTCAGGACATTTATTAAAGGAAGTGTTTCGACATGAGTGCTTTTTCAGTCCTAAGAAGCCACTTGTGGAGTAACGTTTCCTTTAATAAATGTCCTGAACTGTCCACATCTTGTCGGTATCATCAGACCATCTCTCATTTCACGTAGTATATACAAGTGTAATGTAATTTTTCACTCAGTGTTATATGTTATGCAGGGAAGCCTTTTGAATTATTTGCACTCAAACTCCACTCATCTAACTTGGCATAACTGAATAATGCCCAGGAGTGAGTAATTATATAGCATAAATATTTTATGGAGAGAAAAGTCTCTAGGTGGAGAGAAGCTGAGCTAATAAATTATTTCCCAGTAGTGTGTATTACACGCCTGATGCACCTCCACAACACAGATTCAAGAATGTGAAAATTTTATGTGACGCAGCAGCCAGGCGAATAGTTGCTTCTTGCTCTATTGTCTGTCGAGTGCTACGTCCGGCATACTGTGTTGTTAAGTGAGCGTAGCGTCCGTCCTACCGAGTTGCTGAGAAACTTTGTGTCTGCTATAATGTGCTGTCTGTCGTTCTATCCTGTTGTTCGGTGAATGTTGTGGCCAGCATAGTATTTAGCAGCGTACATGACGTTTAGCATACCCTGCTGTTAGTTACTTCTATTATACAATGTTGACGCACATGCATACACACACACACACACATACGCACACACACACACACACACACCACAACACACACACACACACACACACACACACACACACCACACACACACACACCACACACACCACACACACACACGCCAAGATGATGGATGTGGTACTTGAAAACCTCATGCATCAACATGTCAGGGACACAACCAGAGAGAGAGGGGGGGGATGAACCAGCAAGACTGGATCTTTTGTTCACCCTGAGCAAATTCAGACATTGAGGACATCACTTACGAGAGGCCCTTGGAGCTAGCGATCACGTGGTTCTGAGTTTTGACTATATAGTAGAGTTAAAAGTGGAGAAGGTAACAGGAACTGAAGGGGACAGGGGCCCCCAAAATATAAAAGGGGGGAAATACACAGGTATGAGAAACTTCCTGCAGGAGGTTTCAGTGGGACAGAGAAATGTTGGGAAAAATCAGAAAGGAGATGATGGAATATGTGGCAACAAGTAAAGGGAAAGGGCGGGGAAAGTTTTGCTCCCAAGGGAACGAAATAATGGAAGGACCAAACGGGGTCCTTGGTTTACCCGAAGGTGTAGGAGGCAAAAACTAAGTGCAACAGAGAATGGAAAGTCAGGAGGCTAGGACCAGAAAAACAAAGATTAGTAGAGAGCCAGAAACGGTATGCATAGTAAGGAGGGAGGCCAACGACAGTATGAAAACGACATGCATCGAAGTCAAATCTGACCCAAAACTGCTGTATAGCCAAAAGGAGGAAGACAACAGTCAAGGGACAGGGATAGGCGACGAAAGAAGGGGAGAACTCACAAAAAAACGATCAAGGGTTGTGAGGAGCCCCCAACAAAAGATTTAAGGAAGTATTTACAGTTAGAGACAGGAAGGAAACCTGGGGGGACAGACCAGATGGGGGGCCCAGCAAGGAATACACCAACAAGTGTTGGACGACATACATACAGAAATGAGGAGGAGGGAAGAAACTGCTAAGGGGACATCGATACCTCAAAGGCAATGGGACCGGACAACATCTCCCCCTGGGTCCTTAGAGGGAGCAGATAAGTTGTGCGTGCCACTTACCACAATCTTCAACCGTCCCTGGAAACTGGGCAACTACCTGAGGTATGGAAGACGGCAAAAGTTTGTTCCCATTTTTAAAAAAAGGAGACAGAAAAGAGGCACTAAACTATGACCTGTGTCATTGACGTGTATAGTATGCAAAAAATTTTGGAGAAGATTATCAGAGGGAGAGTGGTTGAGCACCTGGAACGGAACAAGAGTATAAATGCCAACCAGCAAGGGTTCACGGAAGGCAATCTTGTGTCACAAACTTCTGGAGTTTTATGATAAAATAACAGAAATAAGGGCACGAGAGAGAGGGGTGGGGGTTGATTGCATTTCTTGGACTGCAAGAAAGGGCCTTTGACACAGTTCCTCACAAGAGATTAGTGCAGAAGTAGGCATCAGGCGCATATAACGGAAAAGGCGGGGCCAGGAGCTAAGAATCGACCCCTGCAACCACAAATAGGTGAGTACAAATAGGTGAGTACACACACACACACACACAAGGCACAACTCTCAAATAACTGTTGCAGCATACGGGCGCCTAGCAAAATTAAGAACAGCATTCCGAAATCTTCATAAGGAATCGTTCAGGGCCGTGTACACTGTGTATGTTAGGCCCATACTGGAGTATGCAGCACCAGTTTGGAACCCACATCTAGCCAAGCACGTAAGGAAACTAGAGAAAGTGCACAGGTTTGCAACAAGACTAGTCCCGGTGCTAAGGGGTATGTCCTACGAGGAGACGTTCAGGGAAATCGACGTGACAACACTGAAGGACAGGAGAGATAGGGAAAATATGATAAAGACGTGTAAAATACTGAGAGAAATCGATAAGGTGGACAGAGACAGGATGTTCCAGAGATGGGACACAGAAACAAGGGATCACAGTTGGAAGTTGAAGACTCAGATGAATCACAGGGATGTTAGGAAGTATTTCTTCATTCACAGAGTTGTCAGGAAGTGAAATAGTCTGGGAAGTGATGTAGTGGAGGCAGGATCCATACATAGTTTTAAGAAGAGGTATGATAAAGCTCATGGAGCAGGAAGAGTGACCTAGTAGCGGTCAGTGAAGAGACGGGCCAGGAGCTGTGACTCAGCCCCTGCAACCACAACAAAGTGAGTACACACACATTCTCACACACACATACATCACACGTATACACAAACATTCACACGCGTGAGTACACTCAGAGTTTTTCTTCTGCACTAGAACACACTTTTCTACATATTCTTGTTTTTAATAAAACTGCAAAGGGATCTACATCTTAATTTAACATTTCTAGGAATTATCGTGAATTTAGGTTCAATATTTTGACCGTATTCTTAAGTGCTGGCAGTAAGTGCATACTTTACAACAACAAACGTATAATTTCTCTCTTTGTATTTAGTTCCGCATCGGTATTGATGAATGGAGCATGTGTGTATATGTATGTGTGTGTGTGTGTGTGTGTGTGTGTGGTGTGTGTGTGTGTGTGTGTGTGAGTGAGTATGTGAGTGTGAGTGATTGGTGATTTTGAGTGTGTGTGCGTGTGTGTGTGTCTTTGTGTATCTGTGTGTCTGTCAGTGACTGTGTTCAGTTGATGTTCGTCTGAGCTGCATTACTTCATATTCTGCTCTCCATGAGGTATTTTCTCTTGAGTGAGGTTTGTAGCTCTCCATTTTTTATCTCTTTTCAACTTCCCTAATTTTCATAACCTTGCCCTTGCTGATGTTGAATTCAAATAAATACTTTTTAAAGCAGGTCAGTTTGTAACACTTACTTGTCTTCTTTTGTTTTAATTGTCCTCATTTTTTCCGAATCATCACTGCAGCTTTATGTGAATCTTCTTCTTCTAATCTTCCTAGACGATATATCACTGCCTTTAAGGACCTCGCCAACGACCCCAACATTATCGTCACCACCGCCGACAAAGGAGGTGGAGTCGTCATACTCAACACCAGCCACTACAACACCAAAATGATGGATCTTTTGAATGATCAATCTTCATACGAACCCATCAGCACTCAAAGTGGGAGACACTCACCAAGGATTTTCTATACAAAACCAGACAAATACTCAAACGCACTAGAGAAGGGAAGAAACTTCTGTATTTGTTACCCAGCAACCCTAAACCAGCACACATGTATGGTTTACCCAAGGCCCATAAACATAATATTCCTCTCAGACCAATCACGTCAGTTATAGGCAGTGCACCACACAAACTTGCCGGAGTTCTTGCCAAACATCTTTCCTGCCTTCTGGGGACCATCAGCCCCGCTCATCTTAAGCATTCAGGCGACCTTCTCAACCGCACTCGCAACTTCTCCATCCGTAACAAGAAACAGAGCAGTTTGGACGTGACGTCTCTCTTCACAAAAGTGCCTACCACTAAAGCCATCGAGGTTCTACGATGTAAAGTCAATCAGGACCTTATTCTTCCTCTACCTCCTGGAGATTTTGTTGGCTTGATTGAACTCTGTGTTAATTTCAACTGTTTTTCTTTCAATAACAGGCTCTTCAAACAAACCTACGGCATGGTAATGGGGTCCCCCATCAGTGCCGTCTTAGCCAACTTGTACATGGAACACTTCGCCAACATCATCCCTTCAAGCGTCACTTGGTTACGTTACGTGGACGACGTCCTCCTAATAACTCACAAACGTCTTGATGTACGGAATCTTCAGGCAAGGCTGAACGCAGTTGAACCGGCGATCTAGTTTACACTAGAAGAAGAGTCCAATGACAAGCTACCTTTCCTAGACGTCCTCATTCACAAAGTAGGCAACAACTTAAGATTTCAAGTTTATCGGAAACCTACAAATAAAAATGATCTCACACACTTCTATTCCAGTCAAGATACTAGGTCCAAAAGAGGCAACATCATCGAATTTTTCCCGAGAACATACCGAATTTGTAGTCCTGAATTTCTTGACGAGGAATGTATATACATTCACCTACCTTCACTGATTTACATTTTCCTTCCTTTTCCATCAAAGATTGCAAGAAAAGAGCTCTTCAGATCATTAATTCTCCACGCACCAACACCACTCCTAACATAGTTATAATTCTGCCCAACAGCCACGTTGCACTGAATGTTTCTAAAGTACTTTCACAAGCTAACACCAGAGTCGCCATCGATTCTAGCACTTCAATAAAGAATCTAACCAGAACAAAATCCAAGCACCACAAACTAGTCAACGCAGGGGTTTACACTATACCCTGTGGAGGCTGCGACAAGATTTACGTAGGTGAAACAGCAAGAAACCTCTACACCCGCCTCAATGAACACATTTACGCATTTAGGAACGATAACTTGAACAACGCCTGTGTACAACACCGAAATTCCACCAATCATCTCATGAAATTCAGGGACGCCCAATTAGTGATCAAAAAAACCAGCTTCCACAGACGCAAGTTCCTTGAATCTTCACTAATTGCTGTTTCTAATACAATTAAACAAAACAAAGGCAGCTTCACCATCTCTGAAGTCTTAGCAAGAATCCTCCTGCCATCACATAGTCTCTCCTGTTAATACTACACAAAGCACATATAGGAATGAACAATGAAACAGGCCTTCTCTATCCAGCCTCCAATAGAAATATTTGTCTAACCTATTTTTATGTTACCCAAGTTATAGCTTTTATATCCTTTTACTAATGTGCGAGTTAATTGTTCTAACATATTGTATTACTACTACTACTACTACTACTACTACTTATATCACTACTACTACTACTACCACTTGTAATGCACCTCACTCTGAGCCTATATATACCCTCTGTGTCCCTGTATTGTTTGTAACGGCTTGGCGAAGCTCCTGGAAAGCGAAACGTTGCCACAATAAAAATGTCACATCAGTTGCACTTGTGTCCTTTTACTTTACAAATCATCTACAGAGTTATCATCCTATATCTTCGTCAAGTCTTTCGCGTATAACGGAATCAGTACCGATACTTGTGGAACCCCGTTCATTATGCTTGTCCATTCCGATACCTCTTTCGGGAATATTACGCTTTGCTTCTTTCCTGTTAGATATCCGTGTCCACCGTAGTGATTTTCTAGGTATTCTTACCTGTTCATCAAGCTTTTCTCCCAGTCTCCTGTGTCTTAGTTTCTAATTTATTTCTTGTATCCATTCTTTCATTTTCTGCTGCATAAACGTCCATGAATGCTGTGGTAAGGTCCTTGGACCTCCTTCACTCCAAATTTATGATATAATTGTTTGCTCTGTTCTCTTTAATCACAACTTGTTGGTACTTATACCAGGTTTGCACCCAAAAAAAACATGTATTCAACCATTTGTTTCTCTCTCTCTCTCCCCCCCCCCTCTCTCATCTCTCTCTCTCTTTTCCCTCTCTCCTCCCCTCTCTTCCTCTCTCTCTCTCTCTCCTCTCTCTCTCTCTCTCTCAAGCTCTCAAGCTCTCAAGCTCTCAAGCTCTTTTTTTTTTTTTTTTTTTTTTTTTATTTTACACAGGGTTTGACAAGGTTAAGGATCACTAGCTTTATTGACAGCTATTTACAGGTTAAGGATTCCTAACTTTTTTTGGCAAGCTAAGAGCTGTTACCTACATCAGCTCATTTGAAAGCATTTTAATTGTTATGAGACATACAAGTAGGAAACAGATGAAGTTGGAGCCATCTGTGGGCCACATTTTCATTTGATCAACTGACTTTATCTCGTTGACATCATTATGCTGTACGAATGTGTTCCATACTCTAGTCATCCGGGTATTATGATCTCAGATGGAGTGATGTTCTGGAGAAGGGTACAGCCAGAGTGAAGTTGCTGCTTTCTGCCCCGTCTTGGGGCATAAAACCTTGTTTAAACGCGTCCTCGAAGAGGATCCAAGTGTGGTATTTTGAAAATTTTGGGGCCTTTACATAACAGTAAGGCCCCCACATCCTCCAAATTTGAAGGCTCTGCTGAAATGACAGATCTATCCGGGATGGGTCCAGGCGGAGAGAAAACGTCTTGCTCTGTTCTCTACTCGGGTCAAGCAGTCGCAGATGACAGGGGGCAGCAAACCAAGAAAGTGGAGCATACTAAAGGGTGCGAGCGTACTTGTGCCTCGTACAGGATCTTGCAACCCCTACTGTAAAGCAGATGGGAGATACGGCGAAGTGCTGTAAGCTTCCTGGCTGCCTTGTTTGCAAGATTTACAACATGGTTCTTCATGGTTAGTTTGGAGTCAAATTTCACCCCAAGGATATCAACTTCTTCTCCAGTGCCACATCCTCCCATTAAATCCTTACTACTGCACCAGCATTCCCATCATGGTGCCTAGAGACGATCACATTTGCGTTTTCTCAGGGCAAATGTTACTTGCCATCTATTTCCCCAAGCTGATATAGCTCTCAGCTGGTGATTGATGTAGCTTAGAGCAGCTGGCCATTTCTTCTCTTGGATAAGTGAATGTCAGTGTACAGTCGTTGCATATGCATGTGTTTCTGGGATGAGATGAAGAAGGTCGTTAAAGTAGACATTCCATAACAATGGACCCAGCACGCTTCCTTGTGGAACACTTTCCCCCCAATAGGATGTCTTGCAAATTCCGTCCATTGAGAACTACACTTAGAGATCTACCATGAAGGTAGTCACAGAGGAGACATAGCATAGAGCCTGCAATTCCCCAGTGTTTGAAGTTTTGCTAAGAGGCCCTGGTGCCACACCCGTCGAAAGCCCCAAAGCAATGTCCTGTGCTACCACACAGCTGACTTTGGTTTCACCCAGTGACTGGTGCCACTTAGTGGAGGGGTTTAACAACAATCAGCAGCAGATTAACCTTTCCTGAAGCCAATTGACGATCACAAAGTAGTGAGTGGTAGTCAAAAAACTCTGTCATTTGTCTTGAGATTATTGTCTCAAGGATCTTACCAGTGATTGACAGGAGTGACACTGTTTTAGTTGCGATTTCCTGCTCTGCTCTCCCCTTTTTTTGTGAACAGGGACTACATTCGCCTCTTTCCATAGAGGGGGCCATTTACACTGTACTAGGCAGTGCTGAAAGATGCAGTTAGAGGTGCTGCTAGCTGGTCTGCAAAATCTTCTCAACAATCTTGGGCTCAACTTGTCTGGGCCCACAGCCTTTTCTTGGTCAAGCGATTTAAGTAGGAAATTCACCCCCTCCTGCCTTATTGTCACCACTGACAGTTTTGACACAGTTCTGCAGCTAGCCAAGGAGGGTCCCTTGCTGGATCAGGAACTTGCATTTTGGTAGCAAAGTGTTCAGCAAAGAGGTCCGCCTTCTCTTGACTACTAGTAAGGTGGTCCCATCCTGTCGATTTAGAGGTGGAATAAGTTAAACAGGCAGATAACCTTGTCTGTCTTTGACCAGGGACCACCAGGTTTTGGAGCCTACCCTACCTGATTGCTAACTTTCTTTTAGTGTCCACCTCCCATTTTAGCAATGGCCCCCTTTGAACATCACCCATATGCCTACAGGGTTGCATGTGCAAGTTCCTGTTATAGGTGGTAGGATGTCTCTTATACCTTCCCCATGCTTTGTACTTAGCAGTAGCAGCCTCTCTACAACGAAAGCCAAACCAAGGCTGATCTGTAGGGTTCGTCATATATTGCCGGTGAGGAATGTGTTCTTGTTGTAGATTAAGGAGTGTCCAGTGAAGGCTTTCACTTGGGTTTTCAACATCCCCTTGGGGAAGAGCATTCCAGTCGGTGGGGGCGAGCTCAGAGCAAAGGGCTGGCCAATTACCTCTTTCCCATAGCCAGGTTGTGCGGTGGACTCCTCACCTCGTTCTGTTGGGATCTTAAGTGTCGTAAAAACAGCCTTGTGGGTCAGACGATCCAACATAGCCGAGGGGTTGACAAGTGACTATGCCTTCTGCCAGATCACTCACTACTGGGGCAAGGGAGGGGCCAGAGATATGAGTAGGAAATCAACAAAGTTTCTCATGTCAAACACTGCAAGAAGGTCATCAAAGTCCCTCTGTATAAGGTGCTGGTTTTAAGTCACCAACAATTATAATATGTTGACAGTTGTGTTTTTAGCGAAGGGGGTCAATATTTTTCCCTTAGGAAGTTGATAGGGTCTGCATGTTGCCACTGAGGTCTGTACTTGCACATGTAGTACAGAGGTACTGTGTTTATACAGAGGGTTTAAGAACATCATTTCAAGATGTGTAGGGTGGCAACATCAATGTGCTGGCATGAACACTTTTAGAGAAGCACACAGCAAACACCTCCTCCTTGCCCTTGCCTGTCTCTTCTCATCCATGAGGTGTAGCCAAGCAATTCTTGCAAAATTTTCTGGAGTCCTGTCCCTCCAGAAATGTTTCAACAATAGCTATCATGTCGGGGACGTCGAGTGTTTCACAAAACTATGGTGACTCCCAACATTAGTAATGAAACCTCTAATGTTGGCCGACAGGGTGCTGATAGACTGGCTCCTCATGATGAAGTGGGCACTTGAGGTGGTGGGTGTGTAGGGAAAGTAAGATGCCTGCCCTTGAGAGAGGTAGGGTACTGAGGGAGCTGCAGGGGTGTAGGTCTGTGGTCTTGTAAAGGCGCAATCCCACCTGCTGGGCTGGGATAGGAGTAGCTAAGTGGGTGACGTGTGAGAGTGTTCACCAGTTCAGAGATCCCCGCTGTTTGTTCTGAGAACAGGTCTCTAAACAGGTGGCCCTGTCTGTCAAGTTCCTTTTTCTTCCAACACTGGTCCTCCTTATGTCCTTTCTTGTAGCAGTAATTACACCTGGGATCTCGCAGGCATTGTTTGGGAGTGTGGGCCCCTTCCCGGTGACAGCGAGAGCACACCCTAGGTGCCTGGGAGGGTGGACTAGATTTGTTGCACCTCCTGAGTTTTGCAGATTTGTCCTCAGATTCTGCCGCTGGAACTGTGTAGTGGAGGATTTAGACGGGTGTAGATGTCTTTTCCCCCTCCACGTCCTCCTCCACGTCCTCTGCCCCTCCTCTACCAGTTCTGACAGATTGTCCTTTCTGTTCGTACTTCGGCGCAGCAGGTGATCAGTTTCAGTGATAGTTCCCTGATCATTAACTGCCCCTGTTCTCTGGTGGAGAAACTCCTGACTCAGAATTTGCCCGACGAAGCACTGCTACCAGATTCTAGAATAATCGGCAGGGGGTTTGCTGACAGGTGTAGGGTCAGAGATGGTATGTGCACTGTCAAGTAGACTGGCAGTGGGGTGAAGCAGAGATTCAGGTGTAGGAGAATTAACAGATCCAAGGCTTCCCTCGTTGCTGGGAAGAGGATTTGTTCCCTGTGTGGTGGTCAGAGGAATTGTGTTAGGATTCCCAAAGGTAGTGTTTTGAACTCTGTCAGTCTGTGGGACCTTAGCGATGACAGAATTCCACCAGTTGTTTACCCCTGAGTTAAGCTCAGTGTGGGACTTCCAGTCTTTGTCAATAGTGTCACCATCAGCTGAGCAGCTTACGTCGCTTGATGCAGGCTTGCACTGGCCTTCTACAATAGCTTGTAGGTTATCTAATGATTTGAGGAGCTCATGAAGTGCTTCCCTGTGATGGATTATCTTAACTGCAACTTTACAACACAGCCCAAGAGGGCAGTCTTGATCTTTGGACAGGAGTCCCTGAGGTAGGACTTCTACTTTGTCACATAGTCGTAGAACTTAAGGGGGTTTGTGTGAGATGAGATTAACCATCTCTGCAACTGCTGCTCTTTGTGAAACCGCTCCTTTCCAGGTGCTCCACCGTTCTTGTTTTTATTCTCTTTTCCTTAAGCGTACATAATATTCATGCTGATTACACTGTCCTGTCGTTTAATGATACGTTTCTAACCCATTTCTTAGATAGTGCGACTAAAATCACTGTAATATGTTCGCATCGCTATTGGGCCGTGCGGACGTGCTGCGCAGTAGCTCCTGATTGAGTTGGCTTTTGCGCAGTGTTGACGTGTACTTGGCTCTGTGAAGACCTGTTTGCGCGCTCTCTAGAATTGAAGCAAGATGCCCTCCATCGAGGAACTTTACCAACAGCTTAAGGAAGAATTGAGGTTGGCGAATATGGAAATTCGGCGACTGACCGAGGAAAACAAAAAGATTCGGAGTAGTCCTCCTGTTTTGAGTCCTCAGGTCAAGAAGGGAAACTGGTCAGTGGCTGGACAGCAGGGAAAGAAGTTGACGATCAAGAAGACGAATGGAAAGGTAGAAACGATGAACAAGAAAGAGACTGCTGTGGAAACTGTTGTGGAAACATCCAATACTTTCTCAGTGCTACCCGACGAATGTGAGTCATTTCGGGGAACGCCCCCACGACAAAGACATTAAGGAAGGTAAAATTTTGTTGTTTTTGGGGGATAGCCAATTAGGTATTGGTGGGGCGTTCTGCTTAAGGACAGGAGTGGGAGACGGGAAGTTTGCTTTCCTGGGGCTGGGGGAGGATTTGTTACCCGTCGGATGAACAAAAGGGGTAATGGGAGAAATCCTATATCGTTCAGTGCGGGAGGCAACGTGTTGGCAGACGTAGGAGTGGGCCTGATTAGCAAGTATAGGTCAGCAATAAAATAATTAGATAAGGGGGGGAAAAACCCCTCATATGTGGTATTTTGCCAAGGGGGGGAGTTGGAAAGAAAGGTTTGTCCAGGGAAATTTGGGTGTCAATTGGGCGGGGACAAATACTGAAAGGGGAAAAGGGGGTAACATTCATTGACAACGGGGGCCCCTCTTCTATGGCAAAAAATGACAGTATCTGGGGAGGGGGGTTCACTTTCTAGGTGTGGGGGGGAGACGGGCAACTGCAGTGGGGGAGCAGTTGGACTTTAAACTAGGAATATTAGTGGTTGGGTTTTGGCAGGAAAACGTGAATCCCAGTGAGAAATATTACGAGTTCTGGGGGAACTAGTAATAATAAAAGGGAAATAGATATTGAAAAGCCGGGACTTGGGTGAAAAGGACAGTAATAGGTTTAGTAAAAAATAAAAATGGCGGAAGGGAAAGGAAAAAGGAAGTCTTTCAATGTTTATTATCAATTGCCGTTGGGGAAAAAGATGGAGAGTTGAGATTAGTTGCTAGGTAGGTAACATTGATGTATTTGCCTTAACTGGACGTGTTTAAAAAAAAAAGTGGGGACATCCGCGGAAATGCATTTTTGGGGTTTTTAAATTTTTCCCCAAGAAGATAGAAGTTTTGGGGGGGGGGTCATGGTATGTCCGAGATCGCTGAACTGTTGCATAAAAACGGGTTTTAAAGTCTGAAGAAACACATACAGAGTCTGTTTGGATAGTTTTTTTCAGGGGGGCATAAAAAACTGATTTTGGGAGTGAATACCGCCCCCAAACTTAGATGGGGGCCCAAAGGGAAACATAGGGAGGAAATTGTTAACCCCACAAAGCACGATAAGTAGTAATTCTGGGAGCCCTTTAATTTTAGTCATTTTTGTTTGGGAATTTCTTGACGGGGAAATTTAGAACTACGATTCTTAGAATGTTCAGGATTTTTTTTTTGAAGCAGTTTGTGACAGAACCTAAAAGGGGGAAAAAATGCTTGATTTATTATGGCAAACAATGAATCCCTTGTTAAAAAATTTTAAAAAATTTCAGGGAACTGGGTGCTAGCGCCCACAAATAAATTTAAATTTTAGCATGAATGGAAGTACGATATAGCGAAAAACTCGTAACGTCCCAGATTTCGCTTAGCGTTTACGATGGGCTTAGAGAACACTTATATCTGTTGATGGGGTAACGAAAGAGTTCAATATGACGTTTTTGAAACTATACATGTGCTAAAAGACTTTTACCCACATAAAGAAATTGATCAATAAAATGACCCAAAAGGATGAAAAAAGGGCTCAAATTCTACAGGGATAAAAAGGGAATTTTAAGGCGTATCAAAAGAGGTGGGGGCATTTTATGAATCAGTTATTGACTTTAAGGGGAAATTTAAAAAGGGGATAAGAAAAGCTAAAAGGGACTAGAAATTAAAGCGCTAGGGATTCTAAAACAAACCCCAAAAAAAGTTTTTTCCGGGTCTATAGAAAAAAAATTTAGATATAAGATAGGCCCCCTTAAAATAACATGGCACCTTTTACTGACAAAGAAATGAAATGTGCTTGATTTTAAATTTTATTTTCTCTCATTTTTACACGGGAAGCCCCAAAACAATATTCCGAAATTTAATTTTTACAGTGGGTTAGAAGAAGATAAATTATGAAAACAACATCACTAGTGAGATTTGTAAAGCAGATAACAGACTGAAGCAAAATAAGTCGCCGGTCCTGATGAGGTTTTTTCAAGGGTTTTTAAAGGAAATGCAAAATGGAACTCTGGAACCCTTCAATATTTTAATTATCTCTTCAAACAGGTGTATGTCTTTTTGGGAAAAATCTAATGTAAATTTCCCATTTTTAAAAAAGGGGCAAGTCGTTACCGTCAAAATTACCGCCCAATAGCCTGACCTCAATTTTAGGCAAAAATTTTAGAGTCAATTTAGCTGGAAATTTTAAAGCCATCTCGTAACTAGCTTGATTAATGATACTCAGCATGGGTTCACAAGAGGGCCCGGGCTTGTCTAACTAATTTTTTTCTTTCTTCATAAAGCTTTTTGGGTGTTGCCACAAAAAATATTGATATTATTTACTTTGATTTTTGTAACTTTGATAGAGTTCCCACCAAGATGTTAAAGAAAGTGGGAGCCATGGCATTGGGGGAAAAGTCCTCTGGATCGAGTCATGGCCACTGACAGGAGCAGGAGTGTCCTAAATGGGGGTTTAAAACCGAGTGGGGATCTTAACAAGTGGGTTTCACACGGATCAGTCTTGGGGGCCCCTTGTTGTTTATAATTATATCAATGATCTTTAGAGGGGAAATTTCTAGTGATATAGCAAAATTTGCCGATGAACAAAGAAGGTGGATAATTGATTCAAAAGTAGATGTTATGGAACTTCGGGGGATTTTAAAAAAACTTATTCTTGGCAGAAAAATGGGGGATGCGTTCAATGTAGATAAAAATTTCAAGGTTCTGAAGCTTTGGGGCCCATACCCCCCAGTACTTATAAGTTTTTAAAGATGTAGAACTTTGCCATACAGATTGCGAAAAAACTTGGGGGTTAGGTAGCACAACCTTAAACCAAGACAGCAAGCCTAACGTACGTAAAAAGGGAAAAGATTATGGATTTATATCAAGAAGTGTAAGCAACAGAAGCCAGAAATCATACTGCAGTTTTTTTTTTTTTTTTCATCATAGTAAGGGGCCCCACCTAGAATGCAGCTCAGTTCTGGCTCCGTTACAAAAAGGACATAAAATTTGTTAGAAAACACAGGTAGGATCAAATTAATACAACTTGAAATCTTCCTTTTAAAAAAAATTGAGACTCTTTAAATTACATTCACTTGTTAGACGAAGAATAGGGGAGACCTGATCGAAGGTAAAGTGGAAGAAGTATTAATAAAGGGAATTTAAAAGGCTTTAGGGTGTCTTTCCAAGAGAGAACCCGCATAAGGATTTAAATTTGATAAGTTTAGATTTAAAAGGACAAGGGAAAAAAATTGGTTTTGGGAAAAAGGGTTGTTTATGGGGTAAAAGTCTACCCAGCTGGGGTTATTGAGGGTGGGACTTTGGGGAGTTTCAAATCAGGGTTTGGGTAATACAGAGTGGGAGGGTTGGGGTTGAGTGGGGCTTTCACATCAAGCTTATTTCTTTGGGGGGCATTGAAAAATTGGGGTTTGGGGAAATGTTTTGTTTAGTGGATGAATTGTAAAGACCTGCCCCCATAGGGCCGCAGGCCCCCGCAGTGTTCCCCCTTTTTTTTGTTTTTATGTTCTTAATTTTATAATACCACACCAACAAAACCACAAATTTAACAAAAAATGTAAACCGATCACGATTGCTACAGAGTACAGAATCGATAAAAAGTATTTTAATCTCCCCTGAGCCCTTTCTTACGAACCCTTTAAGAAATGTTTACTTTGTGTTTGACAACTTCCAAGAGCCCATTTTCGAATAATAGTTCGTAAACACCTTGTTCTCAAAGGCCAAAACAAAATTGCCAAGGGAAAGGTTTAAAACTGTACGGGAAAAAGTTCATAGTGTAAAAGGAAGAGAATGGCAAATTGCTATCTTGAAGAAAGATTTTAAATTTTTATTTTATTATATTTAATAAAATAGTAATGATAATTAAAAAATAAAAAATTATAGCAAATAACTTAATCATAGAGTGGGAAAAATAGGATGATTAAAAAAATAATATTAAAATAATAATAATAATAAAAATAATTAAATAATAAAAATAATCATAATAATAATAAAAATAATAATAATAATAATAAACGACTCTCGCTAAATACAACCAACCTTAGTCTACAATGGAATAAACTTGCTTCAATGGGTAATAGAATAAACATTGACCATAAACCCCCAAAAAACCCAAATTTAAAACAAAAATTAAAGCAATTAAACGCTCAGTGCCCGATGGAAAAACTAATCAATACAGAAAAGTATCAACCGGGGAAAAAGAAAAGAGATAGAGCAATCCGGAATTAAAGAAAAAAAGCAGATATAAAACAC
>NC_069411.1:33580960-33583460 GCF_026875155.1 Cherax quadricarinatus | reverse complement strand
CTGGTCAAGCACGTCAAAGAATTTAGAGAAAGTACAAAGGTTTGCAACAAGGATATCCCAGAGCTCAGGGAATGTCTAGAGGAAAGGTTAAGGGAATCCACGTGACGACACTGGAGGACAGAAGGTCAGGGGAGACATGAATAACACATACAAGATACCGCGGCGGGGAATAGACAAGTGGACAGAGATAGGATGTTTTCCAGAGAGGGACACCAGGGACAAGGGTCACAACTGGAAACTGAAGACTCAGACAGTCACAGGGGACGTTAGAAGTATGTCTTCATTCCATAGAGATGTCAGGAAGTGCTAGTCCCTAGCAAAGTGCAAGCAGTGAGGCATGAACCATAACATAGTTTTTTAAGAAGAGGTATGATACAGCTCAGGAAGCAGAGAGAGAGAGAGGATCTATGTAGCGTTTAGTGAAAGGCTGGGCCAGGAGCTAGTAACGACCCTCAACCGGCAACTATGAGGTACAATTAAGTGAGTACACACACACACATACACACACACTTACACACACACACATACACACACACACAAACACACACACTCCACAACACACACTCACACACACACACACACACACACACACAACACACACACACACAGCACCCCCACACACACACAACCACACACACACACACACACACACACACACCTAGCCAAGCACTGAAGAAACTTAGAAAGTGCAAAGGTTTGCAACAAGACTATCCCAGACTAAGAGGTATGTCCTATACGAGATAGGTTAAGGAAATCCAACCTGACGACACTAGGACAGGAGAGATTAGGGGGGACAAGATAACGACCATACAAAATACGAGAGGAAATTGACAGTGACAAAGACAGGATGTTTCAGAGATAGGACACAGTAACAAGGGACACAGTTGGGAAGCTGAAGACACAGATGAATCACATGGATGTTTAGAAGTATTTCGCAGCCACAGAGTAGTCAGTAATTGGAATAGTTTGGGAAGCGATGTAGTGGAGGCAGGATCCATACATAGCTTTAAGCAGAGTATGATAAAGCTCACGGGCTCAGGGAGATGACCTATAGCGATCAGTGAAGAGGCGTGCCAGGACTCGGACTCGACCTCCCCACAACCTCAACTAGAGTGAGTACACAACACACACACACACACGCACACACACACATGCCCAAACCCCCACTATATACAAGACATCGACAATACCCAAACACACACACACAACACCCACACACACACATACACACACACACACATACACATCACACACACAACACACACTCACACACAACACACACCACACATCACACCCAACACCATACACAACACACACACAATTCCACATACACACACACACACACACACCCACACACACACACACACACACACACAACATTTCCATCACACAAGCACACACACACACACACACACACATATTACACACACACACACACACACAAACCACGCCACACGCCGAACAACGCAGTGAAGAATGGAGGCAGGAACCATACATAGTTTTAAGAGAGGCATGACAAAGCTCAGGACGCAGAGAGAGGACCAAAGTAGCGATCAGTGAAGAGGCGGAGCCAGGAGCTGAGTCACGACCGCCTGCAACCACAATTAGGTGAGTACAATTTTGGTGAGTACACATACACACACACACCAATAAAAACAAACATCCTCAAATAAACACACACACACACACAACACATACACACACTCATCTCACCACTCAGGGGAGAAGCGGAAGGCCATGACGAATGATGCCAACTACAAGAAAGGGGACTACACAGGAATTGGAGAACAACCTGAAACTGGGGGTAGCGCGGTGGGAAAAGGCACTTGTGCAGGGGAAACCGAGAGTGATAAGTGTGGCGGGGATATAGCGAAAGATATGTATTCTCGAAAAAATAAGTGTCTCGATATGTCGGTCGGAATAGGTTGGAGTAGTCTGATGCGGCGCCAAAGACGGAGTGTATAGAGCAGGACACGATATAGACCACAGATCTAACTATATGTGTGGGGAACAGTGTTTAGGGGGCACATAACACACTATTGCAATTTGGGCGATGTTGTGGATAAAAATAAATGGTGGGGAGTGGGTGGTAATGGGTGTAGTGGGTTTTATGATTTAGAAAGAATAAGGCCCAAGGAGTATTAAGGAGAAATTCGGAGACAGAAATGATTATGCAAAGGATAGGGGAGGCCCAAAGACAATATGAAAATGACAAGCTGCGAAACCTATTCTGACCCGAAACTGTTTTACAGCCACATCAAGGAGAAAACAACAGTCAAGGACCAGGAATCAGGCTGAAGGAAGAAGGAGGAGAGACAACAGAAATGACCGGGAAGTATTGAAGAACTCAACAAGAATTCAAAGAAGTGTTCCACGAGAGGAACCAGAAGGGACTCCCAAAAGACGAGAGGTGGGCACACCACCAATGCTGGACACAGTGCACACAACTGAGGAAGAAGTGAAGAGGCTTCTGAGTGAGCTAGATACCTCAAAGGCTGGG
>NC_069411.1:33550960-33578460 GCF_026875155.1 Cherax quadricarinatus | reverse complement strand
CATACAAAAAAAAAAAAAAACAAGTATTTAGCTTATATAACATACTCCTGTCTTTCACTAGGTCATTTCCATGATTTTTAGTTAATCTTCACAGCACATTTCCCTCAATTCAGAACACTATAAGGCGTATATTTTTCATTGGTATTTTTTTACGCCGAAAGATGTAAATATCTCGTGATAACCAATAATCCTAACAGATTATTCGGCCCTTAAGGTTCGATTCTGTTCCCAATGTTCCTCAATTGCAGGTACCCAAAATTGCACTTCATGTGTGAGTGCATGTACAAGTGTAATTGTTTGTTATTATTCAAGCTTTAAATAAAGAGTAGATAAGGTGGCAGTACTGTCCCGGTGAATTAACTCGCACCAGCATCACGTGTTGAAAGATAGGTGAAAAAGGGTAAAACAAGTTATTGATGTCAGAATAACACACCCGTGGTACAATGTATTTCTGGTCTCCCAGAGAAAATCTCGTAAAGACTATAAACCTGGAGATGCCCGTCGTTTTTAGCATAATCAATGTTTATTTTTTTTATATAAAATAGTGTAAGGTTAGCGGTTCCATGTTTATTATTCTGATGCAAGGTTTCAGGCTTAATAAAAAGTGTTTAATGCCATATAATTTTATGCGTCATCTTCTCTCTGAAAGAGCACTTTGAGACTATGCACACATCTCTCCACAAACACACACACACACAACACACACACACACACACACACACATACACATAAAAAAGGTGAATACACATACTGTGGAGCACTTGTAAGAACAGTCGATGAACAAGAGCAGGACTTCACTCACGCTCTCCATGCTCATTTCGTAGGGAACGGATATGTTGTCGGTAAAATCCTGGTGCAAAAACAATAAAGCAATATGTGTTTTTGCTGTGTTTCTTAAATAAAAATTGGTAAAAAACAAGCTATTTATAAAGACATGCAAGTACGGTTTGTGTTTTAGGTTTAAGACAAATGGCTGCACTACGTTAATTAATTTGAAAATTCACTTGCTCATAAAAATCAACATTACGTAAGTCCTTTAAAATAAGCAGGAATATCATAGAATTCTTTGAAGCAATTTAACGTTGGTAAATTAAACATATCGATAAGGGAAAAAAGTGACAAGTGGTCATATAATGATTCCCTTCGTGAACCAACATTCAAAATGATAACCTAATATGTTCATGCCTGGTTTTAACGCCACTTTTCCAAGATAATTCATATATTGGAAGGGGGAAAGATAATTAGGTAACAGGAATCGTAAGTTATACCACTTGTATATTAAACGAATGCTATGAAAAACTTTTTTTATTTTTGTTTTTATTTTTTTTAGAATAAAAAGAGATCCAATTAAATAGAAATAGATTTTATATTTAGGAAGCCAAAAAACTGTCTATTCAAAGTAGCAATTTCCAAGAAATTTAAAAATGAAGCAAAGAGAAAATGTACCAGCTCCGTTGACAAACTATTAACATAAATTTATAAGGGAGAAATGACAGGAATTCCGAGAATTTTAGATATTTCTTACCGCTATAGAAAGCCAATAATATGTCACTCGTAGGAAACACCAATGAGAAAGAACAACTATCACAATACAAAATCCATTCTCAAGAATTTTCTATTACATTAAGCCGTAAAAGCCAAAGAATACAATTACTTGTGATGCATACAGTGGTAGAAAGTGGCAGTAACGAATAACTCCAAATTTTACAATGCTTTTTCGGTAAATAGTCAACTATAATTGTTATCCCCGACTGGACTTTAAGCAGATGACAACACTTCTTCATTCGCTAAGCTTTCAGTATAACTTTAAACGCTTGATCCGATAATTTCAAATTTTCAAAACTTCTATAATGTAATTATTACAAGAGTTCATGTGTTATACAGGTTTCCATGCGAAAACTTTGCAGAAAATCTCGGTCTATTGCTTCAAAACTTCAAAACTGGTAATGAACAAACAAGAAGGTTGTGAGTTGTATTGGAATGAGTAGAGGCAATTTTAAAATTCTGTGTTTAAAATAATTGACATTTTTCCTTAAAATAACTTGAGTTATGGCTTCTCAACGACTTCGACTTGTAATGACGGTTGATTGAGGGTTTAGATCCAATAAGTAACCATTAGTTTCAGACAAGAAACGGCCTTCAAAATATCTTCATTCATATTAGAAACAATTACAATTATCAAGAGCATGGCCAGCTTGATAACTGTCTCGGCTCTCTGGTAACGGACTGAGCATAAGTTAAGAAGTTGAGTAAGAAAGATCCTCCAATGGTGGCTAAGAGTGCAATGTAGAGCGTCTCAAGACTCAGAATAATCATATTGCTACGTATACTTTTCGTGAATTTTTTGAACAGCAAGAATTATCATTCACTAGTCAAAATATTTGCTGGGAAGAGGTTTTGAAATACTCGCAGACACTGATGTAATAGTACTCAAATCTGTAACTATTTAAAGTTCACACTGAATCGCAATTCAGTACACTTTGATGTTTTAGCTTAAGTTGTGTAAACTGCAATCGCTCCAGTTTTTCCTACAAAAAAGCTTCATGATAGTTCTGAAAGTTTGTTTGTAGAAAGGTTTGCAATCTTCAAAGTATTCGATATTAAAAGAATATATATAAATAATCATATTCGATCACGGGTTTGAGATAACCCCACTCTAAGTTTCTTATCGGGCACTTACGCCTTAAAGCAGATTACAGTCATTCAAAGTTTATAATATATATATATATATATAAATAATATATATATATATATATATATAATATAATTTATATATATATATATATATTATATATATATATATACATATATATATAAATATATATATATATATAGATATATATATATATATATATATATATATATATATATATGGGTAATGTGTTTGTGTGTGTGTGTGGTGTGTTGTGTACCCTCTCGGTTTGTACTCACCTAGTTGAGGTTGCAGGGGTCGACTTCAAGCTCCCGGCCCGACTCATCACTGGACCTACTAGCCACTCACCCTGAACCGTGATTTAATCATACCTCTCCTTAGAGCTATGTTAATGAACCTGCCCTCCCTACATCGCTTCCCAAACTATTCCATTCCTGACTACGTGTGCTGAAGAAATACTTCCTAAATCCCTGTAATTTCACAACTGTTCTTCAACTCCAACTGTGTCCCCTTGTTGATGTGTCCCATCTCTAGAACATCCTGTCTTTGACCACCTTGCATTCCTCACAGTATTTGCATGTCGTTTATTATGTCCCCCCCTATCTCTCCGAGTCCTCCAGTGTCGTCAGTCGATTTCCTTAAATTCTCCTCGTAGGACATACCTCTTAGCTCTGGGACTATTTTGATGAAAACCTTTGCACTTTCTCTTTGTTTTTTTACGTTCTTGGCTAGGGGTGGGTTCCAAACTGGTGCCCCCATACTCCAATATGGGCCTAACGTACACGGTGTACAGGGTCCTGAACGATTCCTTATTAAGATGTCGGAATGCTGTTCTGAGGTTTACTAGGCGCCCATTTATATATATAATATAATATATATATATATATATATATAAAATATATATATATACATATATATAAATATATATATATATAATATAATATATTTAATTATATATATAACAATATATATATATATATTATATATATTTTATATATAATATATATATAATATATATATATATATAATATATATATATATATAAAATAAATACATATATTTTATATATATATATATATATATTATGTATATATATATATAATATATATATAATAATATATACATATATATATATATATAAAAATATATATACATATATATATATATATATATATATATATTTATATATATATATATATAATTAATATATTATATATATATTTATATATATATATATATATAAAATAAAATATATATATATAATAATAATATAATATATATATTATATATAAAAATATTTTATATATAATATAATATGCAAAACAACCACTCTGAAAGAATAGTTCCTTGATAAGTGATAGTCACGAAAGCGCTTGGAAATTTCTCTATTCTTTTCAGAGTGGTTGTTTTGCATATTCTGAAATCACCTGTTTACTGTGATTTTTATTGCATATATATATATATAAAAATATATATATATATATATATATATATAATATATATTATATTTATATAATATATATATAATATATTTATATAAATATAAAATACATATTTATATATATATATAATATATATATAAATATATATATATATATATTTTATATTTTATATAAAAATATATATAATATATATAAATATATATATAAAATATATATATATATATATATATATATATAATATATAAATATATTATTGTGTTTATTATTAATCTTTGTAAACTTCTCTAAAATATCTTTACTTGGAGTAGGCTAAATTTTAAAATTGCGCTTGTTATAATAAGGTTAGGTAAGTTTTCTAAGGTTCTTTGGTACAAAGTTATTAATGTTACATTAATATCAATGAAAAGTTTTTTATCTTTAAGCGTACTATAGATAAATTTATTACTAGTTAAATTTCGACAATGTATATTATAACCCGATGAGCGTCAATGCATACCAATAAACACTAGTTATAGGGGATGTGTGTGTGCATATTCACGATGTGCAAAATCTACCTAGGTCATACGGCACTATACCTTATAAAGGACAAAATGCTGAGCTCTAATAAGATAAAGACCTGGACGTACTTTTATCCTTGGGTTTCCCATGAAGTGATACCCAAACTAACCTGTACCTTGGAGTGTAAATCTTTCCCCACTGCGCCTCAGGTCATGCGGTTTTCCCCCTCTCTCCATTGGAGTTTTTTTCCTCTCAGTGCTTTGTTGAGGGTCGGCGTGACTGGTACCTAGGGCCTGCATCGTAGCAGTGGTCCAGGGCATTGTGAGTGGGCTGCAAAGATGCCTTATCTCGTACGTATTTCTTTTCGTGATTCTGTTTTCTGGGGTTTTAACATCAGTATTGTAGGATAATATAGCTATCCATTATACGTAAATGTAGGGGAATGGCTGAGAAAGAGAGAGAGAGAGAGAGAGAGAGAGAGAGAGAGAGAAAAGAGAGGAGACAGACAGAAAGACAACGACAGACAGACGACAGACAGACAGACAGACAGACAGACAGATAGACAGAGACAGAGACAAGAGTGTAATGTGTGTTTAGAGAATCACATGTCAACTAATCACTTTAAAAGCATGTCTTCAAAATTTAAAAAATACACAGTGAAAATAAAAGAATAATAACAACTAGCGCTTCCGTGGGTTTTCATATATATTTTTTCCATTCTTGCGCTTTTTCCTCCCATCTTTTACTGCTGCTCTCCTAATAAATAAATGTATTTTTTATCTCCTGTGTATTCAAAATTATTCACAGCTTTCACTAATAATATGAATGCTCATAATTATAATTTTATATAACATTAATATGAATTAATATTATATTATTATTATATTCTTAATTATTATTATTATTATTATTATATAGTTATTTCATAATTTTTATATATCATTATATGGGTTGTTTTGTTGTGTGTTATTGTTTCGCCGGTTTGTTTTGGGTGGATAACAACTAATATTAGAGTGAAATATTGCGTTGAAAGTTAACAATAAGTTCCGACCATGCGACAGCCCATGTTTACAGGATCACGATCCAGATGCGACTCAATGGGAGCTGGTTTTAATGCAGAATCAAGAGCCAGTGGCGACAATGAAAGCGCTCTTGTTTAAAATAACCGCTTCTGAGAGATTAAGTGACCCTGCCACCCTTTCCATGGATTTATTAAATGACCAAAATTGAGAATAAAAACAAATCTAAATACCATTTATCGACTAAACTTTACATTGCTGGCTAGTTGACTATATACAAGGATTAACCATGAACTGGAGACAGTCATCTGGAGATTACTCCTTGGGCATACATGACACGGAAACCAGCAATCCCCCTCCCTTCATATCGTTGTTTATAATTACAATATTTCTAAAAATTGAGGTCGTTTATCAATTACAGATTAATTCATTAACAGGCAGTAATGTCGGAGACCTTGCTCTAACGCCGCAGATTCGCTGGTAAAAATGCATTGTATGAATAAAGAATGAATAAACTAATACGAAAGTAATGTTAAAGGAGACAAGGGGGGGGTGGGGGGGTGGGGGGGGGGGTAAATTAAGAGTGAAGACTTAACCATAAATTAAGTTTTTTCTGCCTTCATTTTCTTCTAAAACCCAAAAAATAATTTTTTTTTTTTTTTTTTTTCCCAAAAACTTGTGTACTTCAAAAAAATCTGAAGTTTTTCAAAAACCTGGCACAGGTTGTTGAAAAGCTTTTAAATTTTACGTATAATAGTTTTCAGGGAGAAAAAAGGCACACGTAAGGCGAGAACTAATGCAAAGAAATATTGTAAATAAGGATGAAGTAGAGAGGACGTCTGAAAAAATGACAATTTCCTATGGTTGATTTGAGCCCCCACCTCCCCGCACAGCACAGCCGCACATAACACATCCTACGCTCGATTACCTCTTGAAGGTGAGATAGAGACAAGGAGGAATATGAACAACGACCAAACCAACTACAAGAAAGGCAATTATGTAGGAATGAAAATATTCTTAATAGAAAGCAGAGGGGAAAGAGAGACGAAAGGAAGAGATGTGAAGTATTGATGAAAATGCTGTTAAGAACAGGGGGAGGGGAGGAGCTACATAGGTACATTGTTATATCCAAAACATTAAAAAAGTACAAATAATGTGTGGCTACAACGATATTCGCATTGTTATGATTTAGAGGAAAATAATTTACTAAGTAATTATACATAGATGTATGTTATGTAGAATAAGCGCTGTTACGATTATTCTAAACTTGCAAAGTAATTAATATGCTTAGAGCGCATCAGTTTGAGTGACTGTTTGTAAAATTACTTCAGCGTGAGTTCAGTAGTGTGTACTTCTACTTTATTTACTGACGCAGAAGAAATGTCTTTCGTAGAAACAATAAATTACCTTCGAGTCTTTGTATAAGAATACTTTGGAAATTTTGTTAAAATATTCTAATCATCAATATATTTTTAATCTAACCTCATGATTAATTACTATGTCTACATTTAAGTGTATAGTTTTTCAGTAGAGTTTTCCCACTGTGTGAAACGATAATAACAACGTACTTGATTTATAATAATACAGTGCAATTCATGATTGAACTGGATACGCTAATTTATGTTGTTGCACTTCAAAAAATCAAAGCATGCATCTGTAATCTACGCTAAAACGCAGATCTATAAATTAAAAATTGAATGGGTAGAACTACTTGGCAATTATAAATTTTTTTAGTTGGACACAAAGCGGAATCGAGAAATTCATACGAGAATGCTATATAAATCTACAGGAACGGATGTGTAAAGACTGATATATTGTGTGAACATAATAAGCAATGGAGTCTTATATTGGACAGTATTCCACGGTTAAGCAGAAAATCTTACATACTCTTCATTAGAAAAGCTGTGTGAAAGGCACCTTATCATTAATGATTAAAGATGCAATGTCCAGACATATATATACAGTCTGCGTGACTAATACTTTTGCACCTCTAGAAAATATAGATTAATATGATTCAAAGGACACACACAGGTTCAATGGCGTGCAACTCCTGTTGCACATGATTTCCAAGTCAGCAGCACTGGTGTGTAGGCAGATGCAATTAGTCAAGACTATTTCCACAAAATACAGTGTATAGACACCAGGGCCCCACTTACAAATCAGAAACAACAAGTCAATGCCAATCCACAAAACTGGTCAAATATTAATCAACGTAAAACTAGACAGAGAAAGTTTATACTAAACAGTGGAAAGTAGAATCTATAAAGCCAATGTAAGTAACAGAAGAAAAAAAAGTGCTGACTCATGCAAGTTTGCCAAAGTATCCACAGTTCCACTCCGCACTGCTTGTTATGTAAGCCATTTACGGCAATCAAGTGTTTGACAGCACCTTGCACGATCACACAGTATCACAAACGCACAAGCGTATCATATACAACTAGTAGAGAAAATAAAGTTGTTACAGTTAAAGCTCTAGATATGTCTAATCTACCAGGTAATGAAAAATAATTCGTTATAAACAATAATAATCATAAACCTAGCATCAGCAATTACATTTACATACTAAATAATGCAATAATATCGACAGTAAATCAGGTGATTTCGCAATGTGAAAAATTATGTAAAACATCACATTCTTGGCATTTCACTATACTGTCATTACTTTTTTAGGCATACTAAGTAATGTACAATATCAAAGATGGTACACAGGTACAATACACACAGTTTTATAAGCCACAATGAAGAAATGGATTAGGATGACATAATTAAGATAGCAAAATAACTGGATATACAATGGACAGGAATAACGTCATTTTTTCCCAAACAAGATGACACATGCGTGGTAATAAAATAGAGACAGAGGTTAACCACGAAGAAAATAAATCATGCATTGCATGGCACAAATGCTTGGAGACTATCTGTACTTAATCCCGTCGGAGTGCAGACAAAAAAAAGCAAATAAAAATAAGCTTGGCTGCTTTGATAAGAACAAGAGAAATATATTTGAAACAGTTTTAAATCTTAAATGATGTTAATATGCAATTAAAACAAACTCATGAAGTGCTTCGCTTTAATTTTTTTTTATAATGTAGACCAAAATTACCATTGATTCTCTGAAGATGCAGAAAGGGAGGGAAGTAATTCAGAGCGAAATTATGCACGGCGTAATGTAGATTAAAGCTTAACAGATATATTTGGACAGTTACTTCTCTCCTTTTTATTTTATTTATTTTTTTTAGTATGTTTGCCCGGCTGAAGACTTTCTTTCCCGAGATGAAAAGAAAAGACCAAATTTAGGAATATTCAAATGAAATGATATCCGGAGTGATTCAGTACCTGCCACAATCCTATCGGTGTGTTTGTGGCTCGATTGAGTAAGTGTCGCAGTCAGTGTGAAGTTTTCTCAAAGGGGTTATAGTCTTCTCTAAGGATTTGTGGAGTCTTCTTTAAGAATTGTTAGTTCTTCTCTAAGGATGTTTAGTCCTTCTCTAAGGGGTTGTTAGTCTTCCTAAGGGGTGTTGTCTTCTCTAAGGTATTGTTAGTTTCTCCTAAGGGGTTTGTTAGTCGAGCATTAGCCATTTAATAGCATTACAAAGCACAAATAACGTCATTCTTTGCGGTTATCTGTGTATTGTTCCAGCCCGGTATTATTCTTTTTTTATTCCTTCATAGCATATAACTTTGTAAATTCTTTTGAGTGTAGAATTAGAAAAGAGGTCTTTTGGGAATTATTTTTGTGACTAGAGTTTGAAAAACTCTAGAGACATCACGAGCAAAAAAAAAAAAAACAAAAAAAAATAATGTTTTAGGGTGGGAGGCAACTAGGGATTTGTGATATTTATCATCCGATTTCATTGCAATACACGACGTAAAAAATTATACGCCAGCAAATTTTCCTTCTTACAGACATGAATGTTTTAACATAAACATCTACACTGAATTTTTATAGTGTAAAAGATACTAGATAAAACAGATTCTTGCAAGTATCATTATTGCACTAGAATATTAATTTACATTTCTATGAAGATAATAGCAATTAGATATCCTGTTTTGACTGCCAGTGTGTTCTACATAGTACTTTAGAATTATCCGGTATTCCAGATGATTTACCAGAAATACTCTTGTTTTTTAAATACCCTCAGTGACCGCAGATGGGTAAAGTCCATAACTAACAGCGAGGCGTATGAAAGCTGACAAAAATATGTAACTGTTCTATGTACAACTGTCGGTAGTGGAATTGTTTTGGAATATTTTTTTTTACTTAATTCATGTGAATTCTGTAACTTTTGGTAATTGTGTCCGCCCAGCCTTTGACGAGAATCCTTTTGTAAATATTAACCATTGGTAAATTATGCCTAAAAATTATAAGTTCTCTTATCTGGATGTATTAGTTTAGGCATAACTATGAATTGAAATTATGAATATATGACATGACAGCTACTCAAAAGGTTTGTTCCCACTTGTGCAAGAGTCAGAAATTTTCTTTATTATTTTCGAAGTATATAGTCCACACCTTTTTGTGTCCGTATGATATCAAAAATGCGGCGCGCCCTCTCTCTCTCTCTCACTGGGTCACTCTCGAAACTCTCTCTCGTTCCACGATCCTCTCTCTCTCTCCTCTCTCCTCTGTCTCTCGATCTATCTCTCGTCTCTCTTCTCTCCGTCTCTCTCCTCTTCTCTTCTCTCTCTCTCTCCGCCCTCTCTCTCTCACCTCTTCTCTCTCTCTCTCTCAGCTCTCTCTCACTCTCTCTCCATCTCTCTCTCTCTCATCGTCTTCTCTCTCTCTCTCTCCCCCTTCTCTCGTCCTCTCTCCTCTCTTCTCTCTCTCGTCTCTCCTCGTACTCTCTCATCTTCTCTCTCACCTCTCTCTCTCTCTAAATATAAATATAATAATATATAAGTTCGTGCTCGAATAGCAGAACATGCGATCTTGGCTTAAATAGCAACGATCAATCTTTCGTCAATAGGATCAAGTTGAAAAATGTGTATTGCAATTAAATTTCGCCAAAATCAATCTGATACCTAACGAAAAAAATATATTTCAGCTGTGTTTGTTTTAGTATTAAATTTCTGTAAACAAATCTAAAATATATTTAGATGGGTTAGGCTAAATAAATTGCTCCTTGTGTAAAATAAGGTTAGGTAAGTTTTCTAAAGATCCTTTGTGCAAAATTAAAAATATTGACATTAACAATTCATGAACAAAATATATCTTTAAACATATAAGCGAAAATTTCAGGTGAATAGTGACTAATTTTAGGTGAAATGAGTTATTCTTGTGCTAAATGACCAGTTTTTACATATTCGGCACCGACATATCTATATATATATATAGCGTTTATATAGTAATATATATATATATATATAAATATATGAATATATAAATATATAAATATATATATATATATATAAATATTTATATATATATATATATATATAATATATGTAATTGTTTTACATGATGGTAGGGATTGCTGGTGTCCTTTATTTCTGTCTCATGACAATGCAAGATTTCAGGTACGTCTTGCTACTTACTACTTACACTTAGGTCACACTACACATACTGTAACAAGCACATATAACACACCCACTCTGGTTTACTTCTATTTTCTTTCTAGTTCTTATGCTTGTTTATTTCCTCTTATCTCCGCCATGGAAGTGAACAAATTCTTCCCTCCGAAGCCCATGCGTGTTGTAAGAGGCAACTAAATTCCGGGACGCAAGGAGGGCTAGTAAACCTCTTCTCCTGTATATATTACAAATGGTAAAAGGAGAAAACTTTCGTTTTCCGTTTGGCCACCCCGCCTCGTGGGATACTGCCGTGTGTTGAAAGAAAGAAAATAGATATAAATATATATATATATAATATAATATATATATTATATAAATGTAGTGCCGAATACGACAAACTAGGCCAATTAGCAGAACTCATTTAAAATTAAATTCTTTTCTAAAATTTTTCGTCAAACAAGTTTTAAGATATATTTTTTCATTTATGTCAATTTAAAATTTAATAATTTTGTACCAAAATACCTTGAGCAAACTTACCTAAACCTTATTATAACAAGATCAATTTAATTTAGCTAATCCAACTAAATAATATTTAAGATATGTTCACAGTAATTTAATAATAAACAATAAAATTTTCTTTTTTTCTTAGGTTCAGAATGATATTATGCGAAATTATCATTCCAAATATTTCGCTTGCCATATTCGACAACCAGAGCGTTCTTATATAAACCAAAATTCGCAGTGTTACTTATTCGCCACTACATATATATTAATTAACACACATACTGTTCCCACCGAATACGTGACCCAAAAATGATGGTAACACTTTCAGCATCACCCATGTCAATCACTGTCTATGCAGAGGCCGTGCGACAATCACGTTTTAGATGGCCCTCCGAGCTTCAACATCCCCACCCCTCCTGCAGAACTGCAAGCATTATTTTCGTTCCCCACCACGCATACTCAATTCCGTCTAACTGGTTTTCCTGAAACTCTTCATAAATGTTTCCTTGCTTACTGCTCCAACAGCACGTCAAGTCATAAAACCCACGTGCCTCCGTTTACTCCTATCTAAAGCACTCACACAAATCTGTTGGATGTCCAACCCTTAGTCCCTAAGGTTTACTTTTACTGCAAATGTTATTCCTCCTATATACCCTACCGCTTTTAGTAATCCTCCACCTATTTCCATAAACCCTTTAAAAATAATAATAATAATAATAATAATAATAAAAAATAATAATAATAATAATAATAATAATAATAATTAAAAATAATGATAATAATAATAATAATAATAATAATAATAATATTATTATTTATTATTATTATTATTATTAAAATATTTTATTAATTTCTATTTTTATATTATTGTTGCTGTTTTTGTTGATATAAACTGGTTCATTATTTAAGCAAAGATGCGCCGCTGTGATCTTCAGCGCTACGTGAGTTGATGTACCATGCAAAGCGAAGTTCAAATCAGTAATGACCGTCATCAGGGAAAATTTACTCCTCTAGTGTCAGAAGTCCTGTGACACGGACCTGGGAAAAGATAATTTACAAACTGAGGAAAAATAGGCTGGGGGTGACTGGAACTGAACTGCACTGATAAAGAAATACAACAAAAGGATGAAGGGAGAAAGAGAGAGAGAGAGAGGAGAGAAAAGAGAGAGAGAGAAGAAGAGAGAGAGAGAGAGAGAGAGAGAGAGAGAGGGGAAAAAGAGGGGAAAGGGTATCATACGAAGAGTAAGATCGATTACTAAATAACCAACCTGGGTATATCATTTTTTCCCATGTTTTTTTTTTTTTTTTAAATGATTCTGACCCACAAAAACCACGTTTCCACAAAGCATCCCTCAAGTACAGTAAAAAAGGAGAAGAAAAATATAATTTGTGTCAGCTTCAGCACCAGGCTTCAGTCACCAGAACCAGGCAAAATAGAAAAAAGAAGAGTAACATTAGTTGATCAAGCCAGCTTTAGCAATTCCCGGAACATCCCATCACCACAACAACGACATCACCATCAGCAAAAAAAACTCCTGAGACTAAGTAAAATATAAATGCCTTAAAAAACAAAGAACTTTATAAAAACATTAACCAGCAATCACACTTTGTAAACATGAAAGTTAAAGTGGATGTTGTACTTAATTTTTTCCCTGTATATCTTCATCCTATTTCCACTTGATTCATCTCCAGTTCTCTCTTCCTCTCCCATTTGTCACCCATTAATACAATTAAAGTACAGTACTTCCGATATTATATCGATTTTGGGTTTAATTTGTCCCCCTTTTTTGGGCATTCTAGAGAGCAATGGAAAAGTGTTACTCGCGACAGAGGAATTTGTTTTATTTTTCACATAAAATAAAATTTTTATAAAATCAGAATAGTCTTTCTCGTCACGGTTTTGTGAAAAAGAAAAAATAGATCCCGTTTTTTTTTTATTTTTCCAGCTGTTCCCGAGGGCACGACTGTTTTTTGAGAGATTTTGTTTTTCATTTCATTCTTGTGTTTCCCATTAGTCAGTTGTTGGTATATCTTTAGTAAATATGCTGCTACTTAAAATATTCATTTCCCCAGCTTTTCCTACTTTCCTCACAAAATTTACTTTGCTCTCTACTGTTTTTGTTGGGATGACATGAAAGAAAAAAATTTTTGCTGAATAACGTTTCTGTTGTCCTGTACTAAACCCGTCTTTTTCCTGGGTAGTTTGTTAACAAGGGGTAATGCATGTCCCTTTTTGGGCACACGCCCAGCTCTGAGGACTGGATGAGTTTTCGCTTATAATGGGTATACACACGAAACAACATGTATAATATATATTATATAAAATATAATTATTATAAAATATATATATTATAATATATAAATTATATAATAATATAATATATAATGTGGGTGCCCCCTTTTATTCAACAATGTATCTCTTAAATCTTCGTGCTTTTTATGTAAAAAATTTCCTTTGGTAAAAAAAATAGTTTAAAAGATGGGGTGGGGGGGAAGGGGGAATTTTTCAAATGGTTCGGAAAAAAACCAAATTTTCTTCCTTAAACCCTTTTTTTATCCACTTCTCCGACTAGGGTTTCCCCAAATTTCCCAAGGGGTGGCCCCCCATCCTATAAATATATATATAATATAAAAATTTAAATATATTATAAAATTTTAATTTTATAATATATATATATATATATTATAAATATATATTATATATATTTTGGGAAAAGAGTGCTTGTTTCCCTGTAAATTTTTGTTTCCGGCTTTTTTAAAAATTGTTTTTTGGAAAGAGGAATACGTTTTATTGTAAAGGTATTCTTTTATTGCAAAAAATGGATACTATCATTTTTAGGCCAGTCATTTATTTCTGAAGTGACATGATCTCCCATTCACATATCAACTCCTGAACTCCCCTCTTAGTAGTTATAGAGTACTGGTAACGGGAATTTGGGGGGCTAACGAAATGTACAAAACCCCTCGGGTATCCCTGCCAAAATCCCCAAAAAACCCTGTAAAAAAAAATAAACGTTCACTGTAGTTTTTTAAATTGCTGAAGTTTTTCCCAATTCCAAAAAAGTTTTTTATTGTTGTGTTATCAAAGAAATAACAGCCTATAATTTGCCCATCCTAATATTAATACAAGGATTTGAAAAAAAAAGTTTTGACGAGAAAATAATAAAAAAAATAGAAAACTCGACACATTAAATTTTACTTTTAAGCTTAATTACAATTTACCCCAAATAATTGTAACTTATCGTTAAATTGCTCTAAGAAATATCTTGGTCAGGTGAACGATGTTTACATGACTTATTTTACATATTTCCATACATCACACAGTATAAGTTCATTTACTAATGGTACCAAAAGGACAGAAACGGGAACGCTAAATTTACATGGGTTATTCAGCAAAATGAGTGGTAGAGGCTCGTTTCCTGGGTTCACCATCTCCACTGTCATTGCCACTTGTTATTATTTCAACCAATACCCCTCACCCTCCACCAAAAATATGCATGATCGTCGTAATCACAGCTATTACTACCTAATACGCTATCAACTACATCAAAATCCACAACAAAACTACTGCCACAACTAAACCCCTACAACACTATTCCTTCACTATTTTTTCCCGTCACTCTACCATTAGCAACACCACAAACACCGCTTTAAAACATTTCCCGGACCATCTCACCACCACAATCAGCAAATTAATCAGTGCCTACCACCACAGTCACCACGATTCTAACCTCTAACAAACTGAAACTTTACACTCTAATTTGCATTTGCTGATAGTAAATGTACCCCCAACTCGCCTCCTTGCGACCCCTACCTCATAATTATTCAATTTTTTCCTTAATCTCACGGCCTCCAATTTCAGTTGTTTATTGACAATCAAGAGTTTGGTTTGTTTTGTCTGGGAAAAAACTAGTCCACCGTTCCCCTGGGGCCCGACTTTGTTGACCTGTTTGTTGAATTGTCTCCCCTCTGTGTACTTACTCAAATGTTAAGAACATAAATCATGACTTGTGAGGCCTGTTGATTCCTTGCATAACACAGTGGATCAAACCAGTTTTGCTTGCATGGGACAGCAGTGTGCATGTACACGAGATTGTGTCCATGCTGGTTCATTGTTGCAATCTTTAAATCCAATTTTATATTTTCTTACTTGTCATTCTTCTTTTTCTTTTTCTTCTTCTTTCTTCTTCTTCTTCTTCTTCTTCTTCTTCTTCTTCTTTTTTCTTCTTCTTCTTCTTCTTCTTCTTTTCTTTTTTCTTCTTCTTGGGTTTTTTTCCTTCATAATAATATTCTTTCTCTCTTTTTTGCTCACTGCAGCAGCAGACTTTACTCCCTCGATACATCCTCACGATGAGTTTTAACTCCAGCTGCAAGATGCAACATCAGGTGTGAGTTCTTAAACCCGTATTGTTCCCTAATCCATAAAGAGAGCCGCCCGTGCCCAGCAATGAATTACTTAGTTTACTCAGCAATATATGTCACAACATCAACTTTTATAATCAAAACTATACTTAACCATAACTGTAATATTTACGGAATGTACCTCAGACTGTTTGAATATCCCCCTGAATGTTTGTATTCCCCTTATTATGTATAAGGTAAGACTGCTTTTAAAATCCATCTTTCGTCGATCACTTTATCATCAACAGATCTGTAAAATTTTTTATAGACTACTCAACATCACTGAAGAGTAAAGTTACTAGTAACGTAAGGTTAAACAATAAGGACGCTAAGAGAACATACCGAGTACACAAATGTTACCTCAGACAGGATTGGCGATACTGTCTACAAGTACACACTGAACAATGCGAGGTAAACCATTAAAAAAAAAAACAAGGGAGACACAACTATTTCAACAACAAAAAACCAGCTGTTGATACATTGTCTTTAAGTTCAGCAATGAGTTTGTCTAATATGTAGATTAAAATTGTTAACTTTAACATAATGCAAACCTTTGCTATAATTTTAAAGACATTAGCACAAATTCTGTGGGCTTAAGATTAGAATATAGTTAATATTTGCATTTTTTAGAAAATTACGAACTAGTACATGCAAACAAAGAAGGGGCCCATTCACGACGCTTGCTAAAGTAATAAAACTTTCCTTTCAACCATAACACATTATCAGTTTTCTTAAACCACAAGACAACTTTCATTGACCGGCAACCAAATTTCAGGACTTCAGATATTCATTTAAAACCTAAATGTGATTACGAAATTCACGTTGAGCAAACATATTTCCTGTACCGAATTTGAAATGATACCTTATTTTAAACAAACATCACTTGTAAGCATATTCCAACACCGAAGAGAATAGATTCTCCACAGTAATGGCTTGACACGTCCTCAAGAAAACTATCTTCACCTCCTTGTGGGTATCTCGTCTCCAGCTAAACTACTCCATTAAGAGATGTCATATAACATCAGCCCCTTTTGCAACAAACATCAGCTACTTTGCAAAAAGTCTTCATCTCCACTACAATAAACACAGCTTCTCTACGATAAACATCACCTACATTACAACAGTTATTAGCTCCACTACAATAAACATCAGCTCCTCTACAACAAACATCAGCTACATTACAACAGTAATCACCTCCACTACAATAACATCAGGACCAGAACAATAAACATCAACTCAATTACAATAAACATCAGTTTCACTCCCAATAAACATCAGCCCCTCTGCAACACACAGTCCCACTAGGACTAGCAATTCAAGACACCATCAACTGAACATTATCTCGCAAAAACATAAGCGCGGCAGACACTACCATTTGCCTGCCTTCTTATCACAGTTATGTTCTTCTTATCCTTAACATCTACCCTCTTCCTACCCTTCTGATATTTTCCAGCGTCCTTCCAACTTCATTACGTCCTACTCTCTATTTCCCAACGCCCTTCCTCCTTAGAAACATCCTCCCCTCTTTTCTCCTTTCCCACACCCCATTATTCTGACATTTATCTGCTTCCTTGGCTACTTTTTTCTTTCATTCCTCCGTAGGCCATAAATGGTGTATTTATATTTTCAACATTTGCTTGGTGTGAATGTAGGTATTGTGTTTGTTGTGTTTGTGTGTGTGTGTGTGTGTGTGTGTGTTTGTGTGTGTGTGTGTGTGTGTGTTTGTGTGTGTGTGTGTGTGGGGTTTTGTGTTTGTGTGTTGTGTGGGGGTACTAACCTAATTGTAGTTACAGGGGTCGAGTCACAGCTCCGGGCCCCGCTTCTTCACTGAATCTTCAACTTCCAACTGTGACCCTCTTGTCCCTGTGTCCCATTTCTGCGTCATCATGTATCTGTCCACCTTGTCGATTCTTCTCAGTGTTTTATATGTCGTTATCATATGTGTGCGTGTGTGTGTGTACGCACCTATTTGTGGTTGCGGGGGTCGATTCACAAGCTCCTGGCCCCGACTCTTCACTGGTCGCCACTGGGTCACTCTTCCCGCTTGATGTGCTTTATTATACCTCTTCTTGTAGTAGTACATTAACATCTCCGTTCAAAGCAGGTGAAATTGCAGATCTAGAGAGTGTACAGAGAACGTTTACTGTAAGTATAAGTTCCATCAAACACCTTAACTACGGGGAACGCTTGGAAGCACTTGACTTGTACTCGTTGGAACGCAGGAGGGAGAGATATATCACAATCTACATTTGGGAAAATCCTAGAAGGAATGTCCCAAACGAAACACAGAAATCACTCCCTACGAAAGTAAAAGACTGGGCAGGAATGCAAAATAACTCCAATGAAAAGTAGGGCGACATTGGTGCACTAAGAGAAAACACCACAAGTGTCCTGAGTCCAAGACTGTTCAACACCTCCCACCAAGCATAAGGGGAATTACCAATAGGCCCCTGGCTGCCTTTAAGAAGGATCTGGACAAATACTTAAAGTCGGTGCCGGATCAGCCGAGCTGTGGTTCGTACGCTGGACAAACGTGGCGGCCAGCAATAACAGCCTGGTTGATCGGGCCCTGATCCACCTGGAGACCTGGTCGGGGATCGACCGAGGGGGCGTTGCCCCCGGAATACCCTCCAGGTAGACTCCAGGTATGTGGATCCTGCCTCGACTACATCACTTCCCCCACTATTCTACTTCCTGACAACTCTGTGACTGAAGAAATACTTCCTAACATCCCTGTTATTCATCTGAGTCTTCAACTTCCACAACTTCCAACTGTGATCCTTTTGCTGTGTCCCATCTCTGGAACATTCCGTTGTGTCCACCTTGTCGATTCTTCTCAGTGTTTTATATGTCGTTATCATGTTCCCCCACCTCTCCCGTCTTCCAGTGTCGTCGGGCCCCAAATTCCCTTAACCTTTTCCTCGTAGGACATTCCCCTAGCGACCGGACTAGTTTGTTGCAAACTTTTGCACTTTCTAGTGTGGGTTCCAAAACTGGTGCGGGCATACTCCAATATGGGCGTAACGTCCAGGGGTACAAGGTCCTGAACGATCCTTATTAAGATGTGGGAATGTTGTTCTTATGTTTGCTAAGCGCTCGTATGTTGCAGCAGTTATTAGGCTGATTGCACCTCGGGAGATGTCACGGTGTTGTAACTAAACCCCAGAGACCCTTTTTTCCCTTGATGAGGTTTGTAGCCCTGTAAGCCCCTAGACTGTACTCCTCCCTCTGGGGTTTTTCTTCCCCTTCCCCAATCTTCATGATTTTGCTCTTGAGGGGGTTGAATGCCAAGAGCCATTGCTGGACCGGGCCTGCAGCCTTTCCAAATCCCTATATAGTTTCTGCCTTGTTCTCGCCCCGACTAAATTTCTTCCCCATAAACCCTTCAAAATCATCTGCAAAAAGGGTAATTTCTGAGTCTATTTCTTCCGTCACGTCGTTCACAAAATACCAGAAACAACACCGGTCGTAGGACTGACCCCTGTGGAACCCCGCTCGTCACAGGCACCCCCCTCTGATACCTTGCCACGAACCATGACTTGCTCTTGTCTTGCAGACAGGTATCCCTGATCCATGTAGTGCTTTTCCCTGTTATCCCTGCCTGGTCCCCCAAGCTTTTTACTAATCTCAAATTTTTGGAACTGTGTCAAACGCCTTCTTACAGCTCAAGAAAATACTATCTACCAGCCCCCCTCCTTGTCCTTTCCACTATCCCCCTGTCATAGAATCAAATAGGTTTGGGGACACAGGGTTTCCCGTCTCTGAAACAGTGCTTCGTTGATAAGCTCATTCCTTCTAGGTTTTCCATCACTCTTCTCCTGATAATCTTCTCCATGACCTTGCATACTAATACACGTCAGTGACAACCCGGTCTGTAGTTTAATGCTTCATGTTTTTCTTTTTTTCAAATATTTGGACTACATTTGCTGTCTACCCTACCTCAGGTAGTCGCCCTGTTTCGATATATGTGTTTAAAAATTGTTGTTAATGGAAAATATAGCGCCTCTGCTTGCTCTCTCAGGGTCCCTGGATAGATGTTATTTCCCGGGCCCATCGCCTTTGAGGTACTAGCTCGCTTTGCAGGGCCCCTTAACTTCATCCTCGGTTGTGTGTATTGGTCCAACACTTTATGGTGTATCCCGGGCCCCTCCCGTTTTTCTGAGTCCTTTTCTATCTCCTCTGCGAGCACTCTTTGAACCCCATGTTGAAACTCTTCCCCATACTCCGTTGTCATTCTTGTGATCCCCTCCTTCCTTCCTCAGCCTGAGTACCGGTCCTTGACTGTTGTTTTCCTCCTGGTTGGCTGTACAACAGCTGGGGTCGATTTGGCTTTTTGCTGCTTTGGCATTTTTCGTACTGTCGTTGGGCCTCCCTTTTTACCTGTGCATTCATTTCTGGCTCTATGACTGCTCTCCTTATCACCTGGTACTTTGCCTTTATACTTCTTCCATTTTCCCAGCACACTTGGTTAGGCCTCCCTACACCTTTGGTAAACCAAAGGCTCATCCTGGTTTTCCCGGTTATTTCTGTTACCCTTGGGTACAAAAAAACCTCTCTTCAGCTTTCAGCTTCTTTGCAATTGTTTCAAATATTTCCATCACTTTTTTACTGACTCACTGCCAGTTTTCTGGTCCACTGAACCCGTGCAGGAAATTCTTCATTTCCTGTGTAGTTCCCTTTCTTGTAGTTTAGCTTCATTCGTTCTGCCCTTCCTGCCCCTCCCACTTGGTAACTCTCTGTATTCGAAGCTCAGAACCAAGTGATCACTGGCCCCCAGGGTCTTTTATATGTATTGTCCTCAATAGCACTACTCAAGGAGAATACTAGGGTTTGTCCCCACTGGTTCATTTCCCCTCCTATCTCTCTGGTAGGGTCTCTTAAGTGTTAGTACATGAAGTTTTCCGGTACTACTACCTCCATCATCTTAGACCTCCACGTTTCTGAGATCCCATGTGACTCCAGGTACTCCCAGTTGATTTCCTTGTGGTTGAAGTCACCCATTATCAGCAGCTTTGCCCTACTCGCATGAGCTCTTCTGGGGTGTGTGTGTGTGTGTGTGTGTTGTGTGTGTGTGTGTGTGTGTGTGTGTGTGTGTGGTGTGTGTGTGTTGGTGTGTGTGTGGTGTGGTGTGTTTTGTTTGTGGGCGTGCGTGTGTGCATGCGCGTGCGCAAGTGAGCCTGTCTGCCTTCCCTTAAACTTTAAGGATTTAAAGTTTTTTTCATTATTTCTCTCAACTTTTTTGCCACCTCTCAAGCCACCTTTGACCTCTCAGGCCAGGTCGGCAGCTGCCCTAACACCCCGCTATCCCAAAAAAGAAAAAAGAAAAGGAAATCTCCCCTTCTCCATTTGTAACCATTTTCATAAAAAATAGAGAGAAGAAAGAACTAAATTTCTACATTTCTTTTTTTTTCTTTTTTTCAGAACAGGGTAAACCGTTGTCCAAACACCCGGGTCTTGCAGAGTTTTCTCCACCGGGGTGTTTCATGTTTGCAGCGGGGCAAGTCTCTTCTCCACTCACTTGCCTTACCTGCACCATCGGGACTCATATAGCTGCAACCTCCCCGCCAAAGGACGTGTGTCGCTCTCTTTCTCTCCAGCACTTTCCTCTTTGGGTATTGCTCTCCCCTCGATCTGGGGCCCGTGATTTTCTTGCAAGAGGTGTTATTGTGTGTGGGTTGTGTTCCTTCCCCTCATCCACGGTGTTCTTGGAAGCATTATGGAGAGATGTTTTCATGGCGGGCAAGCTAAACATGTGTTACACGCTGATCATTTCTAAGAGCTTCGAATAGAATTGCTTAAAATCATAAAGTATATAGAACCTTAAGTTTAGAGTGAAAATTTATTAATAATAACAAACAAAATTTAAAAAATAGATGGAATGTTTTCAATCTGAAATCCCTACGAGAGAAAAAGTTTGTTAACAAGTCCTGGTGATACGGAAATGTAAAGGATACTAAAAGAAAATTATCCTGACCACTTCATGATGGGAATAATGCTCATTGAAAAGCCGTAAAACCATACATTTCTAGTGATCCTTTTCTTATGTTGGGTACTCACAGTACATCTATATATATTACTCACTAATCGAATTCTCAAGTGGGAAAAACTAGAAGGCGATGACGGAACGAGAAGAGGGGTTCCTCCTGCTGCTGCTGCTTTCTGCTAGTGGCACTGCTGGGTCGTGCCTCGCAGCGGATGATAGTAAGTACCTCTTTTTTTTCCACGTCCTCTTAACTATCGCGTCCATAACCATAACGCAGAGTGAGGATATGTTAATTCTCTCACAGCAGACTATCAATCAGATTCCCTTGATTTTGGTGGCATTGTAACTAGTGGGGATTACTGGAAAAAACAATGGGATTCATAATTTTGTTTGGAAGGAAGGATATTAATTTCACAAAGCAAATACACCACACACGCACACACACACACACACACACACACACACACACACACACACACACACACACACACACACACACAACACACAGCACACACACAACACACACACACACACACACGGGTACGTCAGGCCCCTACTGGAGTATGCAGCACCAGTTTGGAACCCGCACTGGGTCAAGCACGTTAAGAAATTAGAGAAAGTGCAAATGTTTGCGACAAGGTTAGTTCCAGAGCTAAGGGGAATGTCCGATGAAAAAAACGTTAAGGGGAAAACGGCCTCAGGGCACTGGAGGGCACTGGAGGAACAGGAGGGTTAAGAGAGACATTATAATGACATACAAAATACTGCGTGGAATAGACAAGGTAGACAGAAACAAGATGTTTTCCCGAGAGGGGGCAAAAGAAACGAGGGGTCACTCTTGGAAAATTAAGAGTCAGATGAGTCACAGGGATATTAGGAAGTATTTCTTCAGTCATAGATTGGTCAAAAAATGGAACAGTCTTGGGGAATAAATTATGGAGGCGGGAACCATAAAAGCTTTAAGACAGGTATGATAAAGCTCAGGACGGGGAGAGAGGGGACCAGTAGCGTTTAGTGAAGAGGCGGGGCCAGACTGATCTCACCCTTACAACCAAAATTTAGGTGAGTACAACACACACACACACACCCCACACACAAAAACACACCCCAAACACACAACACACACACACAAAACACACACACACACACTCCACACACACCACACACACACACACCACACATACACACATCACACAACGCACACACACTCACTCACAACAGACACAGACACACAGCCCCAACAACACACACACACACCCACACAACACACACCCAACACACAACACAACACTCAACACACACACACACACACACACCACAACACACACACCCACAACACACACCGCAACACACACCAAAAACACGCACAAAAACAAACACACACCACACATGAATAAATATAATATAATTTATATATAATATATATATATATATATATATACATATATATAATATATATAAAAAATATATATAAAATAATATATTATATATATAAAATTTTTATATATACTAATCATAAAAAATTTTCGGAATCTTTTCCCTGATAGAAAATATTTTGGATTTCCCACACTTTTTCTGCAAGCTCCCGATGATGTTTGATTGCTGCAATACAAGGCCGTTTTTTCTTTCAACTCCCCTGGGTTAGTTTGGCGTGTAGCGCAAGCTACACCCCAAGGGAATTGTCCTTGGGGGTAACGGTAAAGCACGGGTTTCCTTTCCCTAAGGCTCGTGGGTTTCACCCCTTCCCAGAGATCATTTTGTGTATATTTCCCTGCTCTCGCAAATTTCCCTTTGCATATATAATATATAAAAATATATATATATATAATATATTATACATATATAATATATATATATATATATATATATATATATATAATTATATTAATTTTTAATGTAATCGTGCCGAATAGGAAAAAACTGTCAATTATCAAATCTCACAAAATTAATCTTTTTTTAAATTTTCTCTATTACGTATAAAACATATATACTTTTTTAAATTTATTTAAGAAAAAATTTAATAATATTGTACTAAAAGTACCTTAGAAAATTTACCTTTTCTTTTTAAAATAATTTGGCAATTTAATTAGGCAACCCAAAACAAAAATATAATTTAGATAATTTTACAATAATTTAAAGCAAACTACTGACTCTTTTTCGAAAGTTTTAATGATTTTTTTCGAAAATTTCATACCGATTTTTGCTTTCATATTTTGGGAAGAAAGCTTTTCTATTTAACCGAAATCGCACTTTTTTAAAACCCATTCGCATCTTTCCCCATGCTCCAAGGGGCTCCGATCTTACTGGGATGAATTTTTAGCAAGGGAAGGACTTCGTATTTGGAGTCTTCTGGGGCCCGTGTAGCTGCTGTTCCACCCACTTCCCTTCAGAGAAAGGCAAGCGGGGTCTGCCAAAGTGGCGGCACAGGTGTAGTCCGGCATCGCTTACCCATCCTTCCAGGGGAGCATAAATTTAAAAAATATATATATAATATATATAAATATATAATAATATATATATATATAATATAATATAAAATATATATATATAATTTTTTATATTAAATATAATTTTAATTAAATAATATATATATTCGTGCCAATAGGCAAACTTGCATCTTGGTTTAAATAGCAACGCTCAACTTGCCATATAGGACAACAAATTTGTGTATGCAATAATTTCCCCAAACATTTTAAGCCTAATAAAAAAATATATTTTATTGTGTTTGTTTAGTATTTAAATTTCTGAAACGTATTTAAAATATATTTATTGGGGTTGGGAAAATAAATTGCGTTGTTTTAAATAAAAGTTGGTAAATTTTTTAAAAAAATTTGGAAAGGACTTAATTTTTAAAAGAGTTTTTGCTAATTGACCAGTTTTTCTATTCGGCACGACATAATACATATAAATATATATATATATATAAAAAATATATAAAAAATATATAATATATATATATATTATATATATATATATATATACATATATATATATATAAAATAATAATAATATAAAATATAAATATATTAAAAAAAAGATGAATATTATTTTCTGCTACTCATCAAGATTTAGCAACCCCACACTAAAAAGAAAACCCCTGAATAAGGATACTGTATATTTCAATCTTCGGATTAGACTTCTTTGTAAGGAAATAAAATTCTTTTCTTTTTTCATAGTGAGCAGATCTGGGGTCACAAGAGGTTAAACAGAGAATCCCCTAAACTTATTTAAACAATGACAAGTAACTACTCCTCATTGTTTTTTTACTTTTTTTGCATCATTACTAAAAATCATTGGAATTAAATGGGGGTTCCCCAAACGTCTTCAAATGATATAAATGCATTGGAAATTGCAGAGAAAATCCAAGATTAATCCTCCCTATTTTTCATACGAGGGGGTTTGGGGAGCTCGAATTTGCACCTTCTTAAAAAGAGAAGGAAGATGCAAAGATGTCCCATGATCAAAAATCTTCCCTAAGATAATGGGGCCCCTGAACGCACTCTCCGAAAGGCGTAGAATTAGGGGAATGATCGAGGTTATAAATGGAAACAGGAAAAATAAAGGGGGTTTAAAATGTCAAAAAATTTCCAGCCAAGACGGGACTCGCAGAAAGGGTTTTTCAATTTGGGAAAAAAATTCAATTCGGGAAGGATATAGGAAATCACGTTTGGAAATAGATTGTGGATGGTGAACAACTCCCGAGTACAGTATTGAGGCTAAAAAGTTTGTAGTTTTAAAAAAAGGTTAATAAATACTTGGTTGGGGGGGTGGGGGTGAGTTGGGCCTATTAGCTTTTGCGCTGGGTCGGTACATGCCCACCTTTATGGGGATGACCAACTTCGTGGTCATTGGATGACCAACGGGGGGGTCATTTTAAAACCAGGGGGGTCATTGGTCTAATCCCGGGAGACATGGACCTGCTCCGCAGGGTCTAGGCTGTTGCAGTGTTCCTTCTTTCTTATGTCTTCTTTTTGATTGGGTTTATACAAGTGGTAGACTGCTTTAAAAGAGGAAAATAAATGATTGCTGAGGATCATAACCACAAAAAAAATAGGACGAGTGAAAGAACTTCCACGTAAAATCTGAAGTTGAAATCTTTATTAATTTTAAAAGTAAGTTGGGAAAAAAATTAATTATAAAAGCGCGTAATTAAGGGACAATTAAAAAAGCCCAAAAATATTGTTGTTAAAATTCAAAACGGAAACCCTCTGGGGCATCACACAAGGTGTGGTGGAGGCTTAATCCTCCGGCTGCTAATAGCGAGATAGAAGCACCTAATTGAATCTAACTTCACGTATTCGATTGCAGAAATTTTGTAAGCAGTGGTGCTATACCAAAATACCCAATGATACTATGATACATTTATTGAGAGTGAATTTCTCGTACTGTGAAGAAACTTTTTACGATATGAAAAGGAATTTTGCAGCACATTTTTTACAGAACTAGTGAAGTGTAACTGGTGATATGATTCTTCTCTATTAAAAGGGGCACAGAATTTTGTGTAAAGTGACAATAAATCAGTGTGTCAACTCACAGCCTTTGTCGATACAATACAATAATCCACGGGATGTCCAGGGCATTGTTGAGATAATTAAGGTGAGGCGGACTATAATTTAGTGAGGTTACTAGATTCGCGTACTCTTGAAAATGTTTACAAGATTTTAAATTCTGCCTTTGTTTATTCAGATTTTTTTATTTATGGACCGGGGGCAGCTCCCTCAAGCCGAAATTCTCCTATATACACAACAAATGAGAGCCCATCAGTTCATTTATAGCTTATCGCTGTCCAAAAATTTTGCATTTATCGAATATTTTATTTTTTCACTGTTAGTCCAAAAAATGGGCCTTTTGTTATTTCTTCTACCTACGCCCAAAATTTATCGTTACACACACTTCAAACTTCAGTTTTAAACGCTGAGAGAGGTGACAAATAATCTTGCTTAATTGCCCCCCAGATAGTTTAGATTGTTTATCACAACCCTGATTCACCTATCACTGTCACATTTTAAAGTTGGGAAAAAGAGGAAAGAGAAGCAAATGGGGGCTGTCAGTTCTCTTTTCTTCAGCACGTGAAAATTCACAGTATAATTGTAAACATCAACAGAAGGATAATATTTGACAATCATATCGCAAACAAAATGGAACAATAATTACGTGGCCCGGAATATTTTTCGATTAGGTCGTCCTGGAACATCCATTTAAATAATTTTCACATATGCTCCTTTATTTTAAATTTAAAAAAAAAACCATAGAAAGACCCACTGTACAGCACTGACTTTCAAATGATTATCTGGGTCTCCTCAAAATTCCACTATTGTTACGTACCCTTTTAAAAACTTGCTTCTCATTAAAGACATGTCAATCACACCACTCAGTGGAGCTTACTCACCCACTCCCTTTGTTAGCCCTTACTCTCCTTAACTTACCACCTCATTCTTTTTCCCCTTTTTTTTCCACACTTTACACCTCCCTTCATTCTTTACCCCCCT
>NC_069411.1:33543513-33550460 GCF_026875155.1 Cherax quadricarinatus | reverse complement strand
ACAGGTATATTTTTCATTTTTTATAATGTTGTGGTGAATTGACTTTATAGTTGTCTCTTGAAGGTGAGTTTGGCGAATTGGTGCTGTGGTCGTTGTGTGTATTGAGGGTGATTGTGGTTGTAGCAGTGGGGGGGGGGAAGTATTTGTGGTGGTGGTGGAGGTAGTACTTAGGGTTTAGTAGTAGTGATGTTACAGTAAGATGGAAGCATAAAACAGGGCGATGGTATTGATATTTAAAAATGGTTAGTGGAGTGACAGTGTGATATTATGGGACAGTGGCAAACGTTTTCTTTAAAGGGGGGTGGTTTTTATGTTTTGTGGGAGTACAAACGTGGTAGTTAGTGCTGATGGAAAGAACGGTTTTGTAGTTGTGGTAGTGAGGGGGTAGAAGTGTTTGAATGGCAAAAACACAAAGACGTTTTCTATTATGTAGGAATCCTAAATCTGTCGGGCGAACGACTGTTGACGAGAAATCTCAACCTTTATTTTATTCCACCTTCCTTCCAGATGTGAAATGTACACTGTATTTGGCTGTTTACGGTACCTCTGAGAGACTTGAATATAGCTTTACACAGAGTGAAAGGTTGCATAGAAAAACTCTACACAAGAAAGGCTTTCCAAACAATAGCGGTGTTCTGAAGCTTGTCTGTATCTTGAAGTTTGTCGCAATACGCCTTTTCAATCTCTCTCCCTCTCTCTCTCTCTCTCTCTCTCTTCTCTCTCTCTCTCCCCTCTCTCTCTCTCTCTCCCCTCTCTCTTTTCTCTCTCACTCTCTCTCTCTCTCTCTCTCGCTATCTCTCAATCTCTCTCTCTTTCCTCTCCCTCCATCCCATTTCATTCCCTTCCTCCATGAGCCTCGCATCACTACACACAGAGCGCTAACTCTTGTCCTACTGCCTGAGTTATCTTACCTCCCTTCTGTACGTCACGGTTGATCTGCATCAGAGAGCTGCTACATTAGCTCTCAAGTGTCCCCAGTGCATCGCGTTCTCGCTCTTTAAGCATGTCCGAACGAAGGTAGGTATAAACCGGTTCATAATATAAGGGTCTCTTTGATAATTAATATTATTATAATTAAGGGTAGTAATAGACCCACAGGGGCTATACAAGCATGAAAAAGCGGAGTAAATGCAATTACTTGGAAATCTTATTCACGACGTTTCGCCCATGTGGGGGAAAAGGGGTGGGTGTTAGGGTATACCCGGAGAGAAAACCTGGAGAACGTTTCAAGGGTAATTGCCCCCGAGGCCCGGTCTGTGATCAGGCCTCATGGTAGATCAGGGCCTGATCAACCAGGCTTTTACTGTGGCTGCACGTAAAATTCTGATTAGGGTGTTTCTAGACACCTCCGTTGAATGTCTGTTTTTCGGCCATTTCCTCTTGAATAGGCAGGCCATTCAAAAGCTAACAGGAATTCAAACTAAACATGCTCTCATGGTTAAGCACAATAACTTTCTCAAATCTTGTAACACTCGAGTGCTCTTTTGAACTGTGTCTGTCTGGAACCATCAGCATAGGGGAAAAGGAAATTCTTTTTCCCTAAAATAAAGTTTCATCATTGCCAAGGTATTTATGCTGAAGCCATTGATCTATACCATAATAGAGATGATTACCTGGATATTACTTATCTCTGTTCCGACTTTGTGGATTTCCCCCTTTAGGCGGGATCAAATGTTTTTTCTTCTGAGCTTTCTCTTTCGAACGACATTGGGCTTACCTGCTAGACTGAAGCTGGTCGCTTTACATCTGTTATCTCAATGTCCATCACCTGACTTAGCTCTGTCGGTGACATTCTCATCTTTCTCCTAGAAGATTTGACATAATTGAACCCAAAAGCAAGCTAAACCCAGGCTGAGGCTTCCAAATAATTCATACTCGAAGAACTAGACAACGAAATACCAATTCCTGATTTTGCTTAAAGGGAAGGCTCATTCTTTGAACAAAATTTTACCAAAATACACTATCCCTTTTATTTCATCAAAAAATACATCTGCTTTCCAAGTTTCTATAAAAACGAAAAGAATCAGTAGTATTTCCCACCAACTCAATTGCCGAAGACATATCAAAAAGATGTTCAACATAACATCTTTTCCCTGTTTGTAATAACCATTATTACATCTATGTAGGTGAAACATCTAGATACATCTAGAAAAGCGCTCAAAACACCAGTATGCCAGCAAGGTGAACAATTTGAATAATTCCTGCGTGGCCCACGGATATTCCCATGATCAGTTTTAGATAAATCTCGGCCACTAAACTCTGGAATATTCATTAACCGTTTGTGACTTTATTCCCCCCCCCCCACCTCACTTACTCCTCACCACCTAAAAGTTAATGTGTTTGTGACTTGATTTAAAGGCTTTTTGGTGAAAAATCTTCATCAGTAAAACTTCATGTAACTACATTTTTTTTATATCTCATCTTTCACCATTACATAATGCACACCTTTGGAATAGAGGCAGTCAAGGGTTTGATACAAAGAAAGAGGAGAGTAAGCTCCAATTTCTCGAATAAAACTCCTTTAACCACACCAAAGGCATTCCCCTTAAGGTTCATGACTAATGCCTTGCTTTCGGTCTCTGTATATTGGTTCCTTCCCCATCCCCCCACCAATCCCCAGCCAGTTACACGTCCTGGCAGCTCTTCCAGAACCTGTCCTACCGATGCCACACCTGGCACTCAAGACTGGCATTCAGGATTCCCCGGAACTCACAAGTCTCGTCATACAAATACTGGCGTGATAATCTTTCCCATGCTTGTTGTGTGTGTTTGGTGTCGCTGGCGAGGGAGGAGTGGATATTCAGGTACATGTTTGAAGTTAACAATTTTCTTAAATTTTTTCTTTCCATTTTCATTTTAATTTTTTTCGTATTTTGTTTTACTGTTTTTTCTTTCCCCTACTCTAAATTAATGTTAGTCTTCCTTTCCATACTATTCCTCTCTTTCCATTCATTCTCTCTTTTTTTATTCTCTCATATCTCTTCTAAACCCAATTCTTTCATTACTTCCTCCACTGAAAAAGATTTCCTTCTGGTTATTAATTTTCAAGGCTTACTTTAGCTGCGACCTTCAGTCTTCTTCCCGGGGAAAACCACACACAATAACAGATTGGCTCATATGTATCCTTTTACTGCCAGGCAATCATTGTGTAGGAAAAACTTTGTCCCAAACTTCTTACGTCAGGAGTTTAAGAACATTCCATCTTCCTTATTATGAACTACTTTCTTTCACCTCCAATTATTTTTCTCAGTCTTTCCTGGCATCCTCATATTCCTTTTTTTTTTTGTCATCTGTAGTTTTTCCCTTTTTAGCATTCCTTTTAGCATTTCTGTCTTAAGCATCACCATCTTCTCTTTTAAAAAATCAGACTTACAAAAACAGAAAAATCTTCAGCCTGAGCATCGTCACCAATGCAACCAAATACCCAGATAATATCTTCTTTGGGCTACAGTCTCTAGTTTTTTGTACCCTAGGAGCAAACCTCTGGCGAGCCAGCAGTAACAGGAAAGAATCCACAACTGGGCGTAATAAAGAGTAATCATCCGTGAGGAATTGAGCGGAAGAGGTTTTAATGGTTTATTAGGTTAAAACATATTTACGCACGAAGGTGATTAAGGCTGCATGACATTTGTACACCCCAAACCCATGAATGATACATTATTCCATAATACAGAGATTAAAGCTACTCAAAGTGTATACATTGGAGATATATACCTCTCCAAGTGTACTCATACATACAATTGTTCTCTGTGCACGCCTGTCAAACATCAAGATAGATATATGCCCCAGAAAAATAGAAAGAAGCAGGGCTATGATTAATAATAAAAAAAATCCTAAAAGAGATTAACTTGGTTTGGGGAGGAGAAGCCTGGCCTCTAAACCCCGCGAGTATACTTAACCTCAATTCAAAAGACTTCAGTGAAGACTCGCACGCACTTTGGCCAGCCAGCTTAAGTTAAATATCATGCCCGTAGCGAAAACTACACTTCTGTTTCTCAGATTACAACATTAAATAATACTTCTCTGCATGAATAACGAGACAGCTATCCGAAATTGCTGTCGATATCGGCAGAAGTCGTAAAAATAATGATCACACAAGGAGCTTGCCTTCGTAAGTCAAACGTTAACACAGGGAAAGTAGTGAAGGGAAAATGTGTGTAATTTCGTCAGTAAGGGAAAAAAGTATATCGAGGTCCAATTATAATATCCCTCTGAAGTTCAAAACGGGAATTAGCATTATGTATTCTCTTGGGGGGTTAGTGCTGTATTCTTCTTATCGACGAGGTTTTCATTCTGTTTAACAAGTTTTCATCTATTATAGCTCTTATTTTTTCATTCATTCTATCGCTAGAATAATATTCATTTTTCTTATAATATTATTCTTATATTCACAAAAATAATCAAACCGTACGGATTGAGAGTCCGGCTTTTCATATTAATTTGCCCTAGTGTAAGAGTCTACTCATGTTTCCTTCTCTCTTTGTCTCGTATTATTTCCTCGGGAATATTGCTCTACTTTCACTTGTTATTGTCTAGCTCTCTGGGACTGTTTTTCATACATGTTCTTGTTGCACATTGCCAATTTTTCCCCTTTTTTCTTATCATTCCCTGTTGTATGTGGATACTTTTCTATTCGCGCGTTTATTCGAGACTACTTTCTCTTATTATATATTCTGGGTCTGTAAATAAAGGCTCCTATCTCTCTCTGTTCTAAAGTGTATGTCTGTGTCCGTAGCCGCAGTTTATGCTCTCTTATCTGCATGTATTCCGTGAACGTATTTAGCAGATAAATTATTTAAAATATCGTTAATACTCTATGAATACTCACACTTAAATAAATTACGCCACGGCACGAAATATTTTCCCAAACATATATGATAGCATTTTATTACAAGCATAATACAGTGTAAGGATGAGGTGGTCAGGCGACCCACTCTCACGGAACTAGATGCGTCTAATTTTTACTGAGATAGCCAAGTGGCAGGGTAACGCACCTTGCAGGTGAGAAAATAGGCGAATCATTATCATTAACTCTAATTGCGGAGTAGCTAATCTAATTAGGTCATATATCGTTTGCTTTCATTTTCAGACTCTGATTTAATTTATACGCAGCTACTTGTGGGAATACCTGTAAAGGATTACATACGCACGCTTCACCTGTAAGATGCGTATATCTTCAGTGAGTTTTAAGTCAGTCTTTAGAAAAGTATACATTAATAGTTTCTCATATATTTTACAATAGAAACTCGGAAATTATATATTTTCATAAAATCATAAATCTGTTTTTTTTTTTTTTTTTTGCACGCAAGATATATTGTAAATTATATATAATACATAGGTTTCACGCATTTTCGTGTGCTAAATGACACTTAATCTCAGCATTTGAATAAAATGAAGTGAGTAATGCCGGAGGGAAGAAAAGAATACAGATCTGTATTCTTTTTATTATTGTTATTTGATTCGTGTGAAAAAATTTTAAACTTTTTTTTTGCTGCGTCGGAGAAGAGCACACGATAGTGAAAAACACGTGAGGTTTTATCGAGGGACGATTAGAAAGAGGAATAATGAGAGAATAACTTATCAGTTATGAAAACAGCACAATCCAAATGTTTTTATTCACAACAGACTGATAAATATAACAGCATTCAGTCTGTTACTGGAAATTTTTCTTGCTCTATATAACGTTCTTTAATCGTCCCTTTTAAATCTGTGCCAGAATGATTCATACTAGAATCCACCACTGTTAGGGGCTGTAAGATCCACAGGAGTTTATTACTTCTTATAAATAATGAAAATAATAGTCATTCCTTCCCCTTTCACATAATTCACGGACTACTCCAAGTCACAGACTTTTTTTTCCCTAAATACACGAGTTAAAATTCTTTCATCTTTTACTAATACATAACCAGTTTCCGGAACATAGGATGAAAAAGACTTTGAAACTCTATCCCAAACAAATTTTGCTCATGTTTCTGTCTCTCCTCCGCTCAGATCGCTCAGTGTTACAGCAAACCAGTTCCAGGTATCATAAACCCACAGATATGTGGACTACTGCATGAAAACCCAGTGAAAACGTCCAGCATCCAATTGGAGTTCTCTCAGATTGAAAGAGAAGACGGAAGCCATTCTAAAGAGATTGACGTCAGACGCTTCTCCCTTTTGTGGGAACTCAAGACGATTTTCATTAAATTTATTTCTTTCCTTTTGCTTTGTTTCCAAATATTATCTGATATTTCGACAGTTTTTCACTGAGCTATTTAAGGGGGTTAGACTTTCAGCTGTTAAGAAAGTCATCATAATAACCGGTTATATCTTACAAAAACTCCCATAGAATTAGTGCATTAAAATTGCTAAGTACAAAATTGAAATATAATTATAACTTATGTTATTCATATGAATTACGGAAATGTAATATTAGAATGAATTTTAAAATTGCATTCCTAACAACTACAGAGATTTTAAAATCCAAGCACATTTTACAGCTAGCAGAGTTAGTAAAAGGGTTGTCTGGTCAGGCAAGTTTATTCTCATTTTTTAATCCGGTCAAGAGCGGGAAATTCTATGGGATTTTTAATTATTTTACATCTCAATTCCTTTGAGCTTTTTGGATATTCATGCATAATTGACAGAAAATGCACTGAGTTAGAAAGAAAAAAAACCCTGTGTGGCTTCGAATATCTCATTTAATTGACCGGGGCGGTTAGTTTTAATGCAAACCTGTAATGTCAGGTTAGGTTAGGTAAGGTTCGTCAGGAAACGGGACAAGTGTTTCCTGACGCGGTCTTAGTCCATTATAATTATTAGTATGATTATTATAATTAATGGCGGAATTAAATATGTAATACAAAAAATTTTTAGGGCTTATGTTACTTAGCAATGTGCGAGCCAAGAAGAAATTACAACCCAAAGCTTCTGATAGCAGTAGTAATAGTTGTAGTAGCATTAGT
>NC_069411.1:33526013-33538513 GCF_026875155.1 Cherax quadricarinatus | reverse complement strand
ATCAGTTCCCCCAGCTCTTGGAGCACTCCCCACCATCAGTTCCCCAGCTCTGGTAGCACAATCACCATCATTTTCTCCAGCTCTGGTAAGCACTATCACAATCAGTTCCCCACTCTGGTAGCACTCTCACCATCATTTCCCAGCTCTGGTAGCACAAACCACCATCAGTTCCCCAGCTCTGATAGCAACTATCACCATCATTTCCCCCAGCTCTGGTATCACTATCACCATCAGTTCCCCAGCTCTGGTAGCAGTCTCACCATCAGTTCCCCAGCTCTTGTAGCACTATCACCATCAGTTCCCCAGCTCTGGTAGCACTCTCACCATCAGTTCCCCAGCTCTGGTAGCACTATCAACATCAATTCCCCAGCTCTGGTAGCACGCTCACCATCAGTTCCCGAGCTCTGGAAGCACTATCACCATCAGTTCTCCAGCTCTGGTAGCACTATCACCATCAGTTCCCCAGCTCTGATAGCACTATCACCATCAGTTCCCCAGCTCTGATAGCACTATCACCTTAATTTCACCAGCTCTGGTAGCACTATCACCATCAGTTCCCCAGCTCTGATAGCACTATCACCATCAGTTCCCCATCTCTGGTAGCACTATCACCATCAGTTCCCCAGCTCTGATAGCACTATCACCATCAGTTCCCCAGCTCTGGTAGCACTCTCACCATAAGTTCCACAGCTCTGGTAGCACTGTCACCATCAGTTCCCCAGTCTGGTAGCCCTCTCACCATCTGTTCCCCAGCTCTCGTAGCACTATCACCATCAGTTCCCCAGCTCTGGTAGCACTATCACCATCAGTTCTCCAGCTCTGGAAGCACTATCACCATCAGTTCCCCAGCTCTGGAAAGCACTATCACCATCATTCCCCAGCTCTGGTAGCAATCTCACCATCATTTCCCAGCTCTGGTAAGCACTATCACCATCCAGTTCCCCAGCTCTGATAGCACTATCCCATCTTTTTCCCCAGCTCTGATAGCACAATCACCATCAGTTCCCCAGCTCTGATAGCACTATCATTTTAAAATTTCACCAGCTCTGGTAGCACTATCACCATCAGTTCCCCAGCTCTGATAGCACTATCACCATCTTTTTTCCCCGTCTTCTTGGTAGAACTATCACCATCATTTTCCCCAGCTCTGATAGCACTATCACCACCCAGTTCCCCAGCTCTGGTAGAAACTATCACCATCAGTTCCCCACTCTGGTAGCACTCTCCCAGTAAGTTCCACAGCTCGGGTAGCACTATCACCATCATTCCCAGCCCTGGTACCCCTCACCATCATTCCCTAGCTCTGGTAGCACTATCACCATCAGTTTCTCAGCTCTGGTAGCAATATCACCATCAGTTCCTCAGCTCTGGTAGCACTATCACCATCAGTTCCCCTGCTCTGGTAGCACTATCACCATCAGTTCCCCAGCTCGGGTTAGCACTTTTCACCATCATTTCCTCAGCTCTGGTAGCACTCTAACCATCAGTTCCCCAGCTCGGGTAGCACTATCACCATCATTCCCCCAGCTCTGGTAGCACTCTCACCATCAGTTCCCAGCTCTGATAGCACTATCACCATCAGTTTCCCTAGCTCTGGTAGCACTATCACCATTAGTTCCCCAGCTCTGGACAACTCTCACCATCAGTTCCCCAGCTCTTGAAACCCACTATCCCCATCAGTTCCCCAGCTCTGGTAGCACTCTCACCATCAGTTCCCCAGCTCTAGTAGCACTATCTCCAAATCAGTTCTCCAGCTCTGGTAGAAATATAAACCATTAGTTCCCCAGCCCTGGTAGCACTATCACCATCAATTCCCCAGCTCTGTAGCACTCTCCACCATCAGTTCCCCACTCTGGTAGCAGTACACCATCATTCCCCACTCTGGAAAGCAAGATCACCATCAGTTCCCCAGCTCGGGTAGCACTATCACCATAAGTTCTCCAGCTCGGGTAGAAATTTTCACCATCATTTTCCCCCAGCTCTGGTAGCACTAATCACTTTCATTTCCCCAGCTCTGGTAAGCACTTTCACCATAAGTTCCCCAGCTCTCGTACCCCTACACCACCCAGTTCCGCAACTCTGGTAGCACTATCACCTCCGGTTGCACCTTGGTTCTAAGTTTAAAAAACTAAACAAGACTCCATCGCACCAAAAAGAACTAATCTGAGCTCAGTGAATAATTCACTATGACTTCAGAATGCATGCTTCATCATTAAATAAAAACGTCTGAATAGGAACTTCAAAAAAACAGTATAAAATGAAGTTCGTTGAATCTTGAAGGGGAAACGAATTTATAATGAATTAAATTATTCAGAAACTAATGCAATGTGCTTCCTGACTTTTAACTGTAAACAGGATGACAGAAAAGTCACACCAGACATTTCATGTAATATTTTTTAATAAAGTCTAAAGTCTCAAACTTATTTTCCAAAGAAAAAATTAATAAACTATGGAAGTATAAAATCAAATAGTGGCAATAGCAAAAATGCCCTAATCTATACGTTAAAAGGAATTTGTGTTTCTGACATATATAAGATACACACGTCTATAACTATGATGTTTAAAACAATTATTTAGTTGTAAACATCCCTAGACTCTACTGTGTGGTCATACTTGATTATATATGAAGTGGAAAACAAGCAATCGCACCTTATGGTGTGATTTTGAATTTATTTCTCGGTTGGTAGACAGCAACCACCCAGGGAAGTACTACCGTCCTGCCAGATGACTGTGAAACAAAAACCTGTAACTGTTTTGCATGATGGTAGGATTGCTGGTTTCTTTTTCTGTCTCATAAACACGCTAAGATAACAGGGATATCTTGCTACTCCTACTTACACTTTGGTCACACTTCATAGACACACACATGCATATATATATATACATACATCTAGGTTTTTCTCCTTTTTCTAAATAGCTCTTGTTCTTTTTTATTTCTTCTATTGTCCATGGGGAAGTGGAAAAGAATCTTTCCTCCGTAAGCCATGCGTGTCGTATGAGGCGACTAAAATGCCGGGAGCAATGGGCTAGTAACCCCTTCTCCTGTATACAATTACTAAAAAGAGAAGAAGAAAACTTTATAAAACTGGGTTGCTTAAAGTGCGTGGATGTAGTGCGGATGACAAGAACAGATGATTGCTGATGTTATGAATGAAAAGGTTGGATGTCCTGGCCCTAAGCGAAACAAAGCTGGGGGGGTAGGAAAGTTTCAATGGGGGGAAATAAATGGGATTAAATCTGGAGTATCTGAGAGAGTTAGAGAAAAAGGAAGGGGTAGCAGTAATGTTAAATGATCAGTTATGAAGGAGAAAAGAGAATATGAATGTGTAAATTCAAGAATTATGTGGATTAAAGTAAAGGTTGGATGCAGAAGTGGGTCATAATAAGCGTGTATGCACCTGGAGAAGAGAGGAATGCAGAGGAGAGAGAGAGATTTTGGGAGATTTAAGTGAATGTATAGGAGCCTTTGAACCAAGTGAGAGAGTAATTGTGGTAGGGACTTGAATGCTAAAGTAGGAGAAACTTTTAGAGAGGGTGTGGTAGGTAAGTTTGGGGTGCCAGGTGTAAATGATAATGGGAGCCCTTTGATTGAACTTTGTATAGAAAGGGGTTTAGTTAATAGGTAATACATATTTTAAGAAAAAGAGGATAAATAAGTATACACGATATTATGTAGGGCGAAATGACAGTAGTTTGTTGGATTATGTATTGGTAGATAAAAGACTGTTGAGTAGACTCAGGATGTACATGTTTATAGAGGGGCCACAGATATATCAGATCACTTTCTAGTTTGTAGCTACACTGAGAGTAAAAGGTAGATGGGATACAAGGAGAATAGAAGCATCAGGGAAGAGAGAGGTAAAGGTTTATAAACTAAAAGAGGAGGCAGTTAGGGTAAGATATAAACAGCTATTGGAGGATAGATGGGCTAATGAGAGCATAGGCAATGGGGTCGAAGAGTATGGGGTAGGTTTAAAATGTAGTGTTAGAGTGTTCAGCAGAAGTTTGTGTTACAGGAAAGTGGTGCAGGAGGGAAGAGGAGCGATTGGTGGAATGATGATGTAAAGAGAGTAGTAAGGAGAAAAAGTTAGCATATGAGAAGTTTTTACAAAGTAGAAGTGATGCAAGGAGGGAAGAGTATATGGAGAAAAAGAGAGAAGTTAAGAGAGTGGTGAAGCAATGTAAAAAGAGAGCAAATGAGAGAGTGGGTGAGATGTTATCAACAAATTTTGTTGAAAATAAGAAAAAGTTTTGGAGTGAGATTAAACAAGTTAAGAAAGCCTAGAGAACAAATGGATTTGTCTGTTAAAAATAGGAGAGGAGAGTTATTAAATGGAGAGTTAGAGGTTTTGGGGAAGATGGAAGGAATATTTTGAGGAATTGTTAAATGTTGATGAAGATAGGGAAGCTGTGATTTCGTGTATAGGGCAAGGAGAATAACATCTTGTAGGGAGTGAGGAAGAGCCAGTTGTGAGTGTGGGGGAAGTTCGTGAGGCGTAGGTAAAATGAAAGGGGGTAAGGCAGCCGGGATTGATGGGATAAGATAGAAATGTTAAAAGCAGGTGGGGATGTAGTTTTGGAGTGGTTGGTGCAATTATTTAATAAATGTATGAAGAGGGTAAGGTACCTAGGGATTGGCAGAGAGCATGCATAGTTCCTTTGTATAAAGGCAAAGGGATAAAAGAGAGTGCAAAAATTATAGGGGGATAAGTCTGTTGAGTGTACCTGGTAAAGTGTATGGTAGAGTTATAATTGAAAGAATTAGAGTAAGACGGAGAATAGGATAGCAGATGAACAAGGAGGCTTTAGGAAAGGTAGGGGTGTGTGGACCAGGTGTTTACAGTGAAACATATAAGTGAACAGTATTTAGATAAGGCTAAAGAGGTCTTTGTGGCATTTGTGGATTTGGAAAAGGCGTATGACAGGGTGGATAGGGGGGCAATGTGGCAGATGTTGCAAGTGTATGGTGTAGGAGGTAGGTTACTGAAAGCAGTGAAGAGTTTTTACGAGGATAGTGAGGCTCAAGTTAGAGTATGTAGGAAAGAGGGAAATTTTTTTCCCAGTAAAGTAGGCCTTAGACAAGGATGTGTGATGTCACCGTGGTTGTTTAATATAATTTATAGATGGGGTTGTAAGAGAAGTAAATGCGAGGGTCTTGGCAAGAGGCGTGGAGTTAAAAGATAAAGAATCACACACAAAGTGGGAGTTGTCACAGCTGCTCTTTGCTGATGACACTGTGCTCTTGGGAGATTCTGAAGAGAAGTTGCAGAGATTGGTGGATGAATTTGGTAGGGTGTGCAAAAGAAGAAAATTAAAGGTGAATACAGGAAAGAGTAAGGTTATGAGGATAACAAAAAGATTAGGTGATGAAAGATTAAATATCAGATTGGAGGGAGAGAGTATGGAGGAGGTGAACGTATTCAGATATTTGGTGAGTGGACGTGTCAGCGGATGGGTCTATGAAAGATGAGGTGAATCATAGAATTGATGAGGGAAAAAGAGTGAGTGGTGCACTTAGGAGTCTGTGGAGACAAAGAACTTTGTCCTTGGAGGCAAAAGAGGGGAATGTATGAGAGTATAGTTTTACCAACGCTCTTATATGGTGTGAAGCGTGGGTGATGAATGTTGCAGCGAGGAGAAGGCTGGAGGCAGTGGAGATGTCATGTCTGAGGGCAATGTGTGGTGTGAATATAATGCAGAGAATTCGTAGTTTGGAAGTTAGGAGGAGGTGCGGGATTACCAAAACTGTTGTCCAGAGGGCTGAGGAAGGGTTGTTAAGGTGGTTCGGACATGTAGAGAGAATGGAGCGAAACAGAATGACTTCAAGAGTGTATCAGTCTGTAGTGGAAGGAAGGCGGGGTAGGGGTCGGCCTAGGAAAGGTTGGAGGGAGGGGGTAAAGGAGGTTTTGTGTGCGAGGGCTTGGACTTCCAGCAGGCATGCGTGAGCGTGTTTGATAGGAGTGAATGGAGACAAATGGTTTTTAATACTTGACGTGCTGTTGGAGTGTGAGCAAAGTAACATTTATGAAGGGATTCAGGGAAACCGGCAGGCCGGACTTGAGTCCTGGAGATGGGAAGTACAGTGCCTGCACTCTGAAGGAGGGGTGTTAATGTTGCAGTTTAAAAACTGTAGTGTAAAGCACCCTTCTGGCAAGACAGTGATGGAGTGAATGATGGTGAAAGTTTTTCTTTTTCGGGCCACCCTGCCTTGGTGGGAATCGGCCGGTGTGATAATAAAAATAAAAATAAATTGTGCCTGGAGTTATATTTTAGCGATTTTTTTTTTGTTGGATAAGTCCACGTAATTATTTTTGCAATACTTATTCCTAAGACTATCTATGGAGTTCACCTCCACAACTTCTAGACTTTTTCGTTCCATTAAGTCTCAATCCTGTGACTCTAAAAAGTGTTTCCTAACATCTCCGTCAGTGATCTACGTCTTTACCCTTAATGACTACTTCAAACGGCTTGTCACTCTCCTATTTAATCCTATAGACGTGTGGTATATATAAATTGGCCTGTCACAGGTCAGCTAACTTTGCATATACTGTCTATGTTGGATGTATAATACATTATTCTGGTGATATGCTCACTATTTTTTTTTTTTATGTTTTTCCCGTGTGTGTTTCACTAAATTTAAAATCTATTTCTGAATGAATTAAAGAGCTATTGTTTTCATCATGTTTGAAACCCTTTAAAAGCGTTTTCAAACATTTTCCACGGAAACGGGGTACATGGACCCAATTTTTTCCCAAAGGTCAAAATGCATTTATAAACAGCAAGAAGCCTTGTTGTTCCCTCTTACAAAATATATATATTTTTTTTCCACCACTCTCTATTTTTTGAAATCCTCTTTCCTGCCATCGCTTGATAATTTTTCTTTTTTTTCCTTCCAAAAAAAATTAGCATTTAATCTACCTGATTGTCTGTTAAATTTGCTTTCCGAGTCAAGGAAAAGAAATCTTTTCACCCTTGGCTTTCCTGTTTATTTTGCTAAAAATTGGGAAAGTCGAATTTACAAGTCATGTCGACAGCAGCACTACTACTGATAATCGGTTTTTGTCTTATTTGGGGAGTGTCACCATGGGGGAACACCCCACCATCGCCCGGTGGTCAACCCGGTTGGGACTCACTGGACTTGTATATAAACGAGGTAAATTCATTTAACTTTTTAAGGAACCCCCAAAAAATTCTAAATTATATATACAACACAAAACTTCGTAATTCACTTTCCCTTTTAGCATTGCCTCATTAAATTTTTCCTCCTTACATTTTTGATAAGAAAAATAATGATTTTATTTCGGTTCCGGTAGCTAAATTATTTAAAAATTTTTAGCCCCTAAAATATTCCGTTCCATAATTTATTTAAAGGGGTTACTCGAACGACAAAATTAATTTTCAAAGAAAATTTCCCGCAACAATTTACCCCACAACGAAAAATATTCCTTAAACATTTTATTTGCGGCATTTTTATATGTGAATGGGGGTTTTTGGTGTGTTTATGATATTTAACAACGGGGTTAAGTGAAATATTCCCCTGTAAGTTCGTTGGGGGAGCGGCAAGGTACTGAAATCTTGTTTTGGACGTCTTATATTTCATAATATTGTCAGCAACCCGGTGAAAATTCAAAGTTTACTATTCACAAAAACAATTTTCACAAAAAAAAAAAAAAAAAGAAATTAATATTAAAATAACAAAAAGAGGAGGTTTTAGTATGTTGTGTGCAATTAGGCTAAATTTCATTGGGGTTTTCCTGGGTTTAAATTTTTTTTTTTTTGGCAACTTTAAAATAAATGTATTTTGTTAATTAAAAAAAAGGTGAAAAATTTAAAAAATTCTTTTTTTTTCTGTAAAATGACAATAAGGGGAAAAAAAGTGTAAACTACGGTATGGAGAAAGTGCCATTTCAGTCTCAATATGATTGGGTGACACATGCAAGAACAGTAAATATCTTGAAAAAAAAATAAGGAAGGGCTAAAAAATACTTTTTTTAAATCCTCAGGGAAAAATTGAATATGAATCTGTTGCTCAAAAGGGACTAATTACTCCTAAATGGATGCGTGGCAAATAAATAAAAAAGGTTTTTTTTTAAACTGATTGTACAAAAAAAATTGGAGGGTGCTTTAAAAGGAAATTGGGAATCCCAAAAAGAGCTAAATTAGTCTAAATGATAATTTTTTCCTTTTATCATTCTTGCTCGTCTGTTTTACAAAGCCCAAAATGCCTTTCCCGGCTCTCTAATCAAACACCAACCCAGTCCCTCTGGGTTTTGGGGGTGCACCTACGGCGGGTCCTGGATCTTCCCGTTTTAAAACCCCTTATTTGGAGTTTTTTAAAACTCTCCTCATAGTTGTTCGCCTTTTTTTTTTGGTTCACTAACGTGAAAACTTTTAAATTTTCTTGAGCTTCTTTATGTAATATGCAGGCACGCTCTCCCGTCAGGCTATTTTCCCGAAAACAGTTTCGTTTTGTTTATTGACTGAATTGATAAATATATATTTTTTTTTTGGACATGCTAGCGGAAATGAAAGGATCAAAACCCCTGCAAAAAAATAAACGTTTTTGATAAATGAAAAACCTAAAAACAACATTGGAAAAACCATAGAGATGCAGGCTTGAATTCAAGATATAATCAATTTTAGAAGAATTTTCCCAATAATGAATTTAAATGAAAATTTAACAGTCTATAACAAGAATAAAAATGATGATTATAGCACCACAGTGGGTGGATTTAGGGTTTTCCAGGGTAAAGGAATAATGCAAAGACTAACTTAAAAAAAATAATTTGGGAAACGTTTGATCTTTTCCTCCCAAAGCAGCTTTTAAAGCAGATTATTTATTTTTAAAATTATAGTGAAAATAAAAGAAATAAAAATAAAATAACATTTTAAAAAAACTACTAATGCACTAACAGATATTCTACAGCTACTACGCATATACACTACACACTACCACACACTACTTATAAAAAAATGTAAAATAATAAAAAAATAAAAAAAAAAAATAAAAAAAAAATTTTCACTAATACAAAAAAAGTAAACCCGTCCCGAGCCCGATCGGAGAAGGCATCCTGGTAGTATAGTTTGTGTATGCATGTTTGTGCTATGATTTTTTTCTTTCCCGGAACAGATTTTTAATACCCCGGGTTTCAAAATTTTTTACCGATAAAAAATTAAAACCATGGGAAAAAAAGTACCTTAAATGGGAATGTCGATCAGAACCTTAAAGCAAACCTGGAAAAATTTTTGGGAAAGATTTTTTATAAAATTGGCAGAGGCACCTGCACCGTCAATTACTCTACGAAAATTCACCTCAATAGCACCGAGATTTGAAACTTATGGCGATTGGATAGGCGTTGAAGTTATGAAGAAACTCTTTTTGCAATGAGAAGATGTAAGCTCCAGATCTCTAGTATCACAGTTTGGGAGTTTTACAAAAGGTTTTACTCACTCAGGAAATTAAATGATTTTAAAGCGCACTTTAAAAAATTTTTCTCGAATTCTTTTTTTCCCCCGTGTTAGTTTTTAAAATTTTCATAAAACCCCCAAAGAAAAAAAATTATTTTTGTTTTTTTTAAAGAAAGTCCAATTTAAAAAAATTTCCCAAAGAGAAAGATTTAAAGAAAATTTTCATTCAAACGTCACACAAAAAAACACAAACGGCCAAAACCCTCACATTAATCTCCATTCTTTGGGGGAAGACGCAAAATTTTAATCAGTACTTAAGGAAAAACAAAACCTTTAACCAAAAATGGGCAAAAAGCAAAACCCCGGAAAACCGCCCTTTTCAATTGGGGCCAAATTTTTTTAAATTTAAGCCATTAAGGGTTTCGGGAAATTTTTCCGGCCCCTTTCCAGAATTCTGGGAATGGTTAAACTTTGGCATAGAGCACCTGCACATGCCCGGTTTTCCAAGACTCTGGCCACTTTTCATACAAGAAGAAGAAAAAAGGGGAAAGAAGAATTTGAATCAAAGAACCCCCCAAAAATTTTATTCCAAAAATTATTTGCTAATTTCATGAGAAGCCCCTCTCAGTGTATATTTCCTTCGACCTGGGGTTTGGGTTTCTGGTTGGATATGGGTTTAAAGCCTATCGTCTACACTATGGTCAATAAAGGTTTTAAATAATTTCTTTTCATCAGTCAAGAATACATTAAACCTACAAAATGCATTAATCCTTAAAATGGTCCCAAACATTTGAAAGTAGTAAAAAAGACAACTTTTGTTTTTTTTACATTTGAAAAAGTGGTTAAAAAAAACTTTTCACATTTTTTTTTTTATATTTGAAAATATGAAAAAAAAAAACATAGATTTACTTTTGGAGTACTACGGATATAAAACGTCGATTTTTTTGGACCGTTTAGGGTTAAAGTAAGTGCTTACTGAAGACTGTAATAAACTTGACAACTTTTTCTTGCAAAGTTACCAGTACACATGAATCTGATTCTTTAGTTTCTAAAAGGGTGGACCAGTAAGCCAGAGGAAGGTCTTGGTCAGATGATCGATAGCTCCAGCGGCGAGCCATCATATATAACTCAAACCTATGTCAGTAAATAACCTGTTGGTGCGTTGGTGTATTTTCACTATTTTTTTATTATCCTCCTGAAATATACATAATAAAAAGAAATTTGTAGGATAAATTCCATTTTCGAGTTTGCAATACGTCAGGTCGGCAATTTAGATGATGTATTTTGACGTTTATTGTCTGCTTACATATTACGTATATGTCAATAGTCCTTAGTATAATAATGAGGGGTATAGGCTTAATTTTTTTTACATTGACATGTAAAATTACTCTTTTTTATGAGTTTCCCTTGTACACTAATATTTACCCTTTATGACCAGGTATTAGTGAAGCAAGTTATGAATACTTTTTCATATGTCAAAGAGAAGAGCCGACTTTAATGATCTGCGAGCTTTTTAAATATTGTTCCATTATTTATTCAAAAAACCCGTAGTGCATGTCTGTGATCATGGATGTTACTCTTTTATACACACTTTTTTTTTTCCAATTGTCACTAGTGACCCTCCCGTTGTGAAAATAAAGGGGATCAAAAAAATTTGTTTTTCGTACCCACACAGAGGCCCTCTTCCCGCAGATTTTGAAATTTAAGGGTACGATCGAAATAAAATGGTATCCTTTTTCCCTTCTGTCAATCTTCAGCGTTATTACACATATGTGTTTGATCTTTATACATACAACATTTCAACAACACACACACCAACCCCACACACACACACACACACACACACACACACACACACACCACACACACACACACACACACATATAATATATATATATATATATATATATATATATATATATATATAATATATATATAATATATATATATATATATATATATATATTATATATATATATATATATATATATATTAATATAATTATATATCAATAAGATCAAAGTAAAAGGTGATTTCAGAATATGCCAAAACAACCACTCTGGAAAAAATAGAAAAAATCCCAAACGCTTTTCGTGACTACTCACATTATCAAGGAACTATGAAAGTAAAGCATCCAAGGAAGCTAATAGGGTCTGGCCAACACCTCACTATCAGATCCCACAACGGTTAAACACCTGACGGCGCCGCCCAATGGACAGGTCCTTTGCACAACTCACCAACAAACTATTCTACCCAAGAAAATTTTAAAAATTGTTATTTGTCCATGTATTAAATTTAAAATTTTTCCCAAATTCTTATTAATTATAAATGGATCTAATTTTATATAAACCAAAGGAAATATTCATATTATTGTCAAAACTACTTTTTATGAAACAAGATTCAATTATATTTCTGTCGACCATGGACTTGCTTGATACTACTTTCTCAACTTTTTGAAAAACAATTGGATGGTTAAAAATCTTTACATGAATAAATAGAGCATTGGAATCTTGTCCAGTTCTAATGCTATATTTATGTTGTTTTAATCTTAGTTCGAGATTTTTTTTAAAGTTTATTACGGTCAAACTGGTAAAAATCTCGAACTAAGATTAAAACAACATAAATATAGCATTAGAAAATGGACAAGATTCCAATACTCTATTTATTCCCTGTAAGAGATTTTAACCATCCAATTGATTTTCAAAAGTTGAGAAAGTAGTATCAAGCAAGTCCATGGTCGACAAGAATATAATTGAATTTGTTTCATAAAAGCATTTTGATAAATTGAATATTCCTTGGTTTTCTAATTATCTTTTAAATTGTTTAAATTTGAATAAATTTAAAAATACATAAAATAATAATTTTTAAATTTTTTTAGAAATAAATTTTTTAATTATCAAAACTAAAATAATAGTTTTATTACTAATATTAACCATATATTTTAATTTTATTTATTTAAAAATTTTAAAAAATAAAATTTTTATTTTTAATTTTTTAATATTAATATATAAAAAATATAAATATAAAATAAATTTTAATTTTAATTTATTTATAAAAAAAATATAATAAAATAAATTTTAATAAAAATTTCA
>NC_069411.1:33509341-33525513 GCF_026875155.1 Cherax quadricarinatus | reverse complement strand
CGCCATCGATTCTAGCACTTCAAAAAAGAATCTAACCAAAAAAAATCCAAGCACCACAAACTAGCAACGCAGGGGTTTACACTATACCCGTGGAGGCTGCGACAAGATTTACGTAGGTGAAACAGCAAGAAACCTCTACCACCCGCCTCAATGAACACATTTACGCATTTGGGAACGATAACTTGAACAACGCCTGGGGTACAACACCGAAATTCCACCAATCATCTCATAAAATTTCGGGACGCCCAATTTTAGTGATCAAAAAAACCACTTCCACAGACGCAAGTTCCTTGAATCTTCACTAATTGCTGTTTCTAAACATTAAACAAAACAAAGGCAGCTTCACCATCTCTGAAGTCTTAGCAAAATCCTCCTGCCATCACATAGTCCTCCTGTTAATACTACACAAAGCACATTATAGGGAATGAACAATGAAACAGGCCTTCTCTATCCAGCCTCCAATAGAAATATTTGTCTAACCTTTTTTTTATGTTACCCAAGTTATAGCTTTTATATCCTTTTACTAATGTGCGAGTTAATTGTTCTAACATATTGTATTACTACTACTACTACAACTACTACTACTACTTATATCACTACTATAACTAACCACTTGTATGAAACCTCACTCTGAGCCTATATATACCCTCTGTGTCCCTGTATTTTTGTAACGGCTTGGCGAAGCTCCTGGAAAGCGAAACGTTGCCACAATAAAAATGTCACATCAGTTGCACTTGTGTCCTTTTACTTTACAAATCATCTACAGAGTTATCATCCCTATATCTTGGGTCAAGTCTTTCGCGTATAACGGAATCAGAAACCGATACTTGTGGAACCCCGTTCATTATGCTTGTCCATTCCGATACCTCTTCGGGAATATTACGGGTTTGCTTCTTTCCTGTAGATATCCCGTGTCCACCGTAGTGATTTTCTAGGTATTCTTACCTGTTCATCAAGCTTTTTTCCCAGTCTCCTGTGTCTTAGTTTCTAATTTTTTTTCTTGTATCCATTCTTTCATTTTCTGCTGCATAAACGTCCATGAATGCTGTGGTAAGGTCCTTGGACCTCCTTCACTCCAAATTTATGATATAATTGTTTGCTCTGTTTCTCTTTAATCACAACTTGTTTGGGACTTATACCAGGTTTTCACCCAAAAAAAACATGTATTCAACCATTTGTTTCTTCTCTCTCCCCCCCCCCCTCTCTCTCTCTCTCTCTCTCTCTCTCCTCTCTCTCTTCTCTCTCTCTCTCTCTCTTCTCTCTCTCCTTCAAGCTCTAAAGCCCCAAGCTCCAAGCTCTTTTTTTTTTTTTTTTTTTTTTTTTTTTTTTTAAAACAGGGTTTGCCCGGGGTTTAAAAGGATCACTACTTATTGACAGCTTTTTACAGGTTAAGGATTCCTAACTTTTTTGGGAAAAGGAAAGAGCTTTACCTACATCAGCTCTTTTTGAAAGCTTTTTAAATTTGTTTGAGACAACAAGTAGGAAACGGATGAATTTGGGAGCCATCTGTGGGCCAGCATTTTCATTTAATCAACCCCCCTTTATACTTTGACTTTCATTATGCGGGTACAAAAGGGTTTTTCCATACTCTAGTCATCCTGGGTATGTTGATCTCAGATGGATGATTTTTCTGGAAAAGGGGTTACGGGCCAAGTAAAGTTGCGCTTTCTGCCGTCTTGTGGCAAAAAAACCTTGTTTCACGCTGTCCTCGAAGAGGTTTCCAATGGGGTTTTTTGACAAATTGGCCTTGTACATAACAGTAAGGCCCCCCCACATCCCCCCTATGTTGAAGGTTTCTGCTGAAATGACAGATCTACCCCAGGAGGGGGTCCAGGCGTGAGATGGACTTCTTGTTTCTGTTCTTTACTTTTTTGTCAAGCGTCGCAGATGACGGGGGGGGGCAGGAAAACCAAAGGGAAAGTGGAGAATACTAAGGGGTGCGAGCGTATTTTGTGCCTCGAACAGGATCGGGAAACCCCCTATGTAAGCAATGGGAATACGGGGGGGAAGGGGCTGTAAGCTTCCTGGTGCCTTTTTTCCAAAGATTTACAACAGGTTTTTATGGTTGTTTGGAGTAAAAATTTAACCCCAAGGAAATAAAACTTTTTCTCCAGGTCCCAAAACATCCCCCCATTCATCCTTACTCCCGCACCGGGCTTTTAACCATCATGGTGCCTAGAGACGTTTCATCATTTGCTTTTTTCCCCCGGGTGCAAATTTTTTACTTGCCTTTCAAATTTCCCCCAAAAGGCCTGATATAGCTCTCAGGGGGTGTTTAAATTGTAGTTTAGAGCACTGGCATTTCTTCTCTTGGTTAAGGGGAATGTCAGTGAACAGTCGTCTGCTTATGCATGTGATTTAGGATGGGGATAAAAAGGTCTTTGAAGTGACATTCCATAAAAAATGGACCCGCACCTTCCTTGTGGAACCTTCCCCCCAATAGGATGTCTTGCTGATTCCTTTTCCATTGAGAATTTCACTTAGGGGTTTTCCATAAAGGGTAGTCACTGAAGACATAGCAAAAGGGCCTCCCTTTCCCCATTTTGTTTGAATTTTGTAAGAGGCCCTGGGCCCACCCCCGGTCGAAAGCGCCGCAATGCCCCTGTGCTCCCACACAGCTGATTTTGGTTTTCATCCAGTGATTTGTGCCACTTAGTGGAGGGGTTTTAAAAAACCCCAGTCAGCAGCAGTTTAACCTTTCCTAAAAAGCCTTTATTGCGATCACAAAGTAGGAGTGGTAGTAAAAAAAACTCTGTCTTTTGTCTTGAGTTTTTTGTCTAAAGGATCTTACCAGTGATTGACGGAGTGACCTGGTTTGTAGTTGCTGATTTCTGCTCGCTCTTTTTTTGTAAACGGGGCTACATCGCCTTTTTCCCAAAAGGGAGGGCCATTTACCTTACTAGGCATTTGCGAAAGGGCAGTTAGAGGTGCTGCTAGGGGTTTGCACATTTTCTCAACAATTTTGGGGTAAAATTGTCTGGGCCCACACCTTTTTTTCGGGTCAAGCGATTTTAAGTGGGAAAAATTCCCCCTCCTCCTGCCTTATTGTCCCCACTGACAGTTTTGACACAGTTCTTGCAGCACCCAAAGGAGGGCCCCTTGCGGGATCGGAACTTCTTTTGGTAGCAAAGTTTTCGGGCAAAGAGGTCCCCCTTTCTTGACTACTAGTAAGGTGGCCCACCTTTTCGATTTAGAGGGGGAATAATTTTTCATCAGGCAGATAACCTTGCTTTTCCTTTGACCGGGGACCCCAGGTTTTGGAGCCTACCCTACCTTTTGCTAACTTTCTTTTAGTGTCCACCCCCATTTAGCAATGGCCCACTTTTGAACATCACCCCCTAAACCCACAGGGTTGCAGTGCAAGTTCCCGTTATAGGTGGTAGGATGTTTCTTTACCTTCCCCAAAAGCTTTTTACTTTTTGCGTAGCAGCCTCTCTACAACGAAAGCCCAAACCCAAAAACTGACTGTAGGGTTTTGTCATATATTGCCCGGGGAGGAATTGTTCTTGGGGTAGATTTTAAAGGGTGTGCCGTGGGAAAGGGTTTCACTTGGTTGCAACTCCCCCCTTTGGGAAAAAGCATTTTAGTGGTGGTGGCGAGCTCAAGCAAAGGGCTGGGGCCAAATTTCCTTTTTTCCCCTACCAAAGGGTTTTGCGGTGGACTCCCCCACCTCGTTCTGTTGGGGTCTTAAGTTGGGCGTAAAAAAAAAGCCTTGTGGGGCCCGGGCATCCAACATAGCCGAGGGGGGTTGGAAAAAGTGACTATGCCTTCTGCCAGATTTACTCACTACTGGGGGCAAGGGAGGACCAGAGAAAAAGTAGGGGAAATTTAACAAAATTTCTCATGGCAAACACCCGCAAGAAAGGGCATCAAAAATCCCTCTGGAAAAAGGTGCGGGGTTTTTGGGCACCAACCCAAATTTTAATAAGTTTACAGTTGTGTTTTTGGGAGAAGGGGGTCAATATTTTCCATTAGGAAGTTGATAGGGTTTTGCATGTTTCCACTGGGTTTTGTACATTGCACATGGGAAATACAGGGTAAAATGTTTTATACAGAGGTTGAAGAACATCATTTTAAGATGTGTAGGGGTGGGAAAAATCAATGTGCTGGGCATTAACACTTTAGAGAAGCACACAGCAACACCCCCCCCTTGCCCTTTCCTTCTCTTCTCATTTCCCTGGTGTAGCCAAACAAAATTTTTGCAAAATTTTCTGGGGTCCTGTCATCCAGAAATGTTTCAAAAATAGCTTCAGTCGGGGCGTCGAGTGTACACAAAAATAATTTTGTGAGCTCTCCAACATTAGTAATGAAACCTTAATGTTGGCCCACAGGATCGATAGACGGGGTCCTCAAAGGGTTTAAGTGGTCAGCTTAGGTGGTGGGGGTGTAGGGAATGTAAGATGCCTGCCCTTTAGAGAGGTTAGGGTAATGAGGGAGCCGCAGGGATGTAGGTTTTGGTCTTTTATAAGGCCAATCCCACCTGCGGGCTTTTGGGGTAGGAGTAGCCCAATGGGTGACGGTTTAGAGTGTTCACCAGTTTTAGGATCCTGTGGTTTTTTTTCTGAGAACAAGGGCCCTAAACGGTGGCCCCGTCCGCAAGTTCCTTTTTTTTCCAAAACTGGTCCTCCTTATGTCCTTTCTTGGCAGTTTAAATTTCACCCGGTTTTCTCGGGAGGCAGTTGTTTTGGGAGTTGCCCCCTTTCCGGGGACCGGGGGAGCACAGCCAGGTGCCTGGGGGGGGGTGGACTGGATTTGTTGCACCTCCTGATTTTGCAGATTTGTCCTCAGTTCTGCCGCCCCGGAAAATGTGTTAGTGGGGATGAGAGGCTTTTAAAATGTCTTCCTCCCTCCAGTCCCCCTCCACGTCCTTTTGCCCCCTCCCTTTCCCGTTTTTGGGCAGATGTTTCCTTGCTGTTCGTACTTCGGGGCAGCAGGGGATCAGGGGCAAATGATTTGTTCCCCCATCATTAACTGCCCCCTGTTCTCCCCGGTGGGGAAACTCCGGGCTCAAATTTGCTGACAAGCATGCTACCCGGAAATTTTAGAATAGTATCGGCAGGTGTGTGACAGGTTTTAGGATCAGAGAAAGGTATGTTCACTGTCAAGTTAATGGGAGTGGCTGGGAAAACAGAGATGTCAGGTTTAGGAGAATTAACAGGGTCCAAAGGGTTCCCCCGGGTTTCTGGGGAAAAGGATTTTTTCCCTGTGTGGGGGTCAGAGGAATTGGGGTTAGGATTCCCAAAGGTAGTGTTTTGAACTCTGCATCTGTGGACCTTAGCGATGACAGAATTCCACCAGTTGTTTACCCCTGATTAAGCTCATGTGGGATTCCAGTCTTTTCAATAGTCACCATCAGCTGAGCAGTTTATCGCTTTGATGCGGCTTGCACGGGCCTTCTACAATAGCTTGTGGTTATCAAATGATTTGGGGAGCTCATGAAGTGTTTCCCCTGTGATGGATTATCTTAACTGAAACTTTACAACACGCCCAAAGGGCAGTTTTATCTTTGGACAGGAGTCCCTGAGGTAGGACTTTTACTTTTACATATTTCGTGAACTTAAGGGGTTTTGTGTGAGAGAGATTAACCTTTTCTTGCAACTGCGCTTTTTGGAAACCGCCCCCTTTTCCGGGTGCTCCACCGTTCTTGTTTTTATCTCTTTTCCCCTAAGCGTACATAATTTTCAGCTGATTACACTGCCCCCGGGGCGTTAATAAACTTTTTCTAACCCATTTTTTAAATGGCGATAAAAAACGTAATTTTTGCATCGTTTTGGGGCCGGCGGACGTGTTTGCGCAAGTCCTGATTGATTGGCTTTTGCGCGTGTTGACGTTATTTGGGCTCTGTAAAACCCTGTTTGCGGCTCTCTAGAATTAAAAGCAAGTGCCCCCATCGAGGACTTTACCAAAAAGCTTAAGGAAGAATTGAGGTTGGCGAATATGGAAATTCGGGGTGCCCAGGAAAACAAAAAGATTCAGTAGTCCCCTGTTTTGGTCCTCGGTCAAAAAAAAGGGGAAAAGGCAGGGCGGACAGCAGGGAAAAAAGTTGACATCAAAAAGACGAATGGAAAGGTAGAAACGATAAAAAGAAAGAACTGCTGTGGAAACTGTTGTGGAAACATCCAATACATTCTCAGTGCTACCCGACAAAATGTGAGTCGACTACTGGAACGTCACACAAAAGACATTAAGGAAGGTAAGAATATTGTTGTTGTTGGGGATAGCCAAGTTAGGTATATGGATAGGGCGTTCTGCTTGAAAGGACAGGAGTAGGAGACAGAGAGTTTGCTTTCCTGGGGCTGGATGGAGGATATTGTTAGCCGTCTGGATGACATCATGAGAGGAAATTTGGGGCAATCCTATTATCTGTCTCAGTGTGGAGGCAACGATGTTGGCAGACGTAGGAGGGAGGACCTGATTAGCAAGTATAGGTCAGCAATAGAAATAATTAGAGTAAGGGTGGGAACCCTCTCATATGTGGTATTTGCCAAAGGAGGGGAGTTGGAAATGAATGGTTGTCCAGGGCAATTGGTGTCAATTGTTGGCTGGACAAATACTGAAGGAAATGCGGTAACATTCATTGACAACGGGGACCTCTTCTATGGCAAAAATGACATGTATGCTAGGGATGGGGTTCACTTATCTAGGTGTGGGGTGGGAGACTGGCAACTGCAGTGGAGGGAGCAGTTAGGACTTTAAACTAGGAATAGTTAGTGGTATGGGTTTTGGCAGGAAAACAGTGAAGTCCCAGTGTAGTAATATTAACGATTTTCTAGGGGAACTAGTAATAAATAAGACGAGATTGATATTGAAAAGCCAGGACCTTGGGTGATAAGGACAGTAATAGGTTTAGTAGAAAAATAGAAATGAGCAGGAAGGGTAAAGAGAAAGGAGAGTCTTTCAATGTTTATTATGCTAATTGCCGTAGTGCTAGGAATAAGATGGACGAGTTGAGATTAGTTGCTAGTGTAGGTAACATTGATGTATATTGCCTTAACTGAGACGTGTTTAATTCAAAAAGTCGGGACATGCCTGCGGAATGTCATATTCAGGGTTTTAAAAATTTTTCCAAGAAGATAGAAGTATGGGGGGGGGGGGGTGCATGGTATGTCCGAGATCGCTTGAACTGTTGCATAAAAACGGTATTAAGTCCCGAAGTAAAACATACAGAGTCTGTTTGGATAGAATTTCAGAGGGGCATGAAAAACTGATTTTAGGATGATATACCCCCCCCCCAAAATTAGATAGGGGACCAAGGGAAACTACTATGGGAGGAAATTGTTAAGGCCACAAAGCACGATAATGTAGTAATTCTAGGAGACTATTAACTTTAGTCATGTTGATTGGAATTTCTTGACTGGGAATTTAGAATCATACGACTTCTTAGAAGTAGTTCAGGATTGTTTTTTGAAGCAGTTTGTGACAGAACCTACAAGGGAAATAACCTGCTTGACTTAGTTATGGCAAACAATGAATCCCTTGTTATAATTAGAAAATTTCAGAGGAACTGGGTGCTAGCGACCACAAATCAATTACATTTAGCATTGAATGGAAGTACGATAGTAGCGATAACTCAGTAACAGTCCCAGATTTTTCGCTTAGCAGATTACGAATGGGCTTAGAGAACACTATCATCTGTTGACTGGGGTAACGAAGAGAGTCTATCAATATGACAGTTTTCTGAACACTATACATGCTGCTCAAAGAGCGTTTATCCCACATAAAGAAATTAGATCAAATAGAAATGACCCAAAAAAGGATGAATAATAGGCTCAAATTTCTACTAGGGATAAGAAAGGAAATTTATAGGCGTATCAAAAGAGGTGAGGGTCCATCTTATGAATCAGTATATTGACATTAAGAGGGACATTAAAAAGGGGGTAAGAAAAGCTAAAAGGGGGCAGAATTTTTAAATCTAGGGATTCTAAAACTAACCAAAAAAATTTTTTTTAGTCTATAGAACAAAAGTTAGATATAAATGGTCCCCCTTTAAAATAACTATGGGCCCTTTCTGACAAAGAGAAAAAATGTGCTTGTTTTAAATAATTATTTTCTCTCAGTTTTTTACACGGAAGACACTAACAATATTCCAGTAATTAATTTTTACAGTGGGTTAGAAGGAAGATAAATTATGTAACATCCAGTCACTAGTGAGATGGTTGTGAAGCAGATAGACAGACTGAAGCAAAATAAGTCGCCGGTCCTGATGAGGTTTTTTCAAGGGTTTTTAAAGGGAATGCAAAATGGAACTCTGTGAACCTTTTAACTAATATTTTTAATTTATCTCTTCAAACAGGTGTGTGTCTGATATTTTGGAAGATGGGCTAATGTAATTCTATTTTTAAAACAGGGGACAAGTCGTTACCGTCAAATTACCGCCCAATAAGCCTGCCCCTCAATTGTAGGAAAAATTACTAGAGTCAATTATAGCTGAGATTATAAGAAGCCATCTCGATAAGCATAGCTTGATTAATGATACTCAGCATGGATTCAAAAGAGGCCGGTCTTGTCTAACTAATTTTTTAAAACTTTCTTCAGTAAAGCTTTTGAGGCTGTTGACCACAATAAATAATTTGATATTATTTACTTAGATTTTAGAAAGGCTTTTGATAGAGTTCCGCACCATAGACTGTTAAAGAAATTTGGCAGCTCATGGCTTTTGGGGGAAAAGTGCTCTCGTGGATCGAGTCATGGCTCACTGACAGGAAGCAGAGAGTGTCCCTAAATGGGTTAATCCGAGTGGGATCTGTAACAAGTGGCGTTCACACGGATCAGTCTTGGGCCCGTTGTTGTTTATAATATATATCAATGATCTTGATGAGGGAATTACTAGTGATATTAGCAAATTCGCCGATGACACAAAGATAGGTAGGATAATTGATTCAAACGTAGATGTTATGGAACTTCAGGAGGATTTAAACAAACTCTATTCTTGGTCAGAAAAGTGGTAGATGCAGTTCAATGTAGATAAATGCAAGGTTCTGAAGCTTGGGAGTGCCCATAGCCCTAGTACTTATAAGTTAAATGATGTAGAACTTAGCCATACAGATTGCGAAAATGACTTGGGGGTTATGGTGAGCAGCAACCTTAAACCAAGACAGCAATGCCTAAGCGTACGTAATAAGGCAAATAGATTACTGGGATTTATATCAAGAAGTGTAAGCAACAGAAGTCCAGAAGTCATACTGCAGCTTTATACATCATTAGTAAGGCCTCACCTAGATTATGCAGCTCAGTTCTGGTCTCCGTATTACAAAATGGACATAAATTCGTTAGAAAACATTCAGCGTAGGATGACTAAATTAATACATAGCATTAGAAATCTTCCTTATGAAGAAAGATAAGACTCTTAAGTTACATTCACTTGTTAGACGAAGAATGAGGGGAGACCTGATCGATGTGTATAAGTGGAAGATAGGTATTAATAAAGGGGATATTAATAAGGTCTTGAGGATGTCTCTCCAAGAGAGAACCCGCAGTAATGGATTTAAATTAGATAAGTTTAGATTTAGAAAGGACATAGGAAAGTATTGGTTTGGAAATAGGGTTGTTGATGAGTGGAACAGTCTACCTAGCTGGGTTATTGAGGCTGGGACTTTGGGTAGTTTCAAATCTAGGTTGGATAAGTACATGAGTGGGAGGGGTTGGATTTGAGTGGGACTTTCACATCAGAGCTTATTTCTTGGGTGGCATTGAAAATTGGGTTGGGCAAATGTTTTGTTAGTGGGATGAATTGTAAAGGACCTGCCTAGTATGGGCCAGCAGGCCTCCTGCAGTGTTCCTCCTTTCTTATGTTCTTATGTTCTTAATATATATATACCACGACCAACAAAACCACAAAATTTAACAAAAAATGTAATACACAGATCAGCGGATTGCTACAGAGATACAGAATCGATAAAATGTATTATAATCTCCATGATGCATTGCTTACGAACCTTGAAGAAATGTTTACTTTGTGTTGACAAGCTTCCAAGAGCTCCATTTACTGAATATCATAGTTCGTAAACACGCTTGTTGACTCAAGAGGCCAAAACGAAAGGTTGCCAAGGGAAAGTGTTAAAACTGTACGGGAAAAAGTCTCATGAGTGTAAGAGGAAATGAGAATGGCAGAATTGCTATCTTGAGAGTAAAGATTATTATTATTATTATTATTATATTTAATAATAATAGTAATGATAATTAAATAATAACAATTATAGCAGTAATAACATTAATCATAGCAGTGGTAAAAATAGGAGTGATAATAATAATAATAAAATAATAATAATAATAATAATAATAATAATAATAATAATAATAATAATAATAATAATAATAATCATAATAATAATAAAAATAATAATAATAATAATAAACGACTCTCGCTCAATACAACCAACCTTAGTCTACAATGGAATAAACTTGCTTCAATAGTAATAGAATAAACATTGACCATAAACACCCAATAACCAATTTAAACAAAATTAAAGCAATTAAACGCTCAGTGCGCCGATGGAAAAACTAATCAATACAGAAAAGTATCAACCGGGGAAAAAGAAAAGAGATAGAGCATCCGGAATTAAAGAAAAAAAGCAGATATAAAACACGGGAAAGGGAGGATACAAGAGTAATGTCGTTTTACTAGTGCTCTGGAAAAAAACGTAAAACAAAATTTGTCTTTTTTATGGTTTAAGCCAGAGCCCGGGTCGAGTTTATATACCCGAAAGGATTTTTTTGAGTATATGTACGTGTCTGTTTACCCAGCTGAGCACATTGAAGTTGAGCCTCAGCTTCTGGGACCATTTCTTTAGTTGTCAATACGTAACATTCAGCTGTTACAATTAAGTGTGCAATAATTCAATTTCAGTTATATCCTTCTCACTGAGTTCATTACACTTTTTTTAACTACCTTAACACAATTAAGTACCTCTTTGGGTATTTATAGGTGTGTTTCCATACTTATTTGCTTGTTCTGGACCATCCACTTATATGCTAAAAGATATATATTAATATTAAAAGACATTTATTGAAGAGACCCATTGCTGCCAACTGCTTACTGTGTCCTAATGTATTATTAGGACCGAGGAAAATACTCAGGGCAAAACACCGCCTTAACAAATGTTTTTAATTGTTGTCACATGCCTTTATCTACGTTCTCTTTGTATCATCATATTTGTTATCTATTTATAAACGATTAATTGTGTTTCCTCGTTCACTTTTTGTCACAAGCTTCTGTTTTGTTTTTGCTTTTTAATTCTGCTATTGATATGATGAGAACGTAAGTATCTTTTGGGCTTCATAATATGCTGAGGCAATATGGGGGCCCCACACTGCTAAAGGCATGTAGTGAACAGTTATTTTAATGTTTAAAGTTTGCCAGAAACCTACTGTTTCGAGAGGGTTGACCTACAGACTCTTTGATACATATCTATTAATTGCTTGATGTACAACTGGAGGTGGTAACATCGTTAATAAAGCAGTGTAACGTAAAGTGCATAACTGCCACAAGAAGGTGGCAGTTATGCAAACAACACTAAGGAAGTAGAGATTTATTCAAACACTGCTTCCCCACTTACCTGTTAGGAAGGAAAAAGCAGTCAAGTAGTCTTGCGGGTAAGTGGTAGACATGCTGCGAAAAAATGGACAGAAAGGAAGAGGACGGGGGATAGATGGACAAGACATAGAGACTTGACGGAAGTAGTGGGGTGTTTACTGTTGAACAGGCGGGAGTATGTGTGGGCGGTTGACTTACAGGGGGCGGACGGGCGTCCGGATATGCGAGTGTTGGGGTAGGCAGGCAAAAATTATGCGGGGTTAGAAGATCGGAAGGCTCAAAAATGTAAACAAAATTTGTGGCAAAATGTACCCGCAGAGTCTTACACAGCTCTGTGGTATGTTTTTCACACTTAAGTTTTAGCAAGCACAACCCAATGCACACATACACACACACACACACACACACACACACACACACACACACACACACCACACACAAAACACACACCACACACACACAAAACACACACACACACACTGGAGTATGCAGCACCTGTTTGGAACCCGCACTTGATAAAGCACGTCAAGAAACTAGAGAAAGTACAAAGGTTTGCGCCCAAGGTTAGTTCCAGAGCTAAGGAATGTCCTATGAGGAAAGATTAAGGGAAATGGGCCTACAACACGGGAGGACAGGGGGTCAGGGGGAGACATGAAAAACGACATATAAAATACTGCGTGGAATAGACAAGGTGGGCAAAGACAGGATGTTCCATGGAGGGGACACAGAAAAAAAGAGGCCACAATTGGAAGTTGAAGACACAAATGATCAGAGAGATAGTAGGAAGTATTTCTTCAGTCATAAGTTGTAAGGCAGTGGAATAGCCTAGAAAATGACGTAGTGGAGGCAGGAACCTACACAGTTTTAAGACGAGGTTTGATAAAGCTCATGGAGCGGGGGGAGAGAGGGCCTAGTAGCAACCGGTGAAGAGGCGGGGCCAGGAGCTAGGACTCGACCCCTGCAACCACAAATAGGTGAGTACACACACACACACACACATACACACGCACACACATACACACACACGCACACACATACATACATCACGCACACACACACACACACACCACACACACAAACACACACATACACACACACACACACATACACACACACACACACACACCACCACCACACACACACACACACACCACACACACATACACACGCACACACATACACACACACGCACACACACATACATACATACACGCACACACACACATACACACACACACACAAACACACACATACACCACACACATACACACCACACACACACCCCACACACACACCACACACACACACACACACACACACTCACACACACACACACTCACACACACACACACGCACACACATACACACACACGCACACACACACACATACATACAAAATGGAACTAACTAACATACATACACATGATAAAGCTCACGGCTCAGGGGGAGTGACCTAGTAGGCGATCAGTGAAGAGGCGGGGCCAGGAGCTCGGAACTCGACCCCCCCAACCTCAACTTGTGAGTACAACTAGGTGAGTACAAAACACACACACACACACCACACACACACACACACACACACACACACACACACACACACACACACACACACACACACACACACACACACACACACACACAATGGGGGTCACAGTGGGTGAAAGGAGAGATCTATGTTTGTCTATGGGGAAAAGCTAGACGAAGCTAAAGGGGAAACTTATGAAGAAAGAAAGCAGGAAAGGGAAAAAAAGCGATTGAAGGTATCATAAAGGGGAAAGGGCGGGGGGAACATACCCAGGTGGAAAATTTTTGGGAAAATTTGGGTTTTTTCACAAACAAAAGGAACGCCTCTCAAATAATTTCAAGGCAAATAAACCCCGAACCATGACCTGCAGAGAAAGCAGGGCTGAAGGCAAGCAGGAGTTTCGGAGTGGTACCCCGATCGAGACAGAACACGGACGAAAGGAAGACGATGAAAGAGAAGTTAAAAAACGAAAGAAAAGGGAAGGAAATGAAAAAGGAGAGCAGAAACCCAGACAAATGGAAGGGCAAGCACACCCCCCCAAAAAACCTGCAGAAGGACTCCACCCGACAAACCCCCAAAGGGAATTTAAACCAACCATCACACACCGATTCTTCAGTTTTTCCCCCCCCCCGCACCACGTTTTCATAATTTAAAAAGAACTTGAAGTTTGGTACACAAATGCAGATGGATTAACGAAAAAACATGGGAATGGGAAAAAGAACAATGAAAGTCCCCAGACATCATAGCAGTTTCGAAACAAAACTCACGGAACAATAACAATGCAATCTTCCCCCCCGGTACAGATCATGAGGAAAGAGAAGGGCAGGGGGGGGGGTGGGGTTGCTATGCTCGTAAAAAACGAGAAATTTTCAGAAAATGGGAAAGGGATAGAGAGACGGGAGAAAGAGACACATAACGGGACACTTCGCTGGGGGAAACAAGTGGGCATTGCAGTGAGTGAATCCACCACGAACGCAGGGGCCAAAGAGGGGAAAATAAGAAGCAAAAGAGCAATGGGGGACACACTTGCTGGTGGCAAAAAGACTCACTCCACAGAGCAAATTGCTGGTTATGGGGGATTTCAACCACAGGGAGATTGACGGGGAAAAACCGGGAGCCACATGGGGGTCCCGAAACATGGAAGCCAGGATGTTGGACGTGGTACGGGAAAACCTCATGCACCAACAGTTAAGGACACTAACCAGAGTGAGAGGGAGGATGAACCAGCAAGATTGACCTTGTGTTCACCCGGGGCAGCTCAGACATTGAAAACCCATCAAGTATGAGAGTCCCCTAGGAGCTAGCGACCACGTGGTTCTGTGCTTTGAATACATAGTAGAGCTGCAAGTGGAGAGAATAACAGAGTTTGAAGGGGAAAAGCCTGACTATAAAAGAGGGGACTACATGGGGTTGAAGAACTTTCTGGGGAGGTCCAGTGGGACAGAGAACTGACAGGAAAGCCAGTAAATGAAATGATGGAATATGTAACAACAAAATTCAAGGAGGCAGGGGAAAGGGTTTTAAATTCCAAGGGCAACATAACAACGGGAAGACCAGAACGAGACCCTGGTTTACCTGACGGTGTAAGGAAGCAAAAACAAAGTGCAATGGAGAATGGAAAAAGTACCGAACGCAGAGAACACACGAAAATAGGGAGATTAGTCGCAGAGCCAGGAATGAGTATCCCCAGGTAAGGAGGGAGGCCCAGCGACAGTATGAAAATGACATATCATCGAGAATCAAACTGACCCGAAACTGTTGTATAGCCACATCAGGGAAGACAACATCAAAGACCAGGTGATCAGTTTAAAGGACAAAAGGGGGAGAACTCACAAGAAATGATCAGGGGGTATGTGAGGACTGAACAGGGGATTTAAGGAAGTTTTTACAGTAGAGACAGGAAGGGCTTTGGGGAAAATAGCACAGAAGGGAACATCAAGAGGGAATATACCAACAAGTGTTGGATGACATACGAACAACTGAGGAGGAGGTGAAGAAGCTCCTAATACCTTGACACCTCAAAGGCGATGGGACCGGACAACATCTCCCCAGGTCCTTAGAGAAGGAGCAGAGAGCTGTGCATGCCTCTAACCACAATCTTCAACACATCCCTTGAAACTGGGCAACTACCTGAGAAATGGAAGACAGCTAATGTAGTCCCCATATTTAAGAAAGGAAACAGAAACGAGGCCTAAACTACGACCTTGTCTCTGACACGTATTGTTGCAAAGTCATGGAGAAGATTATCAGGAAGAAGTGGTCGAACACCTGGAAAGAACAAGATTATAAATGAAAACCAGCATGGGTTCATGGAAGGCAAATCTTGTATCACAAACCTCCTGGAGTTTTTATGACAAGGTAAAAACAAGTAAGACAACGAGAGAGAGGGGGGGGTAATTGCGTTTTCCTAGACTGCAGGAAGGGCCCTTTTACACAGTTCCCCACAAGAGATTAGTGCAGAAGCTGGAGGATCAGGCGCATATAACAGGGAGGGCACTGCAATGGATCAGGGGAAAACTTGACAGGGAGGCAGCAACGAGTCATGGTACATGAAAAGGGTAAACACAGTGGGCGCCTGTGACGTGCCGGGTCCCACAGGGGTCAGTTCTAGGACCAGTGCTACTTTTTATATATGTGAACGACATGATGGAAGGAATAGACTCTGAAGTGTCCCTGTTCGCAGATGATGTGAAGTTGATGAGAAGAATTAAATCGGACGAGGATGAGGCAGGACTGCAAAGAGACCTGGACAGGCTGGACATGTGGTCCAGTAACTGGTTTCTCGAATTCAATCCAGCCAAATGCAAAGTCATGAAGGTTGGGGAGGGGCAAAGAAGACCGCAGATAGAGTACAGGCTAGGTGGACAAAGACTACAGGCCTCACTCAGGGAGAAAGACCTTGAGGTGACCATAACACCGAGCACATCACCGGAGGCACACATCAACCAAATAACTGCTGCAGCATACGGGTGCCTGGCAAACCAGAGAATAGCGTTCCGATACCTTAATGAGGAATCGTTCAAGACACTGTACACTGTGTATGTTAGGCCCATACTGGAGTATGCAGCACCAGTCTGGAACCCACACCTTGTCAAGCACGTCAAGAAGTTAGAG
>NC_069411.1:33499341-33501841 GCF_026875155.1 Cherax quadricarinatus | reverse complement strand
TACGAAAGTTATGTAAAGGAGACCGTGTGTGTGTGTGTGTGTGGAAAAGTATGAGTGAAGACTTACCAGTAATTAAGTTTTTCTGCCTTCATTTTTCTTCTACAGTATTTTTTCAAAAGCTTGGGTGTACTTTCAAAAAAAAAATCTGGAAGTTTTTCAAAAACCTGGCTCAGGTTGTTGAAAAGCTTTTTAATTTAAGTATTATAGGATTTCAGGGAGAAAAATGGCACACGTATGACGAGGAACGAAGCAAAGAAATATTGTAATAAGATGAAGTAGAGAGGACGTCTTGAAAATTGACAATTTCCTATGGTTGATTTGAGCCCCCACCTCCCCCACACACACGCACATACACAGTCCTACGCTTCGATTACCTCTTGAAGGTGGAGATAGAGACAAGGGAGGAAGATGGAACATCGACCAAACCAAACTACAAGAGAGGCAATTATGTAGGAATGAAAATATTCTTAATTAGAATGCAGAGGGAAAGAGAGACGAAAGGGAAGATGGTGAAGTAGTTGATGAAATGCCTGTTAAGAACATGTAGGGAGTAGCTACATAGATACAGTGTTTATATCCAAACATTAAAAAGTAGCAAATAATGTGTGTGCTATACGATATTCGCAGATGTTTTGGATTTAGAGGAAAATTATTTACTAAGTAATTATACATAGATGTATGTTATGTAGAATAAGCGCTGTTACGATTAGTTCTAAACTTGCAAAGGTAATTAATATTGCTTAGAGGCGTCATCAGTTTGAGTGACTGTTTGTAAATTACTTTCAGCGTGAGTTCAGTAGTGTGTACTTCGATTTTATTTTCTGACGCAGAAGAAATGTCTTTCGTAGAAACAATAAATTACATTGAGTCTTTGTATAAGAATACTTTGGGAAATTTGTTAAAATATTCTAATTCATCAATTATATTTTTAATCTAACCATCCATGATTATACTATGTCTACATTTAGTGTATAGTTTTTCAGTAGGAGTTTTCCCACTTGTGAACGTTAATACAACGGTACTTTGAGTTTAATAATTACTGTGCATTCAGTGATTGCTGGATACGCTAATTATGTTGTTGCACGTCAAAAAATCTAAGCATTGCATCTGTAATCTACGCTAAAGCGCAGATCTATAAAATTAAAAAGTGTTGGGAGAAATACTTGGCATGTATAAATGTTTTTAGTTGGACACAAGCGGAATGGAAATTCATACGAGAATGCTATATTAATCTACAGGAACGGATGTGTAAGACATATATATTGTGAGACATAATAAGCAGGGAGTCTTATATTGACAGTATCTCACGGTTAAGCAGAAAATCTTACCAATACTCATCAGTTTAGAAAGCTAGTGTGAAAGGCACCTATCATTAATGAATAAAGACGCCTTGTCCAGTCATATATTTACAGTCTGCGTGACAAATACTTGTTGCACTCTAGAAAATATAATTAATATGATTCAAGGACACACACAGGTATCAATGCGTGCAACTCCGTTGCACATGATTCCAAGTCAGCAGCACTGGTGTGTAGGCAGATGCCAATTAGTCAAGACTATTTCCACAAAATACAGTGTATAGACACCAGCACTACAAATCAGAAACAGTCTAGTCAATCCTGAGCCCACAAAACTGGTCAAATATTAAGTCAACTTAAAACGTAGACAGAGATAGTTTATACTAAACAGTGGAAAGTAGAATCTAATAAGCCAGATGTAAGTAACAGAAGAAAAAAAGTGCTGACTCTTGCAGTTTGCCAAAGTATCCACTCCCACTGCTTGTTATGTAAGCCATTACGGCATCAAGTGTTGACAGCACCTGCACGATCACACAGTATCACAAACGCACAAGCGTATCATATACAACTAGTAGAGAAAATAATGTTGTTACAGTTAAGCTCTAGAAATGTCTCATCTACCAGGTAATGAAATTTATTTCGTTATAAACAATAATAATCATAAACCTAGCATCAGCAATTACATACTAAATAATGCAATAAGATCGCAGTAAACAGGTGATTTCGCAATGTGAAAAATTAGTAAAACTTCACATTCTTGGAATTTCACTATACTGTCATTACTTTTTTTTTGCATACTAAGTAATGTACAAATATCAAAAGATGTACACAGGTACATTACACGTATAGCCACAATGAAGAAATGGATTGGATGACATAATTAAGATAGGCAAAATAACTTGCAGATACAATGGACAGGAATAACGTCATTTTTTCCCAAACAAGTGACACATGTGTGGTAATAAATAAGACAGATGGTTAACCACGAAAGAAAATAAATCATCATTGCATGGCACAAATTCTTGGAGACTAGTCTGACTTAATCCCTCGAGTGCAGACAAGATGAAAAAGCAAATAAAAATAGCTTGGCTGCTTTGATAGAGAACAAGAGAAATATATTTGAAACAGTTTTAAATCTTAAATGATGTTAATATGCAATTAAAACAAACTCATGAAGTGCTTCGCTTTAATTTTGTTTTTTT
>NC_069411.1:33486841-33496841 GCF_026875155.1 Cherax quadricarinatus | reverse complement strand
TACGGTGACCCAAAAATATGGTAACACTTTCAGCATCACCCATTCAATCACTGTCTTGCCAGAGGCGTGCTGACATCACGGTTTAGATGGCCCTCCGAGCTTCAACATCCCCACCCCTCCTGCAGAATGCATGCATTATTCCCCACCACCAGTACTCAATTCCGTCTAACTGGTTTCCCTGGAACTCTTCATAAATGTTTCCTTGCTTACGCTCCAACAGCACGTCAAATCATAAAACCCACGTGCCTCCGTTTACTCCTATCTAAAGCACTCACACAAATCTGTTGGATGTCCAAGCCCTTAGTCCTAAGGTTTACTTTTACTGGCAAATGTTATTCCACCTATATACCCTACCGCTTTTAGTAATCCTCTACCTATTCCATACCTTAATAATAATAATAATAATAATAATAATAATAATAATAATAATAATAATAATAATAATAATAATAATAATATTATTATTATTATTATTATTATTATTATTAAAATTATTATTATTATTACTATTTTTATATTATTGTTGCTGTTTTTGTTGATATAAACTGGTTCATTATTTAAGCAAAGATGCGCCGCTGTGATCTTCAGCGCTACGTGAGTTGATGTACCATGCTATGCGAAGTTCAAATCAGTAATGAGCGTCATCAAGAATATTTACTCCTCTAGTGTCAGAAGTCTTGTGACACTGGACCTGGCAAAAGAGTAATTTACAAAGTGAGGAAAAATAGGCTGGAGTGACTGGAACTGAACTGCACTGGATAAAGAAATACAACAAAAGGATGAGAGGGAGAGAGAGAGAGAGAGAGAGAGAGAGAAGAGAGAGAGAGAGAGAGAAGAGGAGAAGTGAGAGAGAGAGAGAGAGAGAGAGAGAGAGAGAGAGAGAGAGAGAGAGAGAGAGAGAGAGAGAGAGAGAGAGAGAGAGAGAGAGAGAGAGAAGGAGGTGGGAAAGGGTATCATACGAAGAGTAAGATCGATTACATAAATAACCAACCTGGGTATATCATTTTTCCCATGTTTTTTTTTTTTTCAAATGATTCTGACCCACAACAACACGTTTCCACAAAGCATCCCTCAAGTACAGTAAAAAAGGAGAAGAAAAATATAATTTGTGTCAGCTTCAGCACCAGGCTTCAGTCACCAGAACCAGGCAAAATAGAAAGAAGAAGAGTAACATTAGTTGATCAAGCCAGCTTTAGCAATTCCCGGAACATCCCATCACCACAATCAACAACATCACCATCAGCAAAATACTCCTGAAACTAAGTAAAATATAAATGCCTTAAAAAACAAAGAACTTTATAAAAACATTAACCAGCAATCACACTTTGTAAACATGAAAGTTAAAGTGGATGTTGTACTTAATTTTTTCCCTGTGTATCTTCATCCTATTTCTCACTTGATTCATCTCCAGTTCTCTCTTTCCTCTCCCATCATTGTCAGCCCTATTATATACAATTAAAGTACAGTACTTCCCGATATTATATCGATGTTGGTTAATTTGTGCCCCATTCTATGTGCATTCTAGAGAGCAATGGAAAAGTGTTACTCTGCGACAGAGGAATTTGCATTCATATTTTTCAACATAAGAAAATAAAATTTGTATACATATCAGGAATATCGTCTTTCTCGTCAGTCGGTTATGTGAAAGAGAAAAAAGTAGCATCCGCGTTTTTTTTTATACTTGTCCAGCTGTTCCCTCGAGGGCAACGACTGCTTTTATGAGAGAGTTTGACTTTCATTTGCATTCTTGTGATTCCATTAGTCAGTTGTTGGTATATCTTTAGTAATACTACTGCTGCTACTTACAATATTCACTTCCCAGCTTTCCTACTTTCCTCTCACAAAATTTACTTTGCTCTCTACTGTTTCTTGATCTGGATGATCATGATCATAGAAAACATATTTGCTGAAATAACGTCTTCTGTTGTCAGCTGTACTGAACCGTCTATTCCTGGTGTAGTTTGTTAAAAAAGGGGTAATGCATGCTGCATTTTGGGCACACGCCCCAGCTCTGAGGAGCTGGATGAGATTTTCGCCTTATAATCGGTGATACACACGTAACAACATGTATATATATATATATATATATATATATATAATATATATATATATATATATATATATATATATATATATAATATATATATATATGTGCCACCTTTATATCAACAATGTATCTCTTAAATCTTCTGTGCCATATTATGTAATAAAATATTCCTATTGGTAAAAAAAATAGTTTAAAAGATGGGGTGGTAGGGGAAGTGGAATATTCAAATGGCTTCAGGAAGAAATCCAAATATTCTTCCTTGAAGCCTTTTTATCCACTTCTCCGAGGCTATGGGTCCCACAATTTACACCAGAGGTGGACCCCATCCTATATATATATATATATAAATATATATATATATATATATATATATATATATATATATATATATATATATATATATATATATAATATATATATATAATATATATTGGAAAGAGTGCTTTGTGTTCTCCTGTAAAATTGTTTTGAAATTTCTCGTGCGTTAATAATTGCTTTTGTGTAAGAGGAATACGTTTTATTGTAAAGGTATTCTTTCATTGCAAAACTGGATACTATACATTTATAGGCTCAGTACATTTATTTCTGAAGTGACATGATCTCCTACTTCACATATCAACTACCTGAAGCTCCTCTCTCTTAGTAGTTATAGAGTAGCTGGTAACGAGGAATTAGGGGTGTCTAACGAAGTGTACAAAGGCCCATTGGACATATCCATGCCAATATCCCCAACACCATGTAAAACAAAAATATACGATTCACTGTAGTTATAAATTGCTGAAGTTTTACACTAATTCCAAACATGTTTTTTATTGTTGTGCTATACATGAAATAACAGACCTATAATTTGCCCATCTCTAATATTACATAACAAGGATTATGAAAATAGAATGTTTTGACGAGAAACTAATAGAAAATAATACGAATCATCGACACATTAATTCTACTTTGAAGCTTAATTACAATTTATCCCTAAATAATTGTAACTTATCGTTAAATTGCTCTAAGAAATATCTTGGTCAGGTGAACGATGTTTACATGACTTATTTTACATATTTCCATACATCACACTACACAGTATAAGTTCATTTACTAATGAGTACCATAAGGACAGAAACTGAAACGCTAAATTTACATGGGTTATTCAGCACAATGAGTGGTAGAGGCTCGATCCTGGGTTCACCATCTCCACTGTCATTGCCACTATTATCTACTCTTGTTATTATTTCAACCAATACCCCTCACCCTCCACCAAAAATATGCATGATCGTCGTAATCACAGCTATTACTACCATACGCTATCACTACATCAAAATCCACAACAAAACTAATGCCACAACTACCACTACAACACTATTCCTTCACTATTTTCCAGTCACTCTACCATTAGCAACACCACAAACACCGCTTTAGCATTTCCCGGACCATCTCACCACCACAATCAGCAATATTATCAGTGCCTACCACCACAGTCACCACGATTCTAACCTCTAACAAACTGAAACTTTACACTCTAATTTGCATTTGCTGATAGTAAATGTACCCCAACTCGCCTCCTTGCGACCCCTACCTCATAATTATTCAATTTTACCTTAATCTCACGGCCTCCAATTTCCAGTTGTTTATTGACAATCAAGAGTTTGGTTTGTTCGTTCTGAATAAACTAGTCACCGTTCCCCTGGGTCTGACTTCGTTGACCTGTTTGATGAATTGTCTCCCGCTCTGTGTACTTACTCTGTAAAATATGTTACAGAACATAAATCATGACTTGTGAGGCTGTTGATCCTTGCATAATACAGTGGATCAAACCAGTTTTGCTTTGCATGGTACAGCAGTGTGCATGTACACGAGATTGTGTCCATGCTGGTTCATTGTTGCAATCTTTAAATCCAATTTTATATTTTCTTACTTGTCATTCTTCTTTTTCTTTTTCTTCTTCTTCTTCTTCTTCTTCTTCTTCTTCTTCTTCTTCTTCTTCTTCTTCTTCTTCTTCTTCTTCTTCTTCTTCTTCTTCTTCTTGCTTGTTTTCCTTCATAATAATAGTTCTTTCTCTCTTTTTTGCTCACTGCAGCAGCAGACTTTACTCCCTCGATACATCCTCACGATGAGTTCAACTCCAGCTGCAAGATGCAACATCAGGTGTGAGTTCTTACCAGTATTGTTCCCCTAATCCATATGAGAGCCGCCCGTGCCCAGCAATGAATTACTTAGTTTACTCAGCAATATATGTCACAACAGCAACTTTTATAATCAAAACTATACTTAACATATACTGTAATATTTACGGAATGTACCTCAGACTGATGAATATCCCCCTGAATGTTTGTAGTTCCTTATTATGTATAAGGTAAGACTGCTTTTAAAATCCATCTTTTCGTCGATCATTTATCATCAACAGGATCTGTAAAATATTTTATAGACGTACTCAACATCACTGAAGAGTAAAGTTACTAGTAACGTAAGGTTAAACAATAAGGACGCTAAGAGAACATACCGAGTACACTATGTTACCTCAGACAGGGATTGGCTGATACTGTCTACAAGTACACACTGAACAATGCGAGGTAAACCAGTTAAAAAAATAAACAAGGAAGACACAACTATTTCAACAACAAAAAACCAGCTGTTGATACATTGTCATTTAAGTTCAGCAATGAGCTGTCTAATATGTAGATTAAAATTGTTAACTTTAACATAATGCAAACCTTTGCTATAATTTTAAAGACATTAGCACAAATTCTGTGAGCTTAAGATTTAGAATATAGTTAGATGTTTGCAGTTTTAGAAAATTACGAACTTGTACATGCAAACAAAGAAGTGGGTCATTCACGACGCTTGCTAAAGTAATAAAACTTTCCTTTTCAACCATAACACATTATCAGTTTTCTTACCACAGAGACAACTTTCATTGACCGGCAACCAAATTTCAGGACTTCAGATATTCATTTAAAACCTGATGTGATTACGAAATTCACGTTGAGCAAACATATTTCCTGTACCGAATTTGAAATGATACCTTATGTAAAGACGAACATCACTTGGTAAGCATATTCCAACACCGAAGGAGAATAGTATTCTTCACAGTAATGGCTTGACACGTCCTCAAGAAAACTATCTACACCTCCTTGTGGGGTATCTCGTCTCCAGCTAAACTACTCCATTAAGAGATGTCATATAACATCAGCTCCTTTGCAACAAACATCAGCTACATTGCAACAGTCTTCATCTCCACTACAATAAGCATCAGCTTCTCTACGATAAACATCACCTACATTACAACAGTTATCAGCTCCACTACAATAAACATCAGCTCCTCTACAACAAACATCAGCTACATTACAACAGTAATCACCTCCACTACAATAAACATCAGGACCAGAACAATAAACATCAACTCAATTACAATAAACATCAGTTTCACTACAATAAACATCAGCCCCTCTGCAACACACAGTCCCACTAGGACTAGCATTCAAGACACCATCAACTGAACATTATCTCGCAAAAACATAAGCGCGGCAGACACTACCATTTGCCTGCCTTCTTATCACAGTTATGTTCTTCTTATCCCTTAACATCTACCCTCTTCCTACCCTTCTGATATTTTCCAGCGTCTTCCAACTTCATTACGTCCTACTCTCTATTTCCCAACGTCTTCCTCCTTAGAAACATCCTCCCCTCTTTCTCCTTTCCCACACCCTCATTATTCTGACATTTATCTGCTTCCTTGGCTACTGGTTTCTTTCATTCCTCCGTAGGCCATAAATGGTGTATTTATATTTTCAACATTTACTTGGTGTGAATGTAGGTATGTGTGTGTGTTTGTGTGTGTGTGTGTGTGTGTGTGTGTGGTGTGTGTGTGTGTGTGTGTGTGTGTGTGTGTGTGGTGTGTGTGTGTGTGTATGTGTGTGTACTAACCTAATTGTAGTTACAGGGGTCGAGTCACAGCTCCTGGCCCCGCTTCTTCACTAAATCTTCAACTTCCAACTGTGACCCTCTTGTCCCTGTGTCCCATTTCTGCGTCATCCTGTATCTGTCCACCTTGTCGATTCTTCTCAGTGTTTTATATGTCGTTATCATATGTGTGCGTGTGTGTGTGTACGCACCTAGTTGTGGTTGCAGGGGTCGATTCACAGCTCCTGGCCCCGACTCTTCACTGGTCGCCACTAGGTCACTCTTCCCGCTTGATGTGCTTTATTATACCTCTTCTTGTAGCAGTACATTAACATCTCCGTTCAAAGCAGGTGAAATTGCAGATCTAGAGAGTGTACAGAGAACGTTTACTGTAAGTATAAGTTCCTTCAAACACCTTAACTACTGGGAACGCTTGGAAGCACTTGACTTGTACTCGTTGGAACGCAGGAGGGAGAGATATATCACAATCTACACTTGGAAAATCCTAGAAGGAATGGTCCAAAACTGCACACAGAAATCACTCCCTACGAAAGTAAAAGACTGGGCAGGAGATGCAAAATAACTCCAATGAAAAGTAGGGGCGACATTGGTGCACTAAGAGAAAACACCACAAGTGTCCTGAGTCAAGACTGTTCAACAGCCTCCCACCAAGCATAAGGGGAATTACCAATAGGCCCCTGGCTGCCTTTAAGAAGGATCTGGACAAATACTTAAAGTCGGTGCCGGATCAGCCGAGCTGTGGTTCGTACGCTGGACTACGTGCGGCCAGCAATAACAGCCTGGTTGATCGGGCCCTGATCCACCTGGAGACCTGGTCGTGGATCGGACCGAGGGGGCGTTGATCCCCGGAATACCCTCCAGGTAGACTCCAGGTATGTGGATCCTGCCTCGACTACATCACTTCCCCCACTATTCTACTTCCTGACAACTCTGTGACTGAAGAAATACTTCCTAACATCCCTGTTATTCATCTGAGTCTTCAACTTCCACAACTTCCAACTGTGATCCCTTGTTGCTGTGTCCCATCTCTGGAACATTCCGTTTGTGTCCACCTTGTCGATTCTTCTCAGTATTTTATATGTCGTTATCATGTTCCCCCACCTCTCCCGTCTTCCAGTGTCGTCAGGTCGATTTCCCTTAACCTCTCCTCGTAGGACATTCCCCTTAGCGACCGGACTAGTCTTGTTGCAAACTTTTGCACTTTCTCTAGTGTGGGTTCCAAACTGGTGCTGCATACTCCAATATGGGCGTAACGTCCACAGTGTACAAGGTCCTGAACGATTCCTTATTAAGATGTCGGAATGTTGTTCTTATGTTTGCTAAGCGCTCGTATGTTGCAGCAGTTATTAGGCTGATGTGCACCTCAGGAGATGTGCACGGTGTTGTACTCACCCCAGAGATCCTTTTTCTTGAGTGAGGTTTGTAGTCTGTAAGCCCCTAGACTGTACTCCCTCTGCGGTCTTCTTTGCCCTTCCCCAATCTTCATGATTTTGCTCTTGATGGGGTTGAATGCCAAGAGCCAGTTGCTGGACCTGGCCTGCAGCCTTTCCAGATCCCTATATAGTTCTGCCTTGTTCTCGTCCGACTGAATTCTTCCCATCAACTTCACATCATCTGCAAAAAGGGTAATTTCTGAGTCTATTTCTTCCGTCATGTCGTTCACAAATACCAGAAACAACACCGGTCGTAGGACTGACCCCTGTGGAACCCCGCTCGTCACAGGCACCCACTCTGATACCTTGCCACGAACCATGACTTGCTCTTGTCTTGCAGACAGGTATTCCCTGATCCATTGTAGTGCTTTCCCTGTTATCCCTGCCTGGTCCTCAAGCTTTTGACTAATCTCATTTGTGGAACTGTGTCAAACGCCTTCTTACAGCTCAAGAAAATACTATCTACCAGCCCCTCTCTCTCTTGTCTTACCACTATCCCCCTGTCATAGAACTCAAATAGGTTTGTGACACAGGATTTCCTGTCTCTGAAACAGTGCTGTCGTTGATAAGCTCATTCCTTTCTAGGTGCTCCATCACTCTTCTCCTGATAATCTTCTCCATGACCTTGCATACTATACACGTCAGTGACACCGGTCTGTAGTTTAATGCTTCATGTTTGTTTCTTTTTTCAAATATTTGGACTACATTTGCTGTCTTCCATACCTCAGGTAGTCGCCCTGTTTCGATATATGTGTTGAAAATTGTTGTTAATGGTATATATAGCGCCTCTGCTTGCTCTCTCAGGATCCATGGATAGATGTTATCCGGCCCCATCGCCTTTGAGGTATCTAGCTCGCTTAGCAGCCTCTTCACTTCATCCTCGGTTGTGTGTATTGTGTCCAACACTTGATGGTGTATCCCGCCTCTCCGTTTTTCTGGAGTCCTTTCTATCTCCTCTGCGAGCACTTCTTTGAACCTCATGTTGAGCTCTTCACATACTCCGTTGTCATTCTTGTGATCTCCCCTCCTTCCTTCCTCAGCCTGAGTACCTGGTCCTTGACTGTTGTTTTCCTCCTGGTGTGGCTGTACAACAGCTTCGGGTCAGATTTGGCTTTCGCTGCTTTGGCATTTTCGTACTGTCGTTGGGCCTCCCTTCTTACCTGTGCATATTCATTTCTGGCTCTATGACTGCTCTCCTTATTCACCTGGGTACTTTGCCTTCTATACTTCTTCCATTTTCTAGCACACTTCGGTTAGGCCTCCCTACACCTTTGGGTAAACCAAAGGCTCATCCTGGGTTTCTCGTTATTTCTGTTACCCTTGGGTACAAACCTCTCTTCAGCTTTCAGCTTCTTTGCATATTGTTGTCACATATTCCATCATCTTTTTTACTGACTCCACTGCCAGTTTTCTGTCTCACTGAACCCGGTGCAGGAAATTCTTCATTCCTGTGTAGTTCCCTTTCTTGTAGTTTAGCTTCATTCGTCCTGCCCTTCCTGCTTCCCTCTCCACTTGTAACTCTCTGTATTCGAAGCTCAGAACCAAGTGATCACTGGCCCCGAAGGGTCTTTCATATGTATTGTCCTCAATATCTGCACTACTCAAGGAGAATACTAGGTTCAGTCTCACTGGTTCATCCTCTCCTATCTCTCTGGTAGTGTCTCTTAAGTGTTAGTACATGAAGTTTTCCGGTACTACTACCTCCATCATCTTAGACCTCCACGTTTCTGAGATCCCATGTGACTCCAGGTACTCCCAGTTGATTTCCTTGTGGTTGAAGTCACCCATTATCAGCAGCTTTGCCCTACTCGCATGAGCTCTTCTGGCGTGTGTGTGTGTGTGTGTGTGTGTGTGTGTGTGTGTGTGTGTGTGTGTGTGTGTGTGTGTGTGTGTGTGTGTGTGTGTGTGTGTGTGTGTGTTGTGTGTGTGTGGGCGTGCGTGTGTGCATGCGCGTGCGCAAGTGAGCCTGTCTGCCTTTCCTCTTAAACTTTAAGGATTAAAGTTTTTTCATTATTTCTCTCAACTTTTTTGCCACCTCTCAAGCCACCTTTGACCTCTCAGGCCAGGTCGGCAGCTGGCCCTAACACCCCGCTATCGAAAAAAGAAAAGAGAAAAGGAAATCTCCCCTGTCTCCATTTGTAACCATTTTCATAAAGAATAGAGAGAAGAAAGAACTAATTTTCTACATTTCTTTTTTTTTCTTTTTTTTCAGAACAGGGTAAACCGTTGTCCAAACACCCGGGTCTTGCAGAGTTGCTCCACCTGCGTGTTTCAGTGTTGCAGCGGCGCAAGTCTCTTCTCCACTCACTTGCCTTACCTGCACCATCGGTACTCAGTATAGCTGCAACCTCCACGCCAAGAGGACGTGTGTCGCTCTCTTTCTCTCCAGCACTTTCCTCTTTGGATATTGCTCTGCCCCTCGATCTGGTGCCCGTGATTGCTTGCAAGAGGTGTTATTATGTGTGGGTTGTGTTCCTTCCCCTCATCCACGGTGTTCTCGGAAGCATTATGGAGAGATGTTACACGGCGGGCAAGCTAAACAGTGTGTTACACGCTGATCATTTCTAAGAGCTTCGAATAGAATTGCTTAACTCATAAAGTATAT
>NC_069411.1:33409341-33481841 GCF_026875155.1 Cherax quadricarinatus | reverse complement strand
TTTCAGAATGGATATAAATGCATTGGAGAATGTGCAGAGAAGAATGCCAAGATTAATCCTCCCTATTTTTCATACGAGGGTGGATTGGATGCTCTGAACTTGCACCTTCTGTAAAAAGTACGAAGGAGGATGACAAAGATGATCCCATGTATCAGAAATCTTCCCTATGATGATAGACTGAGGACCCTGAATCTGCAATCTCTCAAAAGGCGTAGAATTAGGGGGGATATGATCGAGGTGTATAAATGGAAAACAGGAATAAATAAAGGGGATGTAAATAGTGTGCTGAAAATTTCCAGCCAAGACAGGACTCGCAGCAATGGTTTCAAGTTGGAAAAATTCAGATTCAGGAAGGATATAGGAAATCACTGGTTTGGTAATAGCGTTGTGGATGAGTGGAACAAGCTCCCGAGTACAGTTATTGAGGCTAAAACGTTGTGTTGTTTTAAAAATAGGTTAGATAAATACATGGGTGGGTGAGGGTGGGTGTGAGTTGGACCTGATTAGCTTGTGCTGCTGGGTCTGGTACAGTGCTCCATCCTTGAGTGGGGATGACCAGACTGGGTGGGTCATTAGGATGACCAGACTGGGTGGGTCATTGGGATGACCAGACTGGGTGGGTCATTGGGATAATCCAAGGGGTGGGTCATTGGTCTAATCCCGGGGAGGACATGGACCTGCTCCGCATGGGTCAGTAGGCCTGTTGCAGTGTTCCTTCTTTCTTATGTTCTTCTTATGATTGGTTTATACATGTGGTAGACTGGCTTAAATGGAGGAGATATAAATGATGTGCTGAGGATACATAACCAACAAAGAATAGTGGACGAGTGAGAGGAACTTCCACGTAAAATCTTGGAAGTTGAAATCTTTATTAATTTTAAAAGTAATGGTTGGAAAAATATTGAATTATAAAAGCAACGTAATTAAGTACATATTAAAAAAGCCAAGAATATTGTTGTTAATATATTCATATGAAGCGGAAACCCCTCTGGGTCAGTCAGCACAAGGTGTGGTGGAGGCTTAATCCTCCGGCTGCTAATAGCGAGATAGAAGCTACCTAATTGAATCTAACTGTTCACGTATTCGATTGCAGTATTTTATAATGCAGTGGTGCTATACCAAAATACCCAATGATATTATGATACATTTATTGAGAGTGATTTCTCGTACTGTGAAGAAACATTTTACGATATGAAAAGGAATTTAGCAGCACATTTTGTACAGAACTAGTGAAGTGTAACTGGTGATATGATTCTTCTCTATTAAGGGTCACAGAATTTTGTGTAAAGTGACAATAAATCAGTGTGTCAACTCACAGCCTTTGTCGATACAATACAATAATCCACGGTATGTCCAGGACATTGTTGAGATAATTAAGGTGTGCGGACTATAATTTAGTGAGGTGTACTAGATTCGCGTACTCTTGAAAATGTTTACAAGATTTAACTTCATGCATTTGTTTATTCAGTTTTTTATTTATAGACCGGGTGCAGCTCCCTCAAGCCGCAGTTCTCCTATATACACAACAAATGAGAGCCCATCAGTTCATTTATAGCTTATCACTGTCCAAAAATTTTGCATTTATCGAATATTTTATTTTTGCACTGTTAGTCAAAGATGGGCCTTTTGTTATTTCTTCTACCTACGCCCAAAATTTATCGTTACACACACATCAAACTTCAGTTTTAAACGCTGAGAGAGGTGACAAATAATCTTGCTTAATTGCCCCCCAGATAGTTTAGTTTGTTTATCACAAACCTGATTCACCTATCACTGTCACATTTTAAACTTGGGAAAAAGAGGAAAGAGAAGCAAATGGGTGCTGTCAGTTCTCTTTTCTTCAGCACGTGAAAATTCACAGTATAATTGTAAACATCAACAGAAGGATAATACAGTGGACCCCCGCATAACGATCACCTCCGAATGCGACCAATTATGTAAGTGTATTTATGTAAGTGCGTTTGTACGTGTATGTTTGGGGGTCTGAAATGGACTAATCTACTTCACAATATTCCTTATGGGAACAAATTCGGTCAGTACTGGCACCTGAACATACTTCTGGAGTGAAAAAATATCGTTAACCGGGGGTCCACTGTATTTGACAATCATATCGCAAACAAAATGGAACAATAATTACGTGGCCCGGAATATTTTTCGATTAGGTCGTGCTGGAACATCCATTTAAATAATTTTCACATATGCTCCTTTATTCTTAATTTAAAAAAAAAAAAAAAACATAGAAAGACCCACTGTACAGCAGCTGACTCAGTGATTATCTGGGTCTCCTCACTTCCACTATTGTTACGTACCAGTTTAACTGGCTTCTCATTAAAGGACATCTCAATCAGCATGCCACTCAGTGGAGCTTACTCACCACTCATGTCTGGTTCATTGGCCACTTGACTACTCCTTAACTACTCACCTTCATTTCTTTACCACTCGTTTTCACTACTTTACCACTCACCTTCAATTCTTGGCAACCCACCTTGAGTTCGTTGTTCCTCTTGTTATTGGCCACTTATCAATAGTTATTTTTATCAACGAATACAACAACTTTCCTTTGTTTCATAAGGATTGTTTAAGCCTACTACTGTTTCAAGTTTCCATTCGTCTTCACAACACATGACCATTGACGTATATTTTTGTATCTGTTAGTTTGTACCTTTATTGTTATACTTATCGTTCATCTTTACTAACAATTTTAAATTATGTGTTCAGGTGCTTTCTATTTATAGCTACTCATTATTTTTTTATAGCTCTCTTCCGCCAAGACTATTAGAAGATTTTCAGCACCATAAAACCCTACCTGTGGTCACTGACTCTAAATTGCTCTCTCAATATTCTCCCTTTGGTTGGTAATAGAATGGAGGGGAAAAGAATTGAATGGTAATAGAAAGAGATACAATAGGATTTATGATATTTGACAGGGTTCGTTTTTTTTACACCTTTTTAAATTTTCATTCCAGTTTCCTTTTTTTTTCATGAAGACTGTGTTGATTTGTTGACTGCATTTCTAATTTTCATTTTTGATGAGGGACTCTCTTTCTCTCTCTCTCTCTCTCTCTCTCTCTCTCCTCTCTCTCTCTCTCTCTCTCTCTCTCTCCTCTCTCTCTCTCTCTCTCTCTCTCTATATATATATATATATATATATATATATGTATATATACATTTATATATATAAAATATATATATATATATATATATATATAATATATATATATATATATATATATATATATATATATATATATATATATATATGTATATATATATATATATAATATATATATATATATATATATATATGCGTGTGTGTGTGTATGCATATTCTATATATGTATATGCAGTGCTGTTTTAGACAGCGTTCACAGTGCTGGCTTATAACACAAAGATCGTATTGCCAAACGATTCAGGTAAACATTGTTACAATAAGTACAGGAAAGCTAGTTTGAGCATCACAAAATTAATACAATTTATTGATGTTAAATAATACTGATTGAATTTAGGCTGAACTAAGATAAGTGTGGAAGATTTATCTTAGATTATTTTAATTTTAACAAGGGTAACCGAGGTTTCTAACTTAGTTACTAGTCACATTTTTTAACTGTGGCGACAATCGATCACCCAGCACGCAGACGTGAGGTAGACACGCTAACCAGTACACACCCATAAAAATGGTCACGACAATTTAGGTCCTTCGATTGCAAGAGGCCCCACCATTAACTTAAATAACGTTTTACAGGATTCCCAATGGCAATCGGAGTGCAGGACAACGACTAATTTTATTCCATGTCCTCCATCCTCCAATAACTAAGGATAATATTAACTGCATCCTCTGGTTAAGTGACTAAAAAATAAACTAAATAGAAATGTGGTCACTGATCGGGAATATAAATAACATGAAGATATAACCTGAAAACGGCCAGAATACAAGTGCGTATAGTTTTCCAAAATAAAATTGTCACGAAAATGGTTTAAATAGAGAACTGTATATATAAAAATATATATATATATATATAAATATATATATATATATATATATATATATATATATATATATAAAATATATATAATTGTCACGAAAATGGTTTAAATAGAGAACTGTAGAAAGGTACTCTAAACCGCAATTGTACACATAAAAAAAAATTACAGTTGAAATTAATATATTTATCTGTTCTATGAAAATTTGAAATGTTTTGGTAGCTTTACACACTGGATGGATGATAATTACTTGCTCAGTGTGGTGCTGAGTCAGACCTCTCATCATACAGGAATAATGTTAGTTACTTGCCCACAGTGGTGCTGAGTCAGGTCTAGCGCGACACACTTCACTGACGTATCTCACTTGCCCACAGTGGTCTGAGTCATGTCTAGCACCTCGTCATGGATGAGTATATGTATACTTACCTCAGTGGTCATGGAGCTACCCTTACCTTCCTTGGCTCACACCTGACTGCCTCCAGTTCCCTAATGACGTTTAGTTCCCCGTGATTATAACAATTCTTACTACGTAGAACAATTAAAACAAACAGAATGAGAAAACACTGTAGTATACCCGCGACAAAATTCTTCAGAGTTCATTGCTGATAATTCTCATATTTTTATGTGGCTTTTAATACACTACAAAATCAAACCTGCTCATGTATGATACTAAACTTTAAATTAGCTTGTGTCTAATCTTTGGATCTTAAAGCCTGAAATTTGTGCGAGTACTGAAAGGTTAAAACCAAATCCGGGAAAAACTGAGGATATAGAGTGATTAGTGTGTGTTTTTCGGGGAATATTCACTAAGTGTAAATTTCTAATCTTAACGCATGTGCAATTAATAACTTTAGATCTTAAACGCTGTAAGAAATACAGAAAATAAAAAGAAAGGAAAGTCTTACAGTGTCTATGCACTCACATAATACTTTTACTCAGCTTCCAGTGAATATATTCAGTATATGTGTAAGCATATCTGTCGTGCCTAATAAACAGAATTAGTAAATTAGGACGAATTCCATTAAAAACTGGACTTTCAACAATTTTCTTTTTATAAACAGAGAGCTATATTATTTTCTTGTAAATTATTAAAAAAAAAAATTGGAACAAAACTACTGTAGCTCATAACCCTTACCTAACTAATCTTACCTTAGCATATTTCTTTTAGCTAAATTCTTCTAAATATATCAGAGACCCGTTTAAATTTATTTAATAATGTTTAAAATCAATACATATATTTTTGATTATGTTCAGACTGACATTCACTGATTTATAACATATAAATTTTTTTACTTTGCTTATTCGGCAGAAATGACCATTGCTGTAGGCACTATGCCCGCCCTAAGGTCTTTCTGAGTCAGGTCTGTAGCCTCTGTGTCCCCGAGCTATACACCGTGTCCGGTCATCTGTCCCATTCCTCGATTTTCATGACCTTGTGTTTTCTTGATTTGTGTGTGTGTGCGTTTGTGTGTGTGTGTGTGTGTGTGTGTGTGTGTGTGTGTGTGTGTGTGTGTGTGTGTGTGTGTGTGTGTGTGTGTGTGTGTGTGTGTGTATGTATGTGTGTTTTTGTGTGTGTTTGTGTGTGTGTGTGTATTTGTTTTAATAAATACAAATATATTAAGTAAACTAAATATTCATTAGACTGGAACCCTGAATCATTCCTTCTTGTCCTGCAAGTTATACATGTTAAGTCAGCGACCCAGACACAACTTATGAATTTTTCAGACGAATTAATTCACATCGGTCGGTCATTTAATTGAATTTTATTCTTGGTAGCCTGAAGTTAAATTTAGAAAATGACTGTGAAATGGTTAATTTGACAAATAATACAGTTAGTGATCGTCTCTCCTACGTATCCTCTCTCGTTGTCACTGGGAAGTCTAGCGGTGCTTTCCTAGCTCTCACCTTCCCATGTTGTTTTTCTACCTCTTGGAGGATTAAATTATGAAAAACATGCTCTGATTCGCTCCTCTAAGCTTCTGTGAATATTTTGGATAACGTTGGATTTTTCTTTGATTCAGCTTCTCATAACGGCTCTCCCCTGTGAGCATTATGGCTGATTGCAATCCCTTTTACTTGTGATTACTTTGCATATTTATTCGGTGTGTTATATATATATATAATATATATATATATATATATATAAATATATATATATATATATATATATATATATATATATATATATATATGTATATATATATATATGTCGTGCCGAATAGACAGAACTTGCGATCTTGGCTTAAATAGCAACACTCATCTTGCCATATAGGACAAGCGAAAATTTGTGTATGCAATAATTTCGCCAAAATCATTCTGAACCTAACGAAAAAAAAAATTCACTGTGTTTGTTTAGTATTAAATTATTGTAAACTAATCTAAAATATATTTAGTTGGGTTAGGCTAAAATAAATTGTTCTTGTTATAATAAGGTTAGGTAAGTTTTCTAAGATTTTTTTGTAGCAAAATTATAATTTTTTACATTAACATTAATGAAAAAAATATATCTTTAAACGTATAAGATAAAATTTTAGAAAGGACTTAATTTTAAACGAGTTCTTGCTAATTGACCAGTTTTACATATTCGGCACGTCATATATATATGTCGTGCTGAATAGGTAAAATTGGTCATTTTCTCTTATACGCTTAAAGATACATATATGTTTTAATTTATGTTAATGTAAAAATTAAATATTTTGTTCCAAAAGAACCTTAGAAAACTTACCTAACCTTATTATAAGAAGCTCAATTTAATTTAGCCTAAGCCAACTTAATATATTTTAGATAAGTTTACAATAATTTAATAATAAACAAACACAACGAAATATATTTTTCTCGTTAGGTTCAGAATAATGTTTGCGAAATTAATGCATACACAAATTTTCTCTTGCCCTATTCGGCAAGAAGTGTGCTGCTATTTAAGCCAAAATAGCAAGTTTTACGTATTCTGCACGACATATATATGTATATGGTAATATGACTCTCCCATGGTGGCAGTATAGGTTACATCTTTTAACGTGGCACGATAGTGAGCGAAGAATGTGTATTGTTGCAATTACCTCCGCCGATTTAGAACCGACTTTTTAAACTATAACAATTTACGATTTTTCGGAGCTATTCACGAAACCAAGCTGTAAATACGTGTTTTTTCATGATATTGTCATGAAATTACTGTTATAAAAAGTGGCTCGACAGTCGCGCCTTCGGATCACAATCGACTGACGAGGATTCGATTTTGAGCTGGTTGAAACGTAGCCAAAGTCTTTACATCCGTTGTTACCTTTCAACTAGCAGTAATAAGTACTTGGGAGTTATCTGACTGCTGTGATTCCCATCCTGAGGAAGAAAGGGATAACATTGCTTAGACAGATTGTTGTTTTGAACAGAGGTAAAGTTGGAAAACAGATTTTTCCCTCTTACATTTAACGGAGTAAAAAATATTGTAGCACTTTTTGGAGTATAATGCAATTTTATTCCTTATATTTAAAACCGTCAGTGTAAATGTAGGTAAAGTGATTTTCCCCAACAGTATATTAAAGATAATTTATGTGACTTTGGATAAAATGTACTAAAAACTTTCTTCGTCAAGGCAGTTATTCTCCAGTGGAATTAAATTGCTTCATGAAAATCTGGAGATGCCCTTTTAGGGCTCCTGATCCATGCAAAATCAATCTGGTTTTCGCCAAAACATTACCAATGACCTTACTGCCAGGGAACTGGTCTGAGTTTACGAGAGTGAGTGAAGCATGTTGTGACGTTCTGAAGTTTCAAACCAGTATTTTCTAAACTTACTGACAATTTGTGAAGTTTCCGTTGCAGGAATTGCGCAAGTCTCTTGGTCAGATTGATAACTTTTGTCATTTTGTTTGTGGAGAATTTTCTTTGTTTCCAGTGTATAAGGTAACGTAAGGATACAGATTGGTGTATATACGATGAGTGATTTAGACCTCTTAGTGTATAAACATTGGGTGTAATTTAAGTTTAAAAGTAACAGACTACATAGAGGGGTCATTAAGACTTTTAGTAATTTGTTCACCACCAGCCAAGGAGTTAAAGTAAACTCTCGGCATATAATAGCTGAGAGATTGACATCTCTCGGTGTTCATAACAATCTTGAAAGATATACTAGTTTCTACGCATTTTACTGTGTAACATTTTAAACATCGAACAAACACAAACAAGAAGACGCTTCGAATTTTATGTATGTTCCTCAACATTATATTAGCACTTCTAAAATTTGTTCCTCTGTAAAGGTATTGCAAGAACAAAAAATCTTCTTTAGATTGGGAGAAAAGTACTGCATATCTTTGACTGAAAATAATGATGATGAGTGTGACACATTGTACATGATGGGGTGATGAATAGAAGTGATGATATGATTTATACTAGTCGCATGTAAAACACTAATCCTACCTGCCATTGGAGATGAGCTGTAACAAAACCTGAGACGGCAAACTAAACTTTAGGAATACATCATCTCTATTAAAAAGTAATTATACATTTGTAAAATGCACTGCGAGTTTAGAACTCAAAATGAATAACATTTCAAATAAAAAGTCTCTTTGTAATGTTTAACTGACCTTGTAATTATTCAGAAGTGTTCAATTTCAGAAACTCTTCAGATTCTGCTTCTTTGTGTCTTGAAGATATACATTTTTTTTTCGAAAAATTGTGAAAAATTTCAGAGCATGTTCATAAGTTATGTGTGTAATATGTTTGTCTGTAACAATAAACATTTGCGTGTGGGCTACCTTTTTATGTTAAATCAAAAACAATGATCAGTGAATCCACTTCTCTTATTTTATATTATAATTATCATTACTATTATTAGTATAATAGTAATTTATATATGCTTGTGGGTGTGGTGTGGTGTGTGTGTGTGTGTGTGTGTGTGTGTGTGTGTGTGTGTTGTGTGTGTGTGTGTGTGTGTGTGTGTGTTTGTCTGTGTTCATCAAACGCCGACAAAGTATTGGTAAAACTTTTTTAACTGTTCGTTAAGATTTACACAAAATGCTTTTTCCAGGCTTCCTTGACTTTGAGTGGTTCCCGAGCTGGTCCTTGAGAAAGTTCTTCGGAGTTTGAACCAAGTTTAATATGTGCTCAACGAAACACTAAATGTAAGATTTTCGAGTCTCGCAAAAGTAAACTTAAAACCTACCTATTCACATAAATTCACATGCGGTTACAAATATTACACGCTATGTGAGAATGAAGCTTTAAGGCAGAACCTTAGGAAAACACATAATTTGTCTGAAAACGCATTTAAAACGATGAAAATATGTACGAGAACACAATAGACGTGAGCACGCAATTCACTCTAAAACAATGCTACGCGAACATAACGTAAAATACACACAAAACAGTAAAATGCAAATCATACAAGCATATAATGCTCTCAACAGGACAGTGCACACGAGAAATTGATAGGAGCTCGAACCATGAGCCTAGTGCATAGCAGGTTTTCAATCGGTAAAATGTTGGGCCTACTACGAGTACCAAACTTACACACCAATGGAGAATATGTGAAAAACAAGGAAACAATCATAACCTACGCTAAATCGAAGAAACAAAAAATACTTTGTCCTTAGTTGGTGCTTATTGTGATGGTCACAACGACAAACAAAAAAACATTTATTTATTCACACAAATAATACAGAGCATCAACTGGCAAAGGACCTCCACCCGAGTAAGCTTCTTCGTCACCTCATCGCCGGCAGCAATAAGACGGAGCATCACACTACTGACTCTACAGGCTCTAGTGTGACTACATCTGTCACACTAATACTCAGCATCTGCAGCACCAGCTGAACACTCCTACCACATCACAGACTCAGCGCCTCGTACCAATGGCTCACCGCCGAGCTCACAGCAAGGTACATACGCCGGCGACTTTGTCTCCCGTCTTATGACTTTACTTAAGCAGCTTCTGCCACTGAGCCAACTTTAGCTCCTGACTCGTGACTTTCCCTCCATCAGCTTGCAAAGCTGGAGGATAGCGTCACACTGTGAGGCCATCTCTCAAACTGCTCACTTTAGACATTATAAACCTTAGTAGTCAAGGCACCTTCCTTCTCCTTCCTACCCCCGACACAGTTGAGTCTATTTTTCCTTTGCTTCCAACCTACTTTATACTTTCCTTTCAGCTGTACGTAATCTGACACAATTTATATATACCTAATATTTTCCAGTAAACTAACCCTAGTGTATCCCTTCACCTCGCTCAGTAACTCCAAAACTTCAATCTATTCGCAGGAGTTTATCATATATTTATTTATTCACACCGAAATCTCGCATTATCATGAATGTAGCACTATGAAAGGAGGAGGAATTGCATGGGCCTCGCGCTGCCGAACCCACCAACGCTAAGAAGAATTCTGATCACAACACTTACTGTGCTGAAACTTTTATATTACAATGCTGCTGTTACCTTCATTCTAGTGCTATTCTGTTGTTAGTTTCAGTCTTCTGCTAGATTGTTGTTATTTTAATATATTACTGAGCAGGGGTTATTTTTAGTCTGTTGCTGCGATAGTTGCTTTGCTGGTATTTCATTAATTCTGTTGCTTTGGCGCAGTTGTATTATTCCATTTATACCAGATGGATTGAAGAAGCCACTTCATTGAGTGGACGAAAATATCATGAAAAAGTAGTAAAGATAATGATATTTGACTCGGTATGTCAAGCAGCAGTACATTCAATAACAATCAATAGCCTTAAAACACTTTGTTGTTCCCTGAGGGTCTGTGTTGAATTGAAACTGGCAACGTCTCAAGTATTGTGTTGCATTAACTTTCATGTTCTTTAACTCTTTTTCTGAAAACGTTTTCACCATGTTACTCTTGTTACTTTCATATTTCAGTTATCCTTTAAATATTTAGGTTAAGTAAACAACTTAATTATAATACGAATTTCTGTTCAAATAGCCCCAGAAGTCACACTTTGTAAGAATTAATATAATTTGATGTTAATTGTTCTTTATATGGTTTGTATCTTGGCTGTTTATTAAATACGTTCTGTATTACAGAGAAGGAAGTTGTACGGTGATTTCGAGAAGTTTTCCGACGCAATATCGTGCGTGAGCGTTGCTTTTTTGTGTATATATGTTTTCAACTGTTTTGACTTTCTATCATACCTAACATCAACGTCGCATTATGGTTCAGCGATCTGTTACTGTTCCTCTTTTGTATTTCTCCTTACAAAGATCAGTCATATTTCCTCCTCCTTCCGTTCGTACCTCTTCTCTTTTTAAATTACATTTACAGTTTTATAAACATTTAGATAGAATCTGCATTTCTTAATAATTATCTATATTAAACAGATGCGTGCAGACTCTGGGTTATGTATTTATATGTTACAGTCATTATAAATACTAATACTATTTTCCTGTAATGAAGCTCTTGTTCCTAACTTTCATTATTTTAACATTTTGAGAATCACAATTGTCAAATTTAATATTTCCGATGCTTAGGAAAGTTACGCCATTTGTTAGATAGTTGGTAGCACCAAATGTCCACAAACACAATATAAACGAATTATTCGTTAATATCGAGAATCCTGTAGAAAGATTTCTGAAAATGTTTGTATACTTCAACTGCGATTATTTAATAATTTGTTTTATCCAGGATCGATATTCTGTAGCTAAACTCAAACTGCTTCTCGCTTACGCTTTACTTCAAAATATATGTGAATGTATCCCTAATAATGGTTCCCAACATTTTCTCTTAATACCGATATCCGGTTTATTGGGCTATAACTAACGGCCCGGTTCTATAATTATCTTTAAATAGTGGCGTAACCTCCGTTATTTTTCAGTTGTTAGGTACTTTATTTTAGTAATTTGTTGAACATATTGTCGCTACAAAATATATTACCATAAAAGGCCTATAAAATTCTTTCGGATAACGCGCTAAGATTATTTTGATGTTTACAAGAAGTCTTTCTAACTTATGCATCTGAAAGTGATTTTCAATTTCTAGGAAAGTTAGTTTATTTTTCTTGAGCCAAATAACAGCTTCTATATCATTTACGACTAAAAAAAAAAATGAACTTGGAATACAGTTAAGTATACTTGTGATTTTTTTTCATTACTGTTCATAAAGGGTTTTATTATCTATATTATTGACATTTATGTTGCCTTAAGTTGCTTTATAGTTATTTTCTTGCACTTTTATTTATTGTCACTTATTTCTTTTGCAGTTCCTTTGTACTCTGAAATAATCTGTGAAAGCCTCACTTCTGTTTATATTTTGTTAATATAAATTTCTAGTGTAAGTTTATCTTCTTCCCAGTGTTTCTTTGTTATGTTTCTTTGTAGGAGTTCAAATCTTCTCTATTTTGCGAAAAGACTATTTGTTTTAGGATGATGAATGATAGAAGGAATGGACAGGGAGAAGGAAAAAATCCACGAGTGAGAGAGAGAGAGAGAGAGAGAGAGACAGCGAGACAGACGCACAGACAGACATACATACAGAGAAACAGAGAGAGAGGAGTTGTTCAGAGAATACCGTCATAGTTTTAGGTGTAATACCTGCTGTTCGAGTCTCATCACAGTCTATCACAACAGAAAATTCTCATTACTTTGGGTAAATTTTGCTTAAGTTCCTTCGGGAGTTCAGGAGCACTGAACATCGATTTTAGCTCCGTAATGAAAAGCAAAATCTCTCATGGACTGGAAAAGTTTGATGTAATAACAAAAAATCTCATATTACAAAGGAGAATAATTTTACTCCTAATGAACTAATTAAGAAGTAAAATGATAGGCGGGTCTTACAGATTCGTAATTACTTTCGTTATAAACTTTGATTCCGTATTATATCTTAATACTTCTTATTTCAGTAGTTTGTTGGAAAAACTTCTCGCCTGCACTGCAAATTTCTTCACGTAGTTGATCAAACTTCTTACATAGAGATACTTAGGTGTCGCACGTGCTTCTTATTAATCAGTAAAGCATAGGGATATCAGGAAGAATTTTTTCAATCTCAGGGTGATCAGGAAGTGGAATGTCCTGTACGAAAGAATTATTGAAAGCAGTCTCCATACATTATTTTGATAATTATTACTTGGTTCACTTAGCTAGGAGGTTGTAAATCCGGCAAGTGGCAAAGTTACAAGACTGGGCCAGAAGATGTAATTCGACTCCTGTAACCACAAATCTGTGAATACAAATAATTTTGGTTAGTGCACACACACACATACACACACACACACACACACACACACACACACACACACACACACACACACACACACATACCAGGTATATAGGAGTGGCTTACAAACAGCCCCTATCCAACTCACCTTCACCCCTCCTCTCCTCCCCTTACATCCTCTCCACCCCCACCAATCCCTACCGCGCCCAACCCAGCTCGGCGGCTCCGGATATGCTCCCGAGATAGGATCGTAATCTAATAGAGGAGACGCGAAATGCTATACTCCAATTAATTACCTGGGAAGCACTGGCCCCATGCTGCGGTAGGACTTACAAGCTCATAATCTGACAGACATACAACAGTGTTAAAAATATTGACCTATCATTCTTATTTATTTATTGTTTAAATTATTTAATTCTGAGTAACAGAAAGAAGTTAAATGTGTGTGAGCTCCCCTAGCTGTGTTGCTAGAGTGGAGTCTTAGCTCCTGGCCCCGCACTTTAACTAAGAGCAATCAGATTCACAAATTTCCTGTCTCGTTAACCTTGTCTGCTTCCACTATTTCCTCGTCTAGGTCATTCCACTTCCTGCCCATCCTGAGACTAATGAGATATTTCCTGATGTCCCTGCGATTCACTTGTGACTTATTGTTCACTTATGCCACCTTGTGTCCGATTCATGCTTTTCAAACAATTTGTCCCTGACAGTTCTGTCGTATACTGTAAGTATTTGTTCATTGTTATCATGTCTCCTATGAATTATCTATTCTTAAAGGTCAGCCCTCTCAGCTATAGGACAATTCTTGTTGCAAATCTTAGGTTTATCTCTAGATTCTTTACATGCTTATTAAGGTGTGGGTTCACGGGTTTCATTGAATACTTTGACAAGTCTGACATATCATATATTCAGTGCCATTTTATTCTTGTTCCTGAATGTACTTCTCAGGTTTACTAGACGCTGCTAACGCTTTGTCTTCTAGGACTGTTCTGTACTGTACTTGCATCAATATCCTTCTTCCCCGATTTTCTTAACTTAACATTTGTTGAGATTGAATTCCAGTAATCATTTGTCCGACCATTTTTGTAGACTCTCTACGTCACCTTGTAGTCTGTCCGTGTCTTCTCCAGTTCTATAAGCATTAATTTTAATGAATCAACGAATAGCGATGCTTACGACTATCTATTCTGTATATGTATTTGAAAAAATGCTGATCATTTCCCTTATATATTCTAAAATCCACTGTAGTTACTTTCTCGTTCTCTCTGCCAGCTCATTTAATTTTTTCAGTCATCACTGAAGTGGTTCTCCATCAACTACCTACATACAGTTGAGGAACATACAGTCCACCCTCACTTCTCTTTACTGCTTTATCCCTCACATGGGCTCGTGAGATAGAACATTTTTCAGTGTAAGTGCTGCTTTTATTTTATTAATCCTTTCTCAAGTGCTCCAGAAATCGCAATCAGATTATCTTCATTTATATACTGACGATGTATTTCAAGCATAAGAGAGCATGTGCATTCATCATCTACTGATTGTGAGTATTGGACTACAGCTTTTGAGCCCCACCTTTATATACTAATTAAATTGTGGTTCTTCTTGTTATTTTGTGGTTTGTTTTATGTTCATTTGCATCCATATATTGAGTCGACTTCGACTACATCCCTTCTTGATGCATTCCAACTGTTCACTACACTCATACTGAAGGAATTCTTTATTATGTCCCGTTGACTTATGTAAACTTCCAGTTTCTGTTTGCGTGTGTTGTGTGTGTGTGTGTGTGTGTGTGTGTGTGTGTGTGTGGGTGCTTGCAGTCATATATACATTTAATAATCACTATACACTACTAATTAACGACACAGTAAATTGTTAGAGTTCGCGTATGTATTTTCATAGTTTCTGAAGACATGCACTTAAATACTAATAAAATTCTCGATGATTTATCTTAATTCCGGATATCGAATAAAACTTTAAGGTGTACCTTACCACCAAAATAGCTTTTGTAATCACTACCGCTACTATGATAAAGAGTAAGTCATATTTTCCACATTTTACTGGATATATGTGACCCAGCTCTGTTTGTGAGGTAATTTGAATATGAAACTAGCACTGTCCATTTCCTTGAAACTTGATCGTGAAGCCAAATTCCAGGTCCAATACTCTCTAAATCCTTTGTTCTACTTGTTTTTTTTTTTTTTTTTTTTTTTTGTATTCTTGATTCATTTATTAATGAATACAAAGGCTGTCACACTTTTCTGAAGATCCATTTAATCACAATGGTAGTAACAAATTCCAATTATTTGTTGAAAATATGCATAGTTATCATCATAGCTTACAATCCCCTCCCCCACAAAAAAAAACTTCCAATCACTGTATGTACGTCTGCGTGAGAAGCCCCCGATGTGCTCACATACACCGAGTTGCAAAACCCCCCTGAGTATTTTTTAATCATGCCAAAGCCTTCACCAAAATCCTGGTCAAAAGTTCGAATACACGCTCTTAATTAACGTGTTCGCTCGTCATCCATATTTTGATCATTTTCCAGTCCTTTGTTGTTTTCACAATTCTCTTGATAATCTGGGAGATTTTTAACAATTTCCTGAGCTTGTTGTGTCATAATATTTCCTCGTTATCAGACCCTTCCTCACGACCCAATTAACTATTATGTATAAAGTTCCGAACTGTAGCACATACTTTGAAGAATTTTTGTTAATCATATTGCTTATTAACATGAACTAAAGTTATGGCTAGACCAGAGCTGAAATTAGGTCTATGTCGTTTCCTATCGTTAAAGATCATGGTAAATTAAATGTTTCACAAACACATGAATACGAAAAATACACACACACACACACACACACACACTCACCACAAGGGGACACAGTTGGAAGCTGAAGACAGATGAATCACAGGGACGTTAGGATGTATTTCTTCAGTCACAGAGTAGTCAGGAAGTGGAAAAGTTTGGGAATCGATTTAGTGGAGGCAGGATCCATACCTGGCTTCAAGCAGAAGTATGATAAAGCTCATGGTTCTGGGAGAGTGATCCAGTAGCGACCAGTGAAGAGGCGGGGCCAGGAGCTATGACTCGACCCCTGCAACCACAACTAGGTGAGAGTACAACTAGGTGAGTAGTACACAAGCATGTTAAGTGGGGCTCCATAAGGATACGCACTTCGACAGGTACTGATTCGGGTATTCATAATTTAATGACCATGTTATTCATCTCGAGGTATACCGTATAAAGAAAAAAATATAATCTGCTCAGACTGCAGATGTTATCAGACAAATAGATACCATCAATGAATTACAGAAAATACAGAACAATGAGAATTAAGGAAGGAATAATAAGAACGTAAACGTAAAAAAAAAACAGATAGCGACTTTTAGTACCAAGTATATTGTCGAATAACTTCTACAGAAAATAAAAAAGTGTTTAACCAAAGGTTAGATTTCCGCCACCACAACCAAGACTCATTCAGTAATCTGTATACGAGGTATGGCAAGCCTATAATTGAGAACGCAGCACCAGCATGGCACACAAAGGTTAAACATGTCTAGAAGTTAAAAACAGTGCAGTGGTTTGCAACGAGACGCGTCTCTGAACTAAGGTGAATACCTATTAGGAGAATCTAAAAGAACAGAAATTGATGACATTTCAGGGAGAAGAACTAAAGTGAAAATTGCTAGAGAACTTGGCAGGTTAAGAGAGTAATCTGAGAAACTAAGTGTCATATATAACAGTAAGAGACGCATGTGAGCAACAGGAACGACAGGAAATACTAATTCAATCTTTGGGTGGTCAAAAATCAGAATGCCCCGGATGATGAGGTGATGAGATAGGCTCCATACACATCCTTAAGAATAGGTACGAGAGAGCCAGTAGGAAAAGTGTGAGTGAACCTGGTCATGGCTAGTTAGAAGGTTAGGCCAAGAGCTGAAAAAAGATCCCAACCAGTGCAAATATATGATAACAGATATGTGAATATATATGAATGAGCGATTCACTACCAATACTATGTCATAATATTGTAATATTGAACTGTTTACGTCTTTTAGGAGTATATTATTAGACCCGTTCATGGTTCTTACTGTCAGGCCGTTTGAAATGGCAATTAGTTCAGTCAAGTGAAAGTTCACTGATACTGGAATATCATGTAAGGGTAAGGAGGTTGAATGACGAAAACTGATGTGAGAAATATGTTACATTTAATGATGCTGTAATTTATGCATTTCATAACCCCTTTTCTTTGCTGAAATTTAAAAAGGAAAAACATTTTCAAAAATCAATTTTTAAAAAAGGCCAATTTTTTTATAAAAATTAAAAAAACAGAATATTAAATGCATTTAAAAGAAAAAGGGAAAATTAAAAAAAAGGGGGCATCAGATCACCCTGACGGGGGGGTAAAAAAAGGCATTAGTTTCTCACACCCACCGTAAAAGGGGAATACGTGGCTTGCAGATGTTTAGGGGGAAAATAGTAACTTTTCAATTCTTTTAAAAAAATTTAAAATGCCCCCCTTCCCCTTACCCCCCCCTTTTTTTTTTCTTTTTTTTTTTAAAACGGGGTTTGACAAGGTTAGGTTTTTAAGGACCCTAGCTTTAATGACGGGGTTTTTTACAGGTTAAGGTTTTCCCCAAAACTTTATTGAAAACTAAGAGTCTTATACATCAGCTCTCCCCTCTCTCTTCTCTTTACCGGGGTGGACGGGGTTAAGGATCCTAGTTTTTATTGACAAGCTTTTTACTTTTTAAAGGGAAACCCTAATTTTATTGGAAACAAAGAGCGGGTTACCTACAAGCTCATTTGAAACTTTTTTTTTAAATAGACAAAAAACAAGTGGGGAAACCCGGGATGAATTTTGGAACCCCCTTGGGTCGGGCTTTTTCTTTTGATCAAGGGACTTTACCCTCGTTGAATCATTATGCTTCAAATGTGTTCCATACTCGAGTCATCCTGGGTATATATGATCTCAGAGGGGTAAATTGTTCGGGGAAAAAGGGTACAGCCGGGGAAATTTGGGCGTTTCCCGGGCCTGTCTTGGGGCATAAAAGCTTGTTTCACGCTGTCCCGAAGGGACCCAAGTGTGGTACTTTGACAATATTGGCCTTGTACAAAACGGGAAGGCCCCCCAATCCCCCCTATGTTAAAGGGCCCTCGGGAAAGGGACATTTTCTACCCGGGAGGGGCCCGGGCGAGAGATAGACGTCTTGCTCTTTCTTTACTCTGCCCAAGCGTCCAATGGGGGGGGGGGGGTGGGGGCAAACCAAAAAGTGGAGCTCCCAAAAGGTTTGTGACGTATTTTTGCGCCTGTACGAATTTTAAAAACCCCCACTTTTTTAAAAAGGCCAGATGCGAGATAGGGCGAAGTGCTGTAATTTCCGGCTCCCTTTTTTTGCGAGTTTTTACAAAAAGGGTTTTCTTCATGGTTAGTTTGGAGTCAAATTTCCCCCCAAGGGATATAAAAACTTCTCTTCAGGTGCCAACACCCCCCCCTTTCACCCTTGTACGCCCCGTTTACCATCATGGTGCCTAGGGGCACACATTTGCGTTTTTTCGGTGCAAATGTTATTTCCCATCTATTTCCCCCGAACTGATTTTAGCCTCAGCGGTGATTGATGCATTTTAAAGGAAGCAGGGGCATTTCTTTTTTGGGTAGTGAATGCCCAGTGTATAGTGGGTTTTCTTTGCATGTGTTCCCGGGGATGAATAAAAAAAGGGCTTTGGAATAGACTTTTCCATAAAAAGGGTCCCACACGCTTCCTTGGGGGAAAAATTGCCCCAATAGGATGTTTTTTGCTGTTTCCGTTCCAGGGAAATCCCCTTTTTAAGATCTACCTGAAGGAATCACTGAGGAGACATGTGTGGGAGCCCCCAATTTTCCAGGCTTGAATTTTTGCTAAGAGGCCCTGGTCCCAAAACCCGGTCGAAAGCGCCAAAAAGTCCGGGTGCAACCCCACGCTGATTTTGGATTATCCAGGTTTGGTCCCAAATTTAGGGGAGGGGTTTAAACAACAATCAGCAGCGGGGAGAAACCCTTTTCCCTGAAGCCATTTTGACGGTCACAAAGTGTGAGTGGTATCAAAAATCTCTGTCATTTGTTTTAAATTATTGTTCAAGGTCTTCCCGTGTTTGCGGAGTGCCCGGGTTTCTGTAGTTGCGGGGTTTTCTCCCTCTGCTCTTTTTTTTTGTGAACGGGGGGACTACTTTTGGCTTTTTTTCCCAAAAGAGAGGCCTTTTTACCCCTTTTCTAGACAGTGCTGAAAAAATGGGGAGTTAGAGGTGCTGCCAGTGGCTGAAAATCTTCTCAGAAAAACTTGGGCTTAATTTTCCCTGGCCCACGGGCCTTTTTTTTTTGGGAAAACCGATTTTAAAAAGGGGAAATTTGCACCTTCCTACTCCCTTTTTGGGACCACGGGACATTTTTTGGAAAACCGTTTTGCAGCTAGCCAAGGAGGGCCCTTGCGGGAATCGGGGGAACTTCCCTTTTGGTTTGAAAGTTTTTCAGCAAAGGGGGTCCGCCTTCTCTTGACTACTGGGGAAGTTTTTCCCACCCTGCCCGTTTTAGGGGGGGAATATTTTCTTAAAGGAAGTTTAACCCCTTGTCTGCCCTTTACCAGGCCCAAAACCAGGTTTTGAAGCCAACCCTACCTGATGCTAGCTTTCTTTTAGGGCCCCCCCCCCATTCAGCAATGCCCCCACTTTTGAACGTCACCCCTATGCCCCACAGGTTACCCGTGCAAATTCCTGTTGTAGGTGGTAGGATGTTTTCTTATAAACCCTTTGCCATGCTTTTTACTTGGGAGTTTGCACCTCTCTACAACGAAAGCCAAACCAAAGGGTGATTTTGTAGGCTTCGTCACCTATTGCCGGGGGGGAATTTTTGTTCTTGTTTTAGATTAAAAGGGGGGTCCCGTGAAGGCTTTCCTTGGTTGTCAAAAAATCCCCCTTTGGGGAAAGGGGGATTCCAATCGGGTTTGGGGGGACTCAGAGCAAAGGGTGGCCAAATTTCCCCTTTCCCCTAGCCCGGTTGTGCGGGGTGGGCTCTCACCTCGTTTTTGTTGGGGGTCTAAGTGCCGTTAAAAAACAGCCTTGTGGTTTAGACGACCAACATAACCGAGGGGTTGACAAGTGACTTTCCCTCTGCCAGAAACCTCATACTGGGGGGGGGAGGCCAGAGATGGGAGTAGGGAAATTTAACAAGTTTCTTTTTCAAACACTGCAAGAAGGTCATCAAACCCCTCTGGATAAAGGGGGCGGGGTTTTTGGGCCCCAACAATTATGAAATTTGACAAATTTTGTTGTACAGAAGGGGAAATCAGTAATTTTTTTCCTTAGGAAGTTGATGGGGGCTGCATGTTTCCACTGAGGGCTTAAATTTCACATCGTACAGAGGTACTAGTGGTTTTTTCAGGGTTGAAGGGAAAATTTTTTTCAAGTTGTGTGGGTGGCAACATCAAATTTCTTTGGGTAAAAACTTTTTTGGAAAAACACAGGGAACACCCCTCCTTTCCCTTTCCCGTTCCCTTTTCAACCCTGAGGGGTACCGGCCCAAATTTTTGCAAAATTTTTTGGAGTCCTGTCATCCAAAAAAAATTTCGACAACGCTATCAGGGCGGGACGTTCCCAGTGTTCACAAAAATTTTGTTTGGGGCTTTTCCCCAAAATTAGTAAAGAAAAACCCCTAATGTTGCCGACAGGATTCTTTATAATGGCTCTTAAAGATTAAAGTGGTCGCTTTTAGGTGGGGGGTGTTTTAGGGTTGTAAGGTGCCTCCCCTTTAGAGAGGTAAAAGGAATTGGAAGGGAGGGGCAGGGTGTTGGGCTGTGGTCTTGATAAGGGACAATAACCCCCTGCTGGGCTGGGATAGGGGTAGCTGAGTGGGGGACCCTTTTGAGAGTGTTTTACCCAAATTTATAGACCTGCTTTGTTTGTTCTGAGAACAGGCCCTTAAAAAAGGGGGTCCCGTCTGTCAAGTTTCCCTTTTTTTTCCGGGAAATGGTCCCCTGATTGCCCTTTCTTTGTAGCATAATTGCACCCGGGAATTTCCCGGCAGTTTTTGGCAGTGTGCCCCCCTTTTGGGGCAGCGAGAGCAAAAAGCCAAAGGGGCCCGGGAGGGTGGACAAAGATTTGTTTTTCACCTCCCGTGTTTTGGGAGAAATTTTCTTTTAGGTTCTGCCGGGTGGAACTGTGTTAAATGGAGGGTGGAAAACGGTGTAGATGTCTTCCTCCTCCGTCCTCTTCCACTTCCCCCTGCCCGTCCTTACCAGTTCTGCAGATTTTGTCCTGCTGTTGTACTTTGGGACTATGAATTTATGAAAATGAAAATTTTTCCCATTATTAAAATGCAACCCAAACTCTGGGGGAATCTCCCCGACTCAGAACTTTGAAGATGCACTGCTGCCAGGGTTCTGGAATAGTGCGGCAGGTGGCTGACAGGTGTAGGATTTAAAATTGGAAAGTGCACTGTCAAGTGGAATGGCCGTGGTGAAGCAGAGTTTTTAGGGGTAGGAGATTTTAAAAGATCCCGCTTCCCTTGTTGGGGAAAGGATTTTTTCCCTTGTGGTGGTCAGAGGGAAATTGGGGTTAGAATTCCCAAAGGGATGTTTTTAAAATTGTCCCTTTTGTGGGAAACCCTTTGGATGACAGAATTTTCCCCCAATTATTTTTCCTGAGTTAAACTCAAAGTTTGGGGGTTTCCCGTCTTTGTCAATAGGCAAACCCTCCCCGGCAATTTAAACACAAAAAAAAGTATAATGTGATCCCCTTTTTGACTACGTTTCGCCCAACAGTGGGTTTTTCCCCGTACAAACAGAACCCACCCTACCCCCACGTTACATCAATGCACTCAAAGGTTTTGCGAAACACACCCCAGGGTCACCCCCCGTGAAAAAAGGGGGTTTTGTTGTTATCATGAAAACTGACGATTAAAAGGAAAAACCAAAAAGCTCAAAAACTACTTTAAAGACCCCCGATACCTACAAACCTCCACAACTAACCAAGTGGGGCAAACCTTTCTAAAAATTTTTTTCAAAACTTGGGCCCCTTTTTGAGGGGGCTCGAACAAGGGAAAAACTTCTGCACACCATGCCCAGCAACCCCAACCTGCCAAAAATGTACGGCCGCCAAAGACTCACAAACCCGGTATCCCCTGAGGCCCCCTAACCTCGGGGAAAAGGCAGTGCCTTTTCCCCCCAAACTCTCAGGAATTCTCGCCAAACACCTCTGAAACTTTGGGGGACTAACATCCCACACTCAAAACACCCGGTGATCTTTCCCAAACCATTCGCAACATCAACATCAGGGAAAAAAAACTTTCCCGCCCTTTCGTGGGGGGGGGGGGCTTCCCCATTCAAATAAAGTACCTTAAAAAAAGCCCTCGATCTCTTTCCCCAAGAAAAATTTCCCATTCACTTTTTCCCTTTCCCAAATTTCCCGCCAGCGCTTCATCGACCGGTTTTAAAAAATGTTTTGGCTTTACGTGTTTTTTTCTTTTTTAAAATCACCTCTTTTGCAGACTTTTGGACACCCCTTGGGGGCGCCACTCAGTGCAGTCCAAACGAACCTATTCAAGGGAAATCTAGAAAGCCGAAGTTTCTCCACCATTATCCTTGTTTGGGCACCTGGCCTTTCCCTTATGTTTTAAGACATTTTCCTCTTTAAATCCTAAACGGGTTTTAACGTTCAAACTCTCCCCAAAAAAGCCAAAACCCGGGCGACCTTCAATCCAGTTCACACTTTAAAAGGGGCGACAACACTCTTCCTTTTTCCTTTATGTTCTACTCGCAAAACTGGAACCCCGAACTTTGTTTTTAAAATCTATCGAAAACCCAAACCCAAACCAAAAAAGATCTTCCCCACTTCTACTCTCACCCCGACACCAAAAACCCCAAAAGTGGTTTTAATTTAGGCTTCTTCCTGGCACTCAGAAACTGCAGCAAAAAAATTTCCCTTTAGGAAAATGCACTAATTTTAAAAAAGGGATTTTCCAAACCCATATCCCCGTCACTTTCCTCGAGGGCTTCAACGGCGAGCACTAAACATCTTTAACCACCCAGAGAAAAACACTGCCCAGAAGGATACAAAGTCCTTCCCACCAAAATCCCTTGCCCAAAAATGTTTCCCCAAAATCCCTTTTCCAAAACATATTTTCCCAAATATCTACCCCACCCAAACCCCGACCATCAAGGGAAACACCCGTTGTAGGGAGGACAAGCCCCATCCTCTGCAGGGGGATACATAATCCCTTGTAATCGCAAAAAAGTTATACGTGGGGGAAAAATCAAGGGACCCCAAAAAACGTAAATTTAGAACACCAAAAATTTCCAAGCAGGTTCCCGAAGACACAAGGGGAAAGCCTTCGTACAAAAACCCGGGGAATTTTACACAACCACTTATAAACTACAGAAATCAAGTTATCGCCACAGAAGACAACACTCAATACCGAAGAATCCCGGAAAACAACATTTTTCTATATCCGACCAAATTCAACCCAAAAAGTGGCTTTTTATAAACATTGCCCGAACCACTTGCAAAAACTTCTTCTCGCTATCCCACATAAAAACCTTAAAAAGGGCTGCTCAAAAAAACTGTCCAGTCTCCTTCCCAGGTACCCAAGTTTTTAGGACTCTACAACCCAAAGGAAAATCATCAGATGGGAGCATTCTTCACCTGCCTCAGCCGGTTTTTAAATACTTTCCCCGTTCCTTCCACCCCAAATTTTGTTCGTTTGTGACTTTAAAAAGCCCCTGTGTGGGGCGAAAAAGTAGTCAATAAAGGATACATTATACTGCATTTGTGTTTTTTTTTGCCATTTTGTCGGTATTTTATACCATTTATTTCCACAAATTTTCCCCCACTGAGCGCTTCCCTCACTTGTGTGGGTTTTCAAATGAACCTTTTTAAAAATAGTTTGGGGGTTATCTAATGATTTTTAGGAGTCATGAAGTGTTCCCCCGTGATGGGGTTATCCTAGCTGCAAAAATTTTTCAACCCAGCCCAAGAGGGGAGTCTTGAAACTTTTTGGGCAGAATCCCGAGGTTTCTAAATTTTGAAAACCCTTCCCCCGTAGTTTAAGGCTTGATCCACATATTCCAAAAGGATTTTGGGTATCCCTTATTTTCCCCGAAATTTCAAACTTTGGGTGCAAAAAAAAAATTCCCTTCTGGAATGCAATCTGTGTGGCAGTAGTTGGAACAAGTAGGTTCCTTACATCTAAGAAGAATTTTGTCCCTTGTGGTATACCCACAAACACTACAGTAACTACTGGGACAATAGCCAGATAGCGTAGATATTCTTGCTATTTTGCGATGTGAAGTCATCCCAGAGGAGGCTTGTAGGTTTGCAATGAATTTCACAGGAGAGAGAGGGTGGGTGGTGGTATCGTGGGTGGGGTGGAGTATCGTGGGTGGGGTGGAGTATCGTGGGTGGGGGTGTTTATAGCTGGGTGGGTAGTGAGGGCAGGCAGTGGGCCGACGAGCTGGAAGTGTTGCCTTCTCACTATCACTTAATAAACACTGTTTATGCTATCCACTTTTCCACTAAAGGAAGATACTACACAAATCACTATGTTGCATTGTACCAGTCACGTTGTTATAAAGCACCCAGATGCTAGTACATAGCACAAAAGACATATAATATTAGATGCTCACTGTGAAGGCAGTAGTGACGACACTCTTAAGGCCTGCAGCTGTCCCCTCACTCACACCATATCTTCACCATACCACACTTAAATATCACTGATATTGCTTATATTCACTTCAGTGAAGGAGTTGGCTTACTTGTACTAATGTGTTGTAGGTAGTACTTCGTCACTCAACAGTTTTTATCCTCACCAACCCTCGTATTTAAGTAATATTAAGAGTTTGTGGAGCACACGTCTTCACTCTCTCTCTCTCTCTCTCTCTCTCTCTCTCTCTCTCTCTCTCTCTCTCTCTCTCTCTCTCTCTCTCTCGCTCTCTCTCTCTTTCCTCTCTCTCTCTCTCTCTCTCTCTCTCTCTCCTCTCATGGCTAAGACAACCAGGGTACTCTAATTATCTCCTCCTCTTCTCCCCATCCCTCAAATCAAGCCAATTTCTATTCACGTCGTAATTATTATGTCTTACATGTATGCACACGGAATCACGAGATGCTCAGGACAGATTGTGAAGCAAGAGAGAGATAGAGAGAGAGAGAGAGAGAGAGAGAGAGAGAGAGAGAGGAGAGAGAGAGAGAGAGAGAGAGAGAGAGAGAGAGAGAGAGCTTTCCTATTCTTAAGTAAAGTGAAAGAGCTCTACTCATGTAATTCCTTCTTCAGTATTTTTTCCATAAAGAAATTAAAGTTACCAGTGGTTCCAGGACATATTACTTCTTGGATGCCATTCCATCAGTCTGTCTGGAATAATTGGTAACAGGAGCACCGGCCGCAGCTTACAACCTCCCTCACACCTTCTCCTCCACCTTGCTTCCTATGAACTCCTTCCCACTTAACCTCCCAGTTCTTTCTTGTCTTTGCACCCTTGTTCTACCACCTCCCTTGTATTTCATTCACCTCCTTGCAAATCTCCCACGTCCACTACTTTCCCTTCCACCCATACTTCTTCGCCTCAACAGCACTTCTCTTGATTATCCTCCTCTTCCGCCCACCTGCTATAATTTCACTGCAAATCAGCCCTTTTCTTAACATCCTTGTACCCACCTATTACCTCCTCTATTTCACTTACTCTCTCTCTTTCTCTCTCGCTATATATATGTATATATATATATTATATATATATATATATATATATATATATATATATAATATATATATATATATATATATATATATATATATATATATATATATATATATATTTTAAAATATATATATATATATATATATATATATATATATTATATATATATATATATATATTTTTTATTATCACACCGGCCGATTCCCACCAAGGCAGGGTGGCCCGAAAAAGAAAAACTTTCACCATCATTCACTCCATCACTGTCTTGCCAGAAGGGTGCTTTACACTACAGTTTTTAAACTGCAAACATTAACACCCCTCCTTCAGAGTGCAGGCACTGTACTTCCCATCTCCAGGACTCAAGTCCGGGCCTGCCGGTTTCCCTGAATCCCTTCATAAATGTTACTTTGCTCACACTCCAACAGCACGTCAAGTATTAAAAACCATTTGTCTCCATTCACTCCTATCAAACACGCTCACGCATGCCTGCTGGAAGTCCAAGCCCCTCGCACACAAAACCTCCTTTACCCCTCCCTCCAACCCTTCCTAGGCCGACCCCTACCCCGCCTTCCTTCCACTACAGACTGATACACTCTTGAAGTCATTCTGTTTCGCTCCATTCTCTCTACATGTCCGAACCACCTCAACAACCCTTCCTCAGCCCTCTGGACAACAGTTTTGGTAATCCCGCACCTCCTCCTAACTTCCAAACTACGAATTCTCTGCATTATATTCCACACCACACATTGCCCTCAGACATGACATCTCCACTGCCTCCAGCCTTCTCCTCGCTGCAACATTCATCACCCACGCTTCACACCCCATATAAGAGCGTTGTAAAACTATACTCTCATACATTCCCCCTCTTTGCCTCCAAGGACAAAGTTCTTTGTCTCCACAGACTCCTAAGTGCACCACTCACTCTTTTTTCCCTCATCAATTCTATGATTCACCTCATCTTTCATAGACCCATCCGCTGACACTCCACTCCCAAATATCTGAATAACGTTCACCTCCTCCATACTCTCCCCCTCCAATCTGAAAATTCAATCTTTCATCAATAATCTTTTGTTATCCTCAAAACCTTACTCTTTCCTGAAATTTCACCTTTAATTTCTTCTTTTGCACACCCTACCAAATTCATCCACCAATCTCTGCAACTTCTCTTCAGAATCTCCCAAGAGCACAGTGTCATCAGCAAAGAGCAGCTGTGACAACTCCCACTTTGTGTTGATTCTTTAATCTTTTAACTCCACGCCTCTTGCCAAGACCCTCGCATTTACTTCTCTTACAACCCCATCTATAAATATATTAAACAACCACGGTGACATCACACATCCTTGTCTAAGGCCTACTTTTACTGGAAAAAATTTCCCTCTTTCCTACTACTCTAACTTGAGCCTCACTATCCTCGTAAAAACTCTTCACTGCTTTCAGTAACCTACCTCCTACACCATACACTTGCAACATCTGCCACATTGCCCCCCTATCCACCCTGTCATACGCCCCTTTTTCCCAAATCCATAAATGCCACAAAGCCTCTTTAGCCTTATCTAAATACTGTTCCCCTTATATGTTTCCTGTATATAATATATATAATAATATATATATATATATATATATATATATATATATATTTTATATATATATATATATATCTTGCCGAATAGGTAAAACTTGCAATTTTGGCTTAAATAGCAACACTCTGGTTGCAGAATAAGGCAAGCGAAAGTTTGTGTGTGCAATAATTTCAGAAAAATCATTCTGAGCCTAACGAAAAATATATATTTCATTGTGTTTGTTTATTATTAAATTATTGTAAAGTTATCTAAAATATATTTAGTTGGATTAGACTATATTTTTAGCTTTCGTTAACACCATGGGCAGTAACTCTCGTTTGAAATTTTGTAGACACACCACAGCTGTACATATTTTTGCACTTTTAAAACGATAATTGCAAAGTCATTAGAAAATACTGAGAGGGATTGCCAAACTAGCAATCAACATCAGCAGCAATAAATATTGTAGTGGCGCTAACGATATTAATAAAAATTCTAGTGTCACTATTATGACTATTAATAAGACCACCCACTGTGACAACCATGATAAAAGCCCTAAGACTCTAGCTATTAACGTTAAATTCCCCACTCTAACTCTCTCTTATATACAGGCAGTATTTATTTCTCCCCTGGCGTCATTATAATTAATTTCCCACCACGTAATTATTTGGCTGAGGGAGACGGACCAGGCTTACACCTCACAGATATATTACTCACTCCACCTCTGTATTAAGATAATATATCTCCCGTGTGAAACCTGCTCCAGTTTATCCGATCCACAACTAGAATATAAATTATGATATCATTCAAGCTTCTGTTATGATTATTATTTTTTCCTCCCTGCATGTTTTAAATTAGTTCATTTTTTCACTCAGAAATGTTTGTGATATGGTCTGTCCTGAATTATTTGTAAGTACTGGTTTTCTAACAGAGTTGTAGATGCGTGGAACAGTCTTCCCAGTGGGGTGATAGAGGTTAGGACCTTGGGTAGCTTTAAGAAGAGACTGGACAAATATATGAGTGGGAGGGGCTGGGTTTGATTGGTGTCAAGGGGTACGGGAGTTAATTCTTGAGTAGCTTTAGGTAGATGTCGTTTTGATAAGGACCTGCCTCGTATGGGCCAGTAGGCCTTCTGCAGTGTTCCTACATTCTTATGTTCTTATGTTCTTATTTCTTACGATTTTGTCTCATTACTGAATACGTCATTTTGCATCTTCGTCCATAAATAAAAACATGAGTTTCAATATATATATATTTATATATATATATATATATATATATATTAATATATATATATATATATATATATAGTAGGTTGGTAGACAGCAACCACCCAGGAAGTACTACCGTCCGCCAGATGACTGTGAAACAAAAACCTGTAACTGTTTTTGCATGATGGTAGGATTGCTGGTTTTTTTTTCTGTCTCATAAAAAACGCTAAGATAACAGGGATATCTTGCTACTTCCTACTTACACTTTGGTCACACTTCACAGACACGCACATGCATATATATATATACATACATCTAGGTTTTTCTCCTTTTTCTAAATAGCTCTTGTTCTTTTTTATTTCTTCTATTGTCCATGGGAAGTGGAAAAGAATCTTTCCTCCGAAAGCCATGCGTGTCGTATGAGGCGACTAAAATCCCGGGGAGCAATGGGCTAGTAACCCCTTCTCCTGTATTCAATTACTAAAAAAGAGAAGAAGAAAACTTTATAAAACTGGGTTGCTTAAATGTGCGTGGATGTAGTGCGGATGACAAGAAACAGATGATTGCTGATGTTATGAATGAAAAGAAGTTGGATGTCCTGGCCCTAAGCGAAACAAAGCTGAAGGGTAGGAGAGTTTCAGTGGGGGGAAATAAATGGGATTAAATCTGGAGTATCTGAGAGAGTTAGAGCAAAGGAAAGGGTAGCAGTTATGTTAAATGATCAGTTAAGGAGAAAAGAGAATATGAATGTGTAAATTCAAGAATTATGTGGATTAAAGTAAAGGTTGGGGTGCGAGAAGTGGGTCATTAATAAGCGTGTATGCACCTGGGGAAGAGAGGAATGCAGAGGAGAGAGAGAGATTTTGGGAGATGTTAAGTGAATGTATAGGAGCCTTTGAACCAAGTGAGAGAGTAATTGTGGTAGGGGACTTGAATGCTAAAGTAGGAGAAACTTTTAGAGAGGGTGTGGTAGGTAAGTTTGGGTGCCAGGTGTAATGATAATGGGAGCCCTTTGATTGAACTTTGTATAGAAGGGGTTTAGTTATAGGTAATACATATTTTAGAAAAAGAGGATAATAAGTATACACGATATGATGTAGGGCGAAATGACAGTAGTTTGTTGGATTATGTATTGGTAGATAAAAGACTGTTGAGTAGACTTCAGGATGTACATGTTTATAGAGGGGCCACAGATATATCAGATCACTTTCTAGTTGTAGCTACACTGAGAGTAAAAGGTAGATGGGATACAAGGAGAATAGAAGCATCAGGGAAGAGAGAGGTGAAGGTTTTATAAACTAAAAGAGGAGGCAGTTAGGGTAAGATATAAACAGCTATTGGAGGATAGATGGCTAATGAGAGCATAGGCAATGGGTCGAAGAGGTATGGGTAGGTTTAAAAATGTAGTGTTAGAGTGTTCAGCAGAAGTTTGTGGGGTTTTAGGAAAGTGGGTGCAGGAGGGAAGAGGAGCGATTGGTGGAATGATGATGTAAAGAGAGTAGTAAGGGAGAAAAAGTTAGCATATGAGAAGTTTTTACAAAGTAGAAGTGATGCAAGGAGGGAAGAGTATATGGAGAAAAAGAGAGAAGTTAAGAGAGTGGTGAAGCAATGTAAAAAGAGAGCAAATGAGAGAGTGGGTGAGATGTTATCAACAAATTTTGTTGAAAATAAGAAAAAGTTTGGAGTGAGATTAACAAGTTAAGAAAGCCTAGAGAACAAATGGATTTGTCAGTTAAAAATAGGAGAGGAGAGTTATTAAATGGAGAGTTAGAGGTATTGGGAAGATGGAAGGAATATTTTGAGGAATTGTTAAATGTTGATGAAGATAGGGAAGCTGTGATTTCGTGTATAGGGCAAGGAGGAATAACATCTTGTAGGAGTGAGGAAGAGCCAGTTGTGAGTGTGGGGGAAGTTCGTGAGGCAGTAGGTAAAATGAAAGGGGGTAAGGCAGCTGGGATTGATGGGATAAAGATAGAAATGTTAAAAGCAGGTGGGTATATAGTTTTGAGTGGTTGGTGCAATTATTTAATAAATGTATGGAAGAGGGTAAGGTACCTAGGGATTGGCAGAGAGCATGCATAGTTCCTTTGTATAAAGGCAAAGGGATAAAAGAGAGTGCAAAAATTATAGGGGGATAAGTCTGTTGAGTGTACCTGGTAAAGTGTATGGTAGAGTTATAATTGAAAGAATTAAGAGTAAGACGGAGAATAGATAGCAGATGAACAAGGAGCTTTAGGAAAGGTAGGGGTGTGTGGACCAGGTGTTTACAGTGAAACATATAAGTGAACAGTATTTAGATAAGGCTCAAAGAGGTCTTTGTGGCATTTATGGATTTGGAAAAGGCGTATGACAGGGTGGATAGGGGGGCAATGTGCAGATGTTGCAAGTGTATGGTGTAGGAGGTAGGTTACTGAAAGCAGTGAAGAGTTTTTACGAGGATAGTGAGGCCCAAGTTAGAGTATGTAGGAAAGAGGGAAATTTTTTCCCAGTAAAAGTAGGCCTTAGACAAGGATGTGTGATGTCACCGTGGTTGTTTAATATATTTATAGATGGGTTGTAAGAGAAAGTAAATGCGAGGGTCTTGGCAAGAGGCGTGGAGTTAAAAGATAAGAATCACACACAAAGTGGGAGTTGTCACAGCTGCTCTTTGCTGATGACACTGTGCTCTTGGGAGATTCTGAAGAGAAGTTGCAGAGATGGTGGATGAATTTGGTAGGGTGTGCAAAAGAAGAAAATTAAAGGTGAATACAGGAAAGAGTAAGGTTATGAGGATAACAAAAAGATTAGGTGATGAAAGATTGAATATCAGATTGGAGGGAGAGAGTATGGAGGAGGTGAACGTATTCAGATATTTGGGAGTGGACGTGTCAGCGGATGGGTCTATGAAAGATGAGGTGAATCATAGAATTGATGAGGGAAAAAGAGTGAGTGGTGCACTTAGGAGTCTGTGGAGACAAAGAACTTTGTCCTTGGAGGCAAAGAGGGGAATGTATGAGAGTATAGTTTTACCAACGCTCTTATATGGTGTGAAGCGTGGGTGATGAATGTTGCAGCGAGGAGAAGGCTGGAGGCAGTGGAGATGTCATGTCTGAGGGCAATGTGTGGTGTGAATAAAATGCAGAGAATTCATTTTGGGAAGTTAGGAGGGGGTGGGGGGATTCCCAAAACTTTTGCCAGGGGCGGGGAAAGGGGTTTGTTGAGGTGGTTCGGACATGTAGAGGGAAATGGACGAAAAGAATGACTTAAAGAGTGTATCATCTTAGGGAAGGAAGGCGGGGTGGGGGTGGGCCTAGGAAGGGTTGGGGGAGGGGGAAAGGAGGTTTGTGTGCGAGGGGTTGGATTCCAGCGGGATGCTGGCGTGTTTGATGGGATAAAGGGAGACAAATGGTTTTAATACTTACGTGCTTTTGGAGTGGGGCAAAGTAACATTTTTAAAGGGGGTTCAGGGAAACCGCAGGCCGGACTTGAGTCCTGGGGGAGGGAAAGTACATCCCTGCCTCTGAAGGGGGGGTGTTAATGTTGCAGTTTAAAAACTGAGTGTAAAGCCCCCTTCTGGCAAGCTGAGGGAGTGAATGATGGTGAAAGTTTTTTTTTTGGGCCCCCCTCCCTTGGGGGGAAATCGGCGGTGGGATAATAAAAAAAAAAAAAAAAAAAAAAAAAAAATATTTTAAATATATAAAATATATATTTAATTATAATATATATATATAATATATATATATTATTTATATATTATATATATAAAATTTTTAAAATATATATATATATATATTTTTATATAATATGTCATAACTGGACCCAAAAAGGTATCCTGAATTGACCCTTTCGCATGCTAACTTAACCCCGGAGACACCGATCTGTAAAACGGGGGGGGAAACCCTGGGGTTGTGGGTCATAAACAACTTGAGTAACACGAGTTCATCGTACAAAAATATGATCTGTCTTTGCCGTGGAAATTTTCAAGATTGTACATATGAAAAGCGTTAGCTTTGTCCATTGCCGAATTCTCTTGACCTTTAGGAAAAAGTTCTCTTATGTTCCCGAAATAGTTGGAGTCTACATGGTTAGTAAGGAAAAGACTCAAAAAACGACCATTTCTTGTTTAAATCCTAGGGGTTGCATTTCCCAAAAAAAAAATTCTTGCTGTATAAAGACACTCCCCACCCCTGAGGCGTTATTTTAAGGGTTTGAAATTTAATTTTCTTTTTAAAGAATTCCCGTTTTAAACTGCAAATTTTTTTAATAAATAAAATTTTTTAGGATGTAAACTGAATATTGAAGAAAAAAATCAAACGGCCCAAAAGAACATTAAAATGATGCTAACCTCCCATGTGGCTGACCTACACCATCCCTTAATCCATCTATCCAACAATCCGCCCATTCACATTTAAATTTATTTTTTCATGCATCCCTAGGGGAAATTTAGGGATGCTACCCGAAGGGTTATCTCGATGAGGAACTAAAAAAAATTTCTTGAAACGAGATTTGAAGTTCCCCTCTCAGTGTCAATGGGGACACTGAAGTTAAAAACACACTAATAATGGACAACATTCTGGCAGCACGAGCGGTTCTTCCTTTTATTATCGTTTTCCATTAACGGCTACAGCATTGAATCTCCCTGTGGGGATGAGGAAGACCCACCCCCGACCTCACCATGAAGACTGCGACACCAACCATAACAGTTATTTCATGCACACCAGTTTTACTGTTATTTTGTCACTGTTGCAGGTTGTGGTCCTGAGACTTTCGTATTTATGATCACACGTCAGCTATACAGGATTGCTACGTATGTCAGTGTTGTTGGTGGTAGTGGTGTTGGCGGAATGGTTGCCAGGGTTGCTGTATAACAATGAGTTTGCCTGGAGATTTATTGACATTCATCTTAGTACGAATCTTTGAAAGCTGAATGCTAAATAATAATCTTCTTTTGGTAGAACAGAAAAAAAAAATATTATACGCAGAAACTTTTCTCTCAGTGTTAAGATTTATTTCTAGTTTCTTAAAGCTGAATTTTAAGCGTAAAGTTCTTAGAATAACGACTTTCTCTGCATATTCTCTCTTTTCACCATACTTCTCGACACAAAAAAGATGACATTATATTTATTTATTAACAGATAAAATTATAATGTCAGACTTGTAAATTAATCAGAATAATACACATTTGTAAAATTAATAAAAAACTAACCTGTGAAATACTTCGATACCCCTCACTGGCATCCTTCTCAACATAAAAAGTACATAAGAAAGTAACTGAAGAAGTATTTTTATGAAATTAGGGTCGGGTCATATGACCACCTGATCTACTTTTGTCACCTTTCTTCATAATTGCACCAAATGATAGCTGCTCTTATTTAAATGCATTAAAAATAAAATTAATTCTGCATATTTTGTCAGGGATAAGAAGGGGCCAAATATTCAAAATACGATAAAATGTAATAGAAGTTAAGTAAAAAATAGTAATGATTTTGCGAAGATTGATAGATCACTGGACTGGAACTGGATACAACTGCTTACAGAGTGTACATCTGCTAATTTTAAAATATACATCGCACAATCAAACTTGATCTCAGAAACATCTCAAACGGTTTAGCAAATTCAACTCCAGCAAATTAAAAACATTTATTAAGGTGGAATTGGGAGGAATGAGGCTAAAGGCAATTACTGAGATGGAATTAATTCATAAAACTGAGTAGATAATAGAATATTATGACTAAGCAACGTCGAGAAGTAGTTTTTTTCATTATTCTAAACATTTAATCATTTACTTAATATTAGTACGCACTATTAATTTTTTTTTCTGTAATGAGATGTTAAAAGGCTAGACGGGTTTGGGACCCGAGAGTAGTATTCTCAGTCATTGTGTAGCGCAACTGTGTGTTGTGTTGTGCATATATCTGATCCTTATCGTCACAACAAGGTATTAATTGGCCCAGTTTACCAGCGGAGAATCGCGTGTACACAACACTTCTGTTTTCCTAATAATTTTTGATAATTTGAATTTCTTATATTCAAATTTAACTGGATGGGAAATTGAAGAGCATATATTTTTTCCTATCTCACTTATTTTAATTTTTTATTGATTTTAGTTTGTTTTGTAAAGGACTGCAAATGATACTTATACACAAAATTGAAATCTAATTACATCGATAAAGGGATGTACAGATACAAAATACCAATTTAAAATATCGATTGCTAGATAAATATTACTCTCTGAGCATATTATACGCTTGCAGGAAAAACTTCGCTAGTCGTTTTAAAATTTATCTCAAATTTATTTTATTCTTGTGAAATATTTATTTTTGGATTGTAGAAGAGAGCTGCTGCAATGCAACATTTTTTTTTTTTAATTGGAGGGAGGCTTATTGGGAAGGGATGAGCTCTTTCCCTTGGCCCCCCTCATAACTTGTGTTTGGTTCCGTATCGATCCCTATGTATTTTTTTGCTGTTGAATTGTTTTCGTTGAGACATTTTAATTTTCCCAATATGAAATTTGAGCTCTGGGGCTAGCCTTTGTTGCAAACCTTTGTATTTCTCTAACTTTTTGCGTCTTGACCGTGTGGGTTTCCCAAATGGGCGTCCCGTATGGGCCAAAAAATACACAGGTACGTGTCTGAACCAAACCTTATTAGGTATCGGAAGGCTGTTCTCAGATTTGCCAGGCGCCAATGCTGCGGTGTGTGTGTGTGGTGTGTGTGTGTGGGGGTGGTGTGTGTGTGTGTGTGTGGTTTGGTTTTGTGTGTGTGTTTGTGCGTGTGTGTGGTTGTGTGTGTGTGTGTGGGTGTGGTTTGTGTGGTGTTGTTGTGTGTGTGTGGTGTTGTGTGTGTTGTGTGTGTGGTGTGTGGTGTGTGTGGTGTGTGTGTTTGTGAGTGGTGTGGAAATTTATGCGGGTGTTTAAATGCATTCATTTTTATGTGTGTACTTGTGTTATCACAAAATGATACATGTGTTTCCGTATGTGTCTAGTTATGTTCGTGTGCCCCCGCGTGCTTAAAAACGTGTGAAAGAGGTGCTGAGTGAGCTTCAGGCAGACTGACGTGTTAGATCGAATGAGCGAAGGTGAGTGGTCGATCCTGGGATTTCCCTGCTATCTGAGCTAATGTGTGTGTGTGTGTGTGTGTGTGTGTGTGTGTGGTGTGTGTACTCACCTAATTGTGGTTGCAGGGTCGAGACTCAGCTCCTGGCCCCGCCTCTTCACTGATCGCTACTGGATCCTTTCTCTCTTCTGCTTCCTGAGCTTTGTCAAACCTCTTCTTAAAACTATGTATGGTTCCTGCCTCCACTACTTCACTTGCTAGGCTATTCCACTTGCTGACAACTCTATGAATGAAGAAATACTTCCTAACGTCCCTGTGACTCGTCTGAGTCTTCAGTTTCCAGTTGTGACCCCTTGTCCCTGTGTCCCCTCTCTGGAACATCATATTTCTGTCCACCTTGTCTATTCCCCACAGTATCTTGTATGTCGTTATCATTCCCCCTGACCCTTCTGTCCTCCAGTTCGTCAGTCCGTTTTCCCCTTTAACCTTTCCTCGTACGACTTTCCCCTTGAGCTCTGGGACTAGCCTTGTTGAAAACCTTTGTACTTTCTCTAGCTTCTTGACGTGCTTGACCAGTGTGGGTTCCAGACGGTGCTGCATACTCCAGTAGGGCCTAACATACACAGTGTACAGTGTCTTGAACGATTCCTTTTTAAAGGTATCTGAACGCTATTCTCAGGTTGCCAGGCGCTCGTATGCTGCAGCAGTTATTTGGTTGATGTGTACCTCCGTGAGGTGCTCGGTGTTATGGTCACCCCAAGGCTTTTCTCCCTGAGTGAGGTCTGTATCTTTGTCCACCTAGCCTATACTCTGTCTGCGGTCTTCTTTTCCCCTCCCCCAATCTTCATGACTTTGCATTTGGTGGATTGAATTCGAGAAGCCAGTTACTGGACCACATGTCCAGCCTGTCCAGTCTCTTGAAGCCCCGCCTCATCCTCGCCGATTTAATTCTTCTCATCAACTTCACGTCATCTGCGAACAGGGACACTTCAGAGTCTATTCCTTAGATCATGTCGTTCACATATATCAAAAATAGCACTGGTCCTAGCACCGACCCCTGTGGACCCCGCTCGTAACATTCCCCCACTGTGATACCTCTTCACGTACCATGACTCGTTGCTGCCTCCCTGTCAGGAAATTCCCTTATCCATTGCAGTGCCCCCCCCTTTTACATGCGCCTGATCCTCCAGCTTCTGCACTGATCTCTTGTGGGAAACTGTGTCAAAGGCCTTCCTGCAGTCTAGAAACGCAATCTACCCACCCCTCTTTTTCGTGTCTTACTTCTGTTACCTTGTCATAAAACTCCGGGAGGTTTGTGATACGGTTTTTCCCTTCCATGAACCCATGCGGGTTTTCATTTATAATCTTTTTCCCTTTTCCAGGTGTTCGACCCCTCCTCCTGATAATCTTCTCCATGACTTTGCACACAATACATGTCAGAGACACAGGTCTGTAGTTTAGTGCCTCGTTTCTGTTTCCTTTCTTAAATATGGGGACTACATTAGCGTCTTCCATTTCTCGGGTAGTTGCCCATTAAAGGGATGTGTTTGAAGATTGTGGTTAGGGGCATGCACAGCATCTCTGCTCCTTCTCTAAGGACCCATGGGAGATGTTGTCCGGCCCCATCGCCTTTGAGGTGTCAAGGTCACTTAAGCTTCTTCACCTCCCCCTCATTGTTCGAATGTCTCCAACACTTGTTGGTATATTCCCTCTTGATGTTCCCTTCTGTGCTGCCCTTCCCACACCCCCTTCCCTGCCCTCTACTGTAAAAATTCCTTAATCTCCTGTTCAGCACCTCACATACCTCCTGATCATTTCTTGTGAGTTCTCCACCTTCTGTCCTTAATCTGATCACCTGGTTTTTGACTGTTGTCTTCCTCCTGATGTGGCTAAAACAACATTTCGGGTCATTCTTGATTCTCGATGCTATGACTTTTTCAAAACTGTCGCTGGGCCTCCCCCCTTTACCTGTGCATACTCATCCGGGCTCTGCGACTGATCTCCCTATTTTCGTGTGTTCTCTGCCTTCTGTACTTTTTCCATTCTCTTTTGGGCACTTTGTTTTTGCCTCCTTACACCGTCGGGTAAACCAGGGGCTCGTGCTGGTCTTCCCGTTGTTACTGTTGCCCTTGGGAATAAACTTTTTCCACTGCCTCCTTGCATTTTGTTGTTACGTTTTCCATCATTTCATTTACTGGTTTTCCCTGCCAGTTCTCTGTCCCACTGGACCTCCCGCACGAAGTTCTTCAACCCTATGTAGTCCCCCTCTTTATAGTCAGGCTTTTCCCATTCAACTCCTGTTATCCTCTCCACTTGCAGCTCACTATGTATTCAAAGCACAAAACCCACGTGGTCGCTAGCTCCTAGGGGACTCTCATACTTGATGTCCTCAATGTCTGAGCTCCCAGGGTGAACACAAGGTCCAATCTTGCTGGTTCATCCTCCCCTCTCACTCTGGTAGTGTCCTTAACATGTTGGTGCATGGGGTTTTCCAGCACCACGTCCAGCATCCTGGCTTTTCCATGTTTCGGGACCCCATGTGGCTCCAGGTTTTTCCCAGTCGATCTCCCAGTGGTTGAAATCCCCCATAACCAGCAACTTTGCTCTGCTGGAATGAGCTCTTCTTGCCACCTCAGAAAGTATGTCCACCATTGCTCTGTTGCTCTCTTCATATTCCTCTTTTGCCTCCTGCAGTTCTGTGGTGGATTAAAACATCACTGCAATGGCCACTTTGTGTTCCCCAACTGAAGTGTACCTGCTATGTATTTCTCTTTCTCCAGTCTCATCTATTCCTTCCATTTTCTCGAATTTCCAAACTGTTTTTTTACGAGCATAGCAACCCCACCTCCCCCCTGCCCCTTCTATTTTTCCTCATGATCTGGTATCCTGGTGGGAAGATTCCATCTGTTATTGTCTCCGTGAGTTTTGTTTCTGTAACTGCTATGATGTCTGGGGACTTCTCATTGATTCTTTCTTGCCATTCCCCATGTTTAATTCTTTTAATCCATCTGCTTTTGGTGTCCCCAAACCTTCAACTTCTTTTCTAATACTGTAACTGTGGTGCGGGGGTGGAAACAGAGGGATCGGTGTGTGGGGTTGTTTGGATTGTTCAGTTGCCTTGGGGTTCGTGCTGGAGTGTTTCTGCAGGTGTTTCGGGGGGTTGCTTGTCCTTCCCATTTGATCCTGGGTTATTCTGCTCTCCTTTTTCATTTCCTCCCATTTCTCCCTTTCGTTTTTGTACTCTCTCTTTCATCGTCTTCCTTTCGTCCTGTGTTCTGTCTCGATCGAGGTACACACCTCCGGAACTCCTGCTTGCCTCTCAGCCCTGCTTTCTCCTGCAGGATCATGGTTCGGGTTGATTCTGCCTTGAAAATTACTTTGAGAGGCCGTTCCTTTTGTTTGTGAACCACCCAATTCTCCGAAAATTTGCCACCTGGTCATGCCCCCCTCGCCTATCACCTTCATGATATCTTAAATCGTTTTTTTTTTCCTCCTGCTTTCTTTCATCATAAGTTTCCCCCTTTAGCTTCGTCTAGCCCAAAACCCAAACACGGATCTCTCCCTTTCCACCTCCCACTGTGACTCCCATTGCATCCTCTGATGTGTTTTGGGTTTTTTCCCGTGGAGTGTTCCTTCCTTCAGTCCCTTCCCTATTTTAGGGCCCCTATGCTTCTTGGTTTGTCCTTCCTGCTCAGCTTTCCGGGCCCCCACAGGTATCTGGTAAGGTCCCTGCACATGTCCTAGTTCCTTCAATGTCTGCCAACCTCTCATTCTGTCCTAGGGGTGCTCCTGCCTTTGTTTTGGCCCCATGTGGGTTTGACAGGACCTCTGCATACAGTTTAGTTTTCCATGCTTCCTTCAACCTTTTTGTCTGTGTTTGATGTAGCCATTGCGATGCTACTTCTGTAAAAATCTTTGTCTCGTGTTTTTTCAGATGTCTCAGCTCCTCTTCTAATCTCTCTATCTTGATTTCTGCTGCTGTGGCCTGTTGCTTCCACCTTCTGCATTCTGGGGTGTGTGTGTTGTGTGTGTGTGTGTTTTGTGGGTGTGTGTTTTGTGTGTGTTTTGTGGGGGTGTGTGTGTGTGTGTGTGTGTGTATGTGTGGGGTGTGTGTGTGTATGTTTGTGTGTTTTTTGTGTGTGTGTGTTGTGTGTGTGTCTACTTTTTATCAATATATATTTGAACATATGGCACACAGTTTCAAATTATTAGTGAAGCGAAAATGCATGCAATCTGATACACAGGTCAGGGGACGCTCAATACGTGTACAGTTTTATTTGACACAGACGAGCAGGTAGAGTGACATATCCCACCGCTGCCACCATTACACGTTTGACCTGAAAATATAAGCTTGTGATGGGGAGTACATATGGCCGGATAATGATTACTGACATGGGATATTATTACAATTTGTTATGCAATCTAACCATATGGTAAAAACATCTGAAAGTACTACCTATATTATAACAAAATTCACATGTGCAAGAAATATATTACTGAAAGAGAAGCCCTTTCAGAATAAACATGCAACTGTTCTCATTAGGCTATGTATGATATATACATGTATAATGTTTTACTGAACAGTTCAGCTTCTAACTAAAATTCAAGGCATTATTAACGAGGATTCAAAGAGCTGAAACAATTGTTAACCAGCATACAGCGGAAGGGGATGTTTATGTGATAGATGGCCAACATGCAGCAGAAGGAAATGTGTGTGATAGTTGGTCAACCTACGACAGATGGGAATATGTGTGGTAGTTGGCCAACATACAGAAGTTAGAGATGTTTGTATGATACTTGACCAACATACAACAGGAGATGTATGTGTGATATAGTAAGTATGTAAGTAAGTTTATTCAGGTATACACAAATACAGTTACATAGAATTATCATACATAGCAGCATATGTGTAGAGAACCTAGGATAACCCAAAAAAGTCAGACAGAGTGATTAGTAATAGGAGTTGCAAATTTTTTACAACGCTGAAAATACATGAATGGATTACACAAGGAAGGGAAACCGATGAAGAGTCTAATTACCAAATATATTACCAGATGTATTATAGAAATACGTACCCGTTAGCTATATAAAAATTTGGACAATATGCCATGAAAACCCTTGCAAGATTTTGCATTCAGAAGTGACACTCAAATATGATAAAATATATTTATAATGCGATGTGTATTTATTGTACTCCTTTCTATAGCAATGCTATTAACAAATAAAATGTGGAGATGCACGCTTACCTCGTAAAACACATCAGTACGAAAATAAAAATGCATTAGTAATTTCATTATACAGAGATTATTTATATTTCTCATGAGATTATTTCGTTATACATGCACAGTAGATCATTATGCACACACATTATGTAGTATACGTAAACCATAAATTATAATACAGGCAAAATTTAACATGAGGCATGCACAGGAAAAAATATACAATGTCGTGAATAATATCAGTCTTAGTCATACAGCATATATACAGGCCACTGCATTATACACGTCAAGTGCTGCATTATATATACATAACCTTGCATTATACATGCATAAGCTTGCATTATACATACACAGTATTGCATTATAAACACAGAGCGCTACAGTATATGCGCAATGTAATACTGTGTATACATAAATTGTTATATTATACACAAACAGTACTGCAATTCAAAACATTATATATGAGCAGTCACTTCCCTTAATGCATGCATAGCCACTTGCATTCATACTATGTATAAACAATATATGAATACAGGATTTACCCGTATTCATATTCAACGACAAAGCCGAATATGAATATTTTATCAGTACAAATAGGAAGGACGCAAACAAGCAATCTACGTCCAGGTAAACTTTGTATACACAAAGGAAGATGTAAGAAGAGAATAAGCTGGAGCAAAAGGTGGAAGAGCAAGCTAAGGCCGGAAGGAGTAAGACGAAGATAAACTAGAACTGGAGTGGCAAGGGGAGGTGAAGGAATAAGAGAAAATATGTACAGTCTATTTCGTAGTTATCTACAAAGAAGGGCTAATTATAGTGTAGCTATCATTTCTGTCTAGACAGATCCTGTCAAGGTAGTACAGCAGAAGTTTCTCTTCTCTCTCTCTCCACGTACTCCGGTCACAATGCGAGCATGAAGAGGACAGTAGGGAGGAGTTTTGAAAGGGAAGGGGAAGAGGAGGAGGAGGAGGAGGGAAAGAGGATGAGGTGGAACGGGGAACTGGAGGAAGAAGAGGAGGAGAAGGAACCTTGGTTGGGTAAGGTAAGCTCCCTCGACACATATATCGATCTGTTCCCTGACCTTGCTCATATCTCTCTGATTCTCTGCATGATAACTATATTCGTTGAATGGTGTGCACGCACTGCCTGCTGCATGCGTCTCCCGGCGCAAGCGCTGGCTGCATCACCCAGTGCACGGACTGCCTGTTATATAGAGTGCCTGGTGCTTTCCTCGCCCAATGCACACCCTACCTGAATCACCTGGTGCACGCATTATGTGCTGCATGAATCGGCCGGTGCATCATCGCTGGCTGGGAGCCACCTGCTGCTTGCGTCACTTAGTGCATGCGCAGGCCAGTGCTTGCTGGGTCTGTTGCCTAGTGCATGAACCGCCTGGTGCTTGCATCGCGATGCAATTACGGTCCTGCAGAAACCGCATTTTCACAATATGCATACATATTGAATACAAAAGGCTACAAGCATTTCGTATGACTGTCTCCCCCGCAAAAGACTATATCACATGTACACTACAGTGATGTGGTTCTTCAAAGTATTTAGGCTTATACATTCCGTGAAAAATGTTGAATACAAAGAATAAAACGTAACATTTTGCTAGATATAATGATTGATCAATGTAGTTTAAACACACCAACAGAATATTAGACAATTTGTACCATAACGACTTAAATGAAACTTAGTCTATTCTAAAATAAGTGAGTATAAGAATGTGAAAGACGAGACGGTCATCAATTTTTTCTTTAATATTTTCCGTTTTGCTGTTTTGGGGCTTTTTTTTAAATAAGCTGTGTTTGCACAATCAATACATTGGCTTCGTATTTACACCGAGAAAATAAAAAGAGAGAAAAAGAGTACATTTGCTCGAAATTTTAATCTATACAGCTAATGGGATTTCTGTGTCTTCGTATCCGCGTCCTGGGTGTGAATATCTGGCTGAGTGACAGACACATCGAAGATCGTCTTCACCGTTACTCTCTATTGGATATCTTCCAATAATCGAACACCAGGACAGTTTTAGAGGTAGGTGTGCAAGTACTTTTTATCAGTGATCAATCTTGAAGAGGTTTCATTCACTGATCGTGATCATTAAGAAGAACTTCATCGACAGAGCAGAGACCCGGATCGCATGTCAACAAAGAATTTATTTTTATATCCGGGAAGTGCTTGGTAAATTCCTATTTACCAAGCACTTTGATAATATTTGTTATTGATTCAATAAATATATTCTTATGGCCAGTATATGAGCGCGTTTCAAGAATTCTACAGATTTTTCTTCTTTCTTCCTTAAAAGATTAAGCTAAACAATCGTTGAGCAATTTGCATGTGTGATAATCTTTGACTTTTTACTTTTGGTGCTTCGTGTTGAATCTGTTACTTTAACAAAACTATCAATCTTCTAAGCAAATCTTAGTGTTGAGAACTTTAAGAAGGTTATGCCTCTTTTGCACATCTAAAATGTAGCTTTATATCAGAGCTATGAAATCAGAATCTGTTGATCACATTCCCTCGAGGAAGCCACAATGGGGTTGGAGATAAGTATTTAATGTTCAGAAGCAAGTCCATAAATTTCAGTGACGGGCATTAAGTACACAGCTGATACACTTTTTAATGCTGTATTGATGTGGAAAATCTCTTGAAGAGCCATTGCAAATATCACTAAAGCAAGAATCTCTCTAAGAATAACACAGTGGGCAACAGTGGATTTCTCTGAAATCCAAACAGCGGCACATGAGATTTTTATAATAAATTCTGTAGTAAAACGAATATAGTAGTGTCTTCGGTAGTAGTGCTCAGGGAGTGATAAGATTGATGTCCTTCGTTCAAAATACTATCATGGAGGTATGTCCCCATGACAAGTAACTGTGCATACTGGATCATAATGGTAGACGCGTCAAGTTGCAAGATCAACCATACCCCCGGCCGGGATTGAACCCGCGGTCATAAGTCCAAACTCCAGCCCTTTGCGCAGCCCTAGACCACTAGACCTATACCCGCGGTCAATCCCGGCCGGGGTATGGTTTAATTTGCAATCGTGTCATTACGAAAAATCTTAAGTCTTGCAAGATCAAGACTTCTGAATAATTCACACGATGCTAACGAAACCTAGTTTTAAGTTGATTATTTGCTGAGCTTCTTTATTTCACTCTCTAGGGAGAAGACCCTTCATTTCACACTCACATTATACCTTCGAGCAAACTTAAACTATAAAATTTTAAGTTTAAGACAACAACGAACTCATCTGAAAGGAAATCACTGTAAGCAGTTTTTGCTTAACAATGGTAAAAATGATAATAATTATCAATAAATAATTTAAATTACAAACTTTTTAAATATATTAATTTATTGTAATTTCATTTAAAATAACCCAGGATCAATATCTATAATTCACATATAATGAAACACTTTGCACTTTTAAAATTAAATGAAACTTGAAGCAAAAGTTACTTTGAGAGCTTTATGTATAGCAAATAGTTTAATTACCGCATCAAAATTCAATAAACATGATAATGGAGCTTCCTATACCAGTGGTATCAAATTTTCCAACTGATCTTTACAGGGTGTATATCAGCACATGTTTTATTATCACCATTGTAATTTTTTTGTAGTATTCTACCTTCTTAGCGCAAGTTTTATTAATTCAATATTGGGCCTTCCTAAAAAATGGTGTATTTAGCTCCCAGGTTGCCATGTAAGTTTTGGTCATGTTTCCGGTGATATAGTCCAGAGTGCTAAGTTCAGATGCTAAGAACAATTGTCAGGAAAAAAAAATCTGTCATCTCTTTGTTCGATGTCTTACCGGCAAACTTTATTCTTCTTATGATATCTCTGAAGTTGGCATACCAAAGTTCTCAGCAGCACGATTTCTCTTGGCTAACACTAAATGTCAACTCTCAAACATTTAAGATTCACATTAATGCATTATGTATACAACATAGCATCCGTGCATGTAGCGATGCGCTCCGAAAGTTGATTACAGTTAAGGCTTTAAACTAGGTGAAAGACACGAGGATGAACTCAAACAAACTTGTACAGGTTTGATTGCTGTTTAGATACTATCAAATATCTTCTGTCATAATAAAATTGTGTATTATTTCAACATTCTTTGATATGCTTAGATGTTGCTCTAGTAGGTCATGTATCGGATGTGCTGTGCTACCATCTTGCACTCAATAGTCTTCACTTGGTATATTGTGCTTTCTGAGACTATTATTAATAATTCAGGCAGTTCCTTTCTTTCTTTACCGCAGTCCATGAACATATAAAATATTTCTTGAATCTTGAACTTCTTAGTGTCATGAACCAATTAAGTACAGTTCAAAACGAAGTTAATCTATTCTGTATGTGCTCAGTCGGAACTTGTATCGACATTTAGATAATAGTTCATTAAGATTTACTGTCTAGTTATTAAAACGTTTGTCACAACATTAGCGCAATACTGGTTTAACTTCAGCTATGTACAATTTCAGAATCCTTCACTTTGTTTACATATTATTTATGCATTGGATCGTGATGGCTAACCATCTGCAATATATACACAGAAGTCGCCATTTCTTGAATCCCAAGTGAAATGTCTCTTTCTTATGGACCTAAAACTTGCCCAAGATAATGCTCTGCCTGAGTAGCTAGTCCACAATGGAATAACACTCGAGGTAAGCTTTTCAGGTTACGTCACTCACCGTAATACATTTTGTGGCTTATTCTGTTTTGTCTACAGAAATCTGTTTCGAACACAACTGTCTTGCAAGAAAACGAATGTTGTTAATATAATCCTACTCGACTCTTAAGTTGGTAGTGAACCAAATTTTTACCCAATAATTTTAACAATACGCTCATAAAATTATCCAAATTTGTGAAGAATGCGGACACCAAATGAAGTGTTCCGTTATCGCTCATCAAACAACATAAATTATTACCCATCAGAAGAGGTAAGTTATTGCCCCTCAGAGGCATGATTTATTGTCCCTTAGAATTGTGAGCTAGTTTCGATTTCCATGCCGATATCACAGTTGCGCTGCCTTCACCTTCAAGTATGCCAAATATCCCGAAGTAAAAAAATATAATTCTCTTCATTTCCAGTGGTAATATTTAGCACATCTGTCAGACCAGTACAAAGAGGTACCATTCCTGCCTCTCAAAGACTCATTTCGAATCTTCTAGTTCAGCAGTTTCGTAAAAAATGCTTTACATCATATAAAAGTTTTCCACGTAACTTTTAATTTACTGGTATGCTCTACAAATTTAATGCGTATAAAACTGTAAGATACATAATTATATCCATAACTGGCTTAAATCTATGCACGTATATCATTCTTGATCAAATTATTATAATTGACAGGAAAATCAGTGCAATTCACCTCGTTATATTTACAATTGTCGATAAACTGGTCCTAATTCATTTATCATGAGGAACATAACCTGAACATCGACTAAATTCAGTAAAGTTCAAACACTCAGACAGAAAAATAAGTTCTCTAAAATGTTGTTGAAATTTTTCCCACTTCGAAACATTCTATTGTAACAATAATAGTTCAGAACTTGATGACGCACAAGAATAGGAAGAATGCGTTGCAGAAAACCAAGGCTCACAGCACAAACAAGATTACCTCCAATTAACTGTAACATTTCCATTTTTAGCAGAAAAGAGACAACAATCTATTAACAGCACCTCTTATAAAACAGTTTGCAAGAGAGGCTTGTTGAACGTTTCATACTATGATTCTACAGCCGGCATTTTCTGTATATTTAAATTCTCTGCTAGTAATGAAAAAAATTAAATAGATTTCTGTACCGTTCAAGAATCCAACTCATAAACTTTCAATCCATTGTGAGTGCCACCTACTATTACTGAAGTAGTTCTTCATAGTTTTTGGGGCTGTAGATATTGTTTCTTGTAATAACAGTATGATGGTATTTGGTATTGCTGTTTGCATTCATGTTGCAACAGCTTTACTGAACTGTAAATTTATGTGCATAATTTTACACGGTGACCACAGAGAGACCAGACAGTCCGGGTCTTGAATTACCATATATATAACGTTGAAGTAATATACGTAGGCATCCTTGGAATAATCCTCCAACCTGGAAGACATAGGATTTATAGTTAACATTCTGAGACATGGTTCTTGACTGAATGGGAGTTAGTGTAGAAAGTACAGGCACAGTCTTTACCAAGATTGTTACTTCCGTTTCACAACACACACTCCTAGAGTTAGTTGAGGTAACACTAAAAATTAAAAGTTTATGCAGGAGCTCTTTCGAGGTTTACATTTATTTAATGTACGATACAACAACGCAGAAAATTCATTGGTTTCAAGATAGTGAACAAAATTTTATAGTCATGTATGCATGGAAGGATTAAATCCGATAAATTATTTAAAACAATGAAAACAAAGATGGAAGATGTTTTAAAATAAGCCTTTCAGCTGTTTGCAGAGAGTTTTCAAGTCACCTGTGTTAGGCTTCATGCTTGTCGGTAATATACCATTTGATCCTGTTTAAAATAATATTAGCTGTACCATTGTTACTCAGGGTAATGCTACATGTATTGATCACCGAGGAGGCATTCTTCTTGTTGGTTCGCCGGTATTCTCCCGGCCCGGGCCTTTTCCAGGTGGTGGCCCGGCCTTGGCTCCCTGTCGAGGGAGTGTCTGAGACCTAAGTCTCCCATGGGAGGAGGCACAAGTACCCCCTCATCGTCGGGACCAACTGTCCCCAGGCCTAGTCACATTCCCCGCCCTCACGGGGCTCGTAGGGGGAAGCTAGGCCTCTCTGGTCTGCCATCCCCGCCCCAAGGGGGCAAATGGGAATGACAGTCTTGTGAGCTGCAAGCTCTGGCTCAGGCACCTACCCTGCTCTAGAAGGGTTGGGCATGGTGCCGATGCCGAGGAGGCAAAGCATATATCATTAGGCGTAATAAAAGATAAACATAAATTTTCTAATGTCATGAAGAAATGAAAACTCTGAGTCTAGAATTTAAGAATCGTAACAACATTACTGATTTTTGCATATAGTTTGAAATGATAGTAATGATAACAGTATGGAAAATGAGAGTAGAAGTCCATTTTCAAAATGAAAGTGATCCAGGGTCCCCTTTCCTTTTGAAAGTAACGAGTAAATATTGAAGTTTCCCCTGTAATGATCACGAGAATAAAGACGTAAAATTCTCCTTTTTGAAGGTAGATCAAATTTATTTTAGCATATGGCACATTACTGCAAAAATTTAACCTATCTCCCAGAAAGTGAGTTAAAATTTATAGAGAAAATTATCATACGAATTAATTAACAAAAATATGTAAATCAGGAGGTATGTCACAATGTATTTGCACAGAAACTTTACTTTACCAGAGATCAAAGCATCTTTGACTGGTAGTGTACAGATTACATGTAGCCTTGATGACATTTTCTAGGGTTGATGGTCTTATAGCCTAATAAACTAATTTTTGGTAAAATTTTCCTTAGTTTAGCTTAGTATATTGGTCGTGATGTGGGAAGTGTTTTCGGTCTTGGTTTGCACGTGATCTTCTAATCAATTAGTCGAGGGAAAAGTACAAAGAGACGCTCAACCTGATATTAAATTCGAACAGTGAGATCAGCGTGGCCTCTGTGACACGAGCACAGTGAAAAACATGAGGTCCTGACTGAGTTAGGTGGTGTTTTATGTTTCATTGAATCGCACAGGTTGTCGCTGTTGTTGTTGTTGTGTGTGTCGAGTCGTTCAGTTAATTGCAATACAATTGAAAGAACATGCTAGTGCAACATTAATGATGCTGGATGTACTAAGTTTAGAGATTTGGGCGGATGATTACAAAATGCACTCGAATAATTAGCAGCATAATACTATTCATTAAAATTAGAAGACGTAATATTTTTAACTGAAATTAGAAGTTAATTTTCACATTATCGGGAAAGCACTAGTGAGAAGTAGAGAAATACTCCGGCAACGTCATATTTTTCCACTGTAGTGAGAAGTAGAGAAATAATGTGGCAACGTCATATTTTTCCACTGTAGTGGGAAGTAGAGAAATAATGTGGCAACGTCATATTTTTCCACTGTAGTGAGAAGTAGAGAAATAATGTGGCAACGTCATATTTTTCCACTGCAGTGAGAAGTGGAAAAATAATGTGGCAACGTCATATTTTTCCACTGTAGTGAGAAGTAGAGAAATAATGTGGCAACGTCATATTTTTCCACTGCAGTGAGAAGTAGAGAAATAATGTGGCAACGTCATATTTTTCCACTGCAGTGAGAAGTAGAGAAATAATGTGGCAACGTCATATTTTTCCACTGCAGTGAGAAGTAAAGAAATACTCTGGCAACGTCATATTTTTCCACTGTAGTGAGAAGTAGAGAAATACTGAGGCAACGTCATATTTTTCCACTGCAGTGAGAAATAGAGAAATACTGTGGCAACGTCATATTTTTCCACTGCAGTGAGAAGTAGAGAAATAATGTGGCAACGTCATATTTTTCCACTGTAGTGAGAAGTAGAGAAATACTGTGGCAACGTCGTATTTTTCCACTGTAGTGAGAAGTAGAGAAATACTGTGGCAACGTCATATTTTTCCACTGTAGTGAGAAGTAGAGAAATAATGTGACAACGTCATATTTTTCCACTGCAGTGAGAAGTAAAGAAATACTGTGGCAACGTCATATTTTTCCATTGTAGTGAGAAGTAGAGAAATACTGTGGCAACGTCATATTTTTCCACTGCAGTGAGAAGTAAAGAAATACTGTGGCAACGTCATATTTTTCCACTGCAGTGAGAAGTAGAGAAATAATGTGACAACGTCATATCTTTCCACTATAGTGAGAAGTAGAGAAATACTGTGGCAACGTCATATTTTACTACTGTACTACTGTTCTATCGTACTTCTATACCTCGTCATGTCACTCACTTTACAAATTTACTACAGGGAGGTTAAAAAGTTCCAGCCAAGAGCAATAACTTTGGGATTTATAAACTAAATTTTCAATTTTTGTTGCTCTTCCATGCCTTTTCCTTCGAATAAAATTCTATCTGCATAATTATTTTTTAATTTTGAATTTTATAATTTTATTGAAAATACTGAGAATTCTAGGGTGTCGAATCATTAGTGTTATAAATTTTCATTCAATATTTTTTTAAGAAAAGTGTTGATAGTCGTTGAAGCTTCTGCATCTTCTTTCCTTTAAATAATGGCTGGTGTAATTAAACTCAGTTCGTGAATACCGAGTATTGATGCCCGAGTCGCATGTTTCTAACTTCTACAGAGTTCATGTGTCATGGTTCTTTAGGAACTTCTTGATAGGTAGTTTGCGGTGGTGAGGGTACTGCTACTCTTAACTAAACTGAGTTAAAACTTCAGAGCTTTTGAGTGAAGTTTCAGAACTTTATATTTTTCCACTGTTTCCACTGTAGTGAGAAGTAAAGAAATACTCTGGCAACGTCATATTTTTCCACTGTAGTTAGAAGTAGAGAAATACTATGGCAACGTCATATTTTTCCACTGCAGTGAGAAGTAGAGAAATAATGTGGCAACGTCATATTTTTCCACTGCAGTGAGAAGTAGAGAAATAATGTGGCAACGTCATATTTTTTCCACTGTAGTGAGAAGTAGAGAAGTAGTTTGCGGTGGTGAGGGTACTGCTACTCTTAACTAAACTGAGTTAAAACTTCAGAGCTTTTGAGTGAAGTTTCAGAAATTTATATTTTTATAGACCCTTTTTTGCTATTTTCATATACCTTTTCCTTATCTTAGTCTTTCTCATTCAGATCTCCTTTAATATTTTCTTAAACGAGAGTATAAAAACCCGTGTAAATGTAAACGTAAATCTTAAATAAAAACATTGCCGTAAACGAAAACGTAAATTTTAGAGCGAACATAAATGTCGTTGTAAACGTAAACGCCTTAGGTATTTATCAGGTACTGAGGCCGTGTGCTTCACTCTGACACGGAATGGCTGGTTGATTTATTAGTATTACAACCTATCGACTAAACGGGAATCATTGAGGATGCAGGTCGTACTCAACCAGTGAAGGACACTTCAATCTCTAGATTAGAAATTAAAGTAACTTTTCACCGTAAATACGATGAGAGATACACTACACTCGGTGTTCATACAATTTTCATGTGAAACAAGTTTTTCAGCAGGAGAAAGATAAATTATTATTATTATTATTATTATTATTATTATTATTATTATTATTATTATTGTTATTATTATTATTGTTGTTGTTGCTGTTGTTGTTGTTGTTGTTGTTGTTGTTGTTGTTGTTGTTGTTGTTGTTGTTGTTATTATTCGTACATTTTAAAGCATACATTTCAATAACTATGCAAAGAAAAACACACACACACACACAAGCGGGGTGTGACGAGCGAGGTTCCACATGGGTCAGTACTAGGACCGGTGCTGTTTCTGATATATGTGAACGACATGACTGAAGGAATAGACTCAGAAGCGTCCCTGCTTGCAGATGGTGAGAAGTTGATGAGAAAAATTCAATCAGATGAGCACCAGGTAAAACTGCAAAGGGTTCTGGACATTCTGTAGAAGTGGTCCAGCAACTGGCTCCTGGAGTTCAACCCCACTAAGTGCAAAGTCATGAAGACTGGGGAAGGGCAAAGAAGATCGCAGACGGAGTACAGTCTAGGGGGTCAGAGACTACAAACATCTCTCAAGGAAAAAGATCTTGGGGTGAGTATAACACCAGGCACATCTCCTGAGGCGCACATCAACCAAATAACTGCTGCAGCATATGGGAGCCTAGCAAACCTCAGAACAGCATTCCGACATCTTAATAAGGAATTGTTCAGGACCCTGTACACTGTGTACGTTAGGCCCATATTGGAGAATGCAGCGCCAGTTTGGAACCCACACCCAGCCAAGCACGTAAGGATACTAGAGAAAGTGCAAAGGTTTGCAGCAAGACTAATCCCGGAGCTAAGGGGTATATCCCACGAGGAGAGGTAAAGGGAAATCGACTTGACGACACTGGAGGACAGGAGAGATAGGGGGACATGAATCGGCAAGGTGGCCAGAGACAGAATGTTCCAAAGATGGGACACAGTAACAAGGGGACACAGTTGGAGGTTGAAGACTCAGATGAATCATAGGGAAGTTAGGAAGTATTTCTTCGGTCACAGATTAGTCAGGAGGTGGAATAGTTTGGGAAGGAAAAAGATCTGGGGATGAGTATAACACCGAGCATATCTCCTGAGGCGCACATCAATCAGATAACTGCTGCAGCATACGGGCGCCTGGCAAACCTACGGATAGCGTTCCGATACCTCAGTAAGGATTCGTTTAAGACTCTGTATACCATTTACGTCAGGCCCATACTGGAGTATGCAGCACCAGTTTGGAATCCACACCTAGTCAAGCACGTCAAGAAATTAGAGAAAGTGCAAGGGTTTACAACAAGACTAGTCCCAGAGCTACGGGGATTGTCTTACGAAGAAAGGTTGAGGGAAATCGGCCTGACGACACTGGAGGACAGGAGGGTCAGGGGAGACATGATAACGACATATAAAATACTGCGCGGAATAGACAAGGTGGACAAAGACGGGATGTTCCAGAGAAGGGACACAGACACAAGAGGTCACAATTGGAAGTTGAAGACTCAGATGAATCAAAGGGATGTTAGGAAGTATTTCTTCAGTTATAGAGTAGTCAGGCCGTGGAATAGCCTAGAAAGTGACGTAGTGGAGGCGGGAACCATACATAGTTTTAAGGCGAGGTATGATAGAGCTCATGGGGCAGGGAGAGAGAGGACCTAGTAGCAATCAGCGAAGAGGCGGGGCCAGAAGCTCTGACTCGACCCCTGCAACCACAAATAGGTGAGTACAAATAGGTGAGTACTCACACACACACACACACACACACACATATGTATATATATATATATATATATATATATATATATATTATATATATATTATGTATTATATTATATATATATATATATATAATATATATATATATATATATATATATATATAATATATATATATATTATATATATATGCAAAACAACCACTCTGAAAGAATAGAGAAATTCCAAGCGCTTTCGTGACTACTCACATTATCAAGGAACTTGATAATGTGAGTAGTCACGAAAGCGCTTGGAATTTCTCTATTCTTTCAGAGTGGTTGTTTTGCATATTCTGAAATCACCTGTTTACTGTGTCTTATTGCATATATATAATATATATATATATATATATATATATATATATATATATATATATATATATATATGTATATATATATATATATATATATATATATATATATATATATATATATATAATATATATAATATATATATTATATATATATATGCAAAACAACCACTCTGAAAGAATAGAGAAATTCCAAGCGCTTTCGTGACTACTCACATTATCAAGGAACTTGATAATGTGAGTAGTCACGAAAGCGCTTGGAATTTCTCTATTCTTTCAGAGTGGTTGTTTTGCATATTCTGAAATCACTGTTTACTGTGGTCTTATTGCATATATATATATATATATATATATATATATATATATATATATATATATATATATATAATATATATATATATATATATATATATATTATATATATATATATATATATATATATATATGCAATAAGATCACAGTAAACAGGTGATTTCAGAATATGCAAAACAACCACTCTGAAAGAATAGAGAAATTCCAAGCGCTTTCGTGACTACTCACATTATCAAGGAACTATGAAAGTAAAGCATCCAAGGAAGCTATATAAGGGGTCTGGTCGGCACCTCACTATCAGATCCCACAACGGTTTAAACACGTGACGCGCGGCGAGCCAACTTGGAAAGGTCCTTGGCACAACTCACCCCCAAAAACTATTCTACCCAAGAAATAAGAAATTTTAAAGATTATTTGTCTAGTGTATTATTAAATTTTTCCCCAAATTCTATTAATTATAAATGGATCTAATTTATATAAACCAAAGGAAATATTCATATTATTGTCAAAACTGCTTTTTATGAAACAAGATTCAATTATATTCCTGTCGACCATGGACTTGCTTGATACTACTTTCTCAACTTTTGAAAATCAATTGGATGGTTAAAAATCTCTTACATGAATAAATAGAGCATTGGAATCTTGTCCAGTTCTAATGCTATATTTATGTTGTTTTAATCTTTAGTTCGAGATTTTTACCAGTTTGACCGTAAAAACTTTATCGCAAATTTTACAAGGAATCTTATAGACACATCCATCAGCATTTTGGGGGAATTCTTATCAAAAGTTTTTTTACTGTATCGAGATTTTTTAATACAACTTTAATATTAAAAGTCTTAAGAAGAGAAGGCATATCAACCAAGTTTTCATGGTAAGGGAGAACCAACATATTTTTATTTGAATAAGGCTGGTTGTCCCTTTTTGGATTGTAAAAAGTATTTCTGGCAACTTTAAAAGATTTATCAATTACATTTCTTGGGTATTTTAAATCATTACCTGATGGATGTGTCTATAAGATTCCTTGTAAAATTTGCGATAAAGTTTATTACGGTCAAACTGGTAAAAATCTCGAACTAAGATTAAAACAACATAAATATAGCATTAGAACTGGACAAGATTCCAATGCTCTATTTATTCATGTAAGAGATTTTAACCATCCAATTGATTTTCAAAAAGTTGAGAAAGTAGTATCAAGCAAGTCCATGGTCGACAGGAATATAATTGAATCTTGTTTCATAAAAAGCAGTTTTGACAATAATATGAATATTTCCTTTGGTTTATATAAATTAGATCCATTTATAATTAATAGAATTTGGGAAGAATTTAATAATACACTAGACAAATAATCTTTAAAATTTCTTATTTCTTGGGTAGAATAATTTGTGGGGTGAGTTGTGCCAAGGACCTTTCCAAGTTGGCCTCGCCGCGCGTCACGTGTTTAAACCGTTGTGGGATTTGATAGTTGAGGTGCCGACCAACCCCTTATATACTTCCTTGGATGCTTACTTTCAAGTTCCTTGATAAGGAGTAGTCCCAAAGCGCTTGGGAAATTTCTCTATCTTCAGAGGGTTGTTTTCATAAAATGAAAAAAATTCAATCAAAAAGGCACCAGGAAAAATTTCAAAGGGTTCTGGACATTCTTAGAAGGGGTCCAGAACTGCCCTGGAGTTCAACCACCCCAATGCAAAGTGAGGAAGATGGGGAAAGGGGCAAAGAAGATCGCAACGGATACGTCTAGGGGTCAAGACTACAAACATCCCCCAAAGGAAAAAGATCGGGGGTTTGGTTTATAATACCGGGGCACATTAGGCCCCCACATAACCCAAATAACGTGCAGCATATGGGCGCCTACAAACCCTCAAAAACAGCTTTCCACTCTTAAAAAGGAATTTTTTCAGGACCCTGTACACTGTGTCTTTAGGCCATATTGGAAAATGCGCGCCAGTTTGGAACCCACACCCACCAAGCACAAAAGGGATACTAAAAAAGGCAAAGGTTTGCAGCAAGACAAATCCCGGAGCTAAGGGGTATATCCCACGAGGAGAGGTTAAGGGAAATAGACTTGACGACACTGGAGGACAGGAGAGATAGAGGGGACATGAATCGACAAGGTGGCCAGAGACAGAATGTTCCAAAGATGGACACATAACAAGGGGACACAGTTGGAGGTTGAAGACTCTGATGAATCATAGGGAAGTTAGGAAGTATTTCTTCAGTCACAGATTAGTCAAGAGGTGGAATAGTTTGGGAAGGAAAAAGATCTGGGGGTGAGTAAAACCCACCGAGCTGTCTCCTGAGGCGCACATCAATCAGTTTAACTGCTGCAGCATACGGGCGCCTGGCAAACCTAGGGATAGCGTTCCGAACCTCATAAGGATTCTTTTAAAGACTCTGTATACCATTTACGTCAGGCCTACGGGAGTATCAGCACCAGTTTGGGAATCCACACCTAGTCAAGCACGTCAAGAAATTAGAGAAAGTGCAAAGGTTTGCAACAAGACTAGTCCCAGAGCTACGGGATTGTCCTACGAAGTAAGGTTGAGGGAAATCGGCCTGACGACACTGGAGGACAGGAGGGTCAGGGGAGACATGATAACGACATATAAAATACTGCGCGGAATAGACAAGGTGGACAAAGACGGGATGTTCCAGAGAAGGGACACAGACACAAGAGGTCACAATTGGAAGTTGAAGACTCAGATGAATCAAAGGGATGTTAGGAAGTATTTCTTCAGTCATAGAGTAGTCAGGCCGTGGAATAGCCTAGAAAGTGACGTAGTGGAGGCGGGAACCATACATAGTTTTAAGGCGAGGTATGATAAGCTCATGGGCTGGGAGAGAGAGGACCTAGTAGCAATCAGCGAAGAGGCGGGCCCAGGAGCTGTGACTCGACCCCTGCAACCACAAATAGGTGAGTACAAATAGGTGAGTACTCACACACACACACACACATATATGTATATATATATATATATATATATATATATATATATATATATATATATATATATATATATATATATATATAATATATATATATATGCAAAACAACCACTCTGAAAGAATAGAGAAATTCCAAGCGCTTTCGTGACTACTTTCATTATCAAGGAACTTGATAGTGTGAGTAGTCCACGAAAGCGCTTGGAATTTCTCTATTCTTTCAGAGAGGTTGTTTTGCATATTCTGAAATCACCTGTTTACTGTGATCTTATTGCATATATATATATATATAATATATATATATATATATAATATATATATATATATATATATATATATATATATATATATATATATTATATATATATAATATATATATATAATTTATTTGTGTATTCAAAGCATCTAGTAGTTTGTAAATTTTGAAGAATGTATGCCATAAATATATACATAGAGGCCTTTATGATTTCACTGCTATAATAGGAGAGATCATGCATGCTTCATAAATTACTCTCATCATCAATATCCAGTACTTGCTGCCAACATGTCGCTGATTGCCTATGTTGGTCATAAGTATCCCCGTTTAAAACGTCTTTTATGGGTTCATTCAAGATTTGTAACAGTCTGGCTCACATTTTTTTGTCTGTTGTATTGCAGTAAGTCCTATACTAGTTCGTCTTATGTAGCATAAGAAAAGGAGGCTACTCTATCTTCTATCCGTTAAGTGTGGATCGGTCTCGGACCAGCCAGACAGTTGGTGATTCACACACTTTCTGGTAACAACGTTAACAGAATCTTATTTTAATAATCACAATATACGTGGCTAGTTTAAAGACTAAGTTGAGTTTATAAACAATACGTAAACAAGATATAAATATTGCAATATTTATTGCAATACTTATATCTTGTTTACTTATTGAATAATTATCTCGTAATGAAACCACATTCAAAATATGTTTTCTACTGAGAAATTCATTTATTTTGGAGAAAATGTTTTCTAGATATTTTTTTTTTTTTTGGCTTTCATATGTTCTGAGAAAATACAACAAGTTTTATCATGGTAAACGTAAGTATATAGGATTTCTATGTGCAACTAACGAAATCAATATACGTATATATACAAATTTCTTCCGAAGAATTAACCTATTGCCTTATGTACAGACCAACATTTTTTATAATAAAATCATGTGAATCACAATGTTCGTAATAAACATATGAAACGTGCCAGGATATCAGAAATAATACATGAATATATTCACTTAATTATTTGAAGGAACTCTCTCAAGAAGGAAGTGAAAATGACATATCTTGAGAAAGCTAGATTAACTAGAGGTTTCCATCCCGTATAGCGAGAAGTAATTTATCCTTATTACAAGAAAGTGGAGCTCATTATTGTGATTATAACTTATATTGTAGAAAATTACACTTATTTGTTGTGATTAAATCCAGTGTTGTGCCTCTGGGTTAATTATCCCTTAGGTGTGTTCCTGGATGGAATGCAAATGAGACAGTCTCTGGATTATTAATATGGTTAGCAGATAATTATTGCTATTATTTGGGTTATGTATGATTTTATTGTGCTATTTTAATTATATATATTAGTGTAGTTCTTATAATAATAATAATAATAATAATAACAATAATAATAATAATAATAATAATAATAATAATAATAACAATAATAATAATAATTCACAAATATCCTGCACATAGGAGAGGGGAACTGAGGACGTCGTTACGGTACGATTTGTTCCATTTACAAAATCAGACTTTTAAAAGGTTAAAGTCAGACCGAAACGTCGTCGTAAGCTCCTCTCTCCTTTGTGCGGTTATTTATGTGTTGTTCCAGTCACTTTATTGTTCCTTTTTGTTCTTAATTATAAAAATAATAATAATAAAGATATTAATAATTGTATTACATGTAGTTAAATATTACTAATATTCTTTTTCCCTGATGTGTCGAAGCAATGAATTAAATCCACCTAGAAGAATTTTCATCTATATCTGACCTCCTCTGTCAAGAATAACTTCACATTTCTTCAGTCCATAGTGTGATGCTGATTTATTTATAGCATCCTCAAAATGGATAGACAGAACTGCTTATACTAACGTCTCTGTTGTTGTGAATGTTTGCTCTGATGTACCTACTTGTTTTAGTTGTCTGAGAAGAGTCATCGATGCTGTTTGACTTGAGTGTGTAAATGCTGATAGCCTTATCTCTGTATTCCTTGATGTCATACTGGGAAATGCTTCAATTTACCGAACATTTGTGATTTATAATGGCGTTAGTACTTCAAGAAGATTTGTGACACATATTGACACGCCTTATGTGATGTCTTTGGCACATTCTTTTCATTTATCGGCAGTGAATGTTTTGCGATACATTGACATTATTTTTGATAGAACGTTTACAACGCATACAGGCATTCATCCTCAAGAATAAATTTTAACGTGAAGACTATTAGCCATATGAAAATATCCTACAGAGACCGCAACGTTACGTTCTGTTGTAGCGCGAGTAGAAATGTACCCAGGTGAACAGGAAATAATAAAAAAAAGACCTGGAAACGTAATATATACTAGTCCAATATGGCATTCTTCCTTCTCGATTCATGGCAGCAGCACCTCGGGCACTGACCACGAATTACGAGTCTCTCATAATTTCTTCTTCTTCTACTACTACTACAACTACTGATGAAATTAAGACACATGTGCGGCGTCTGGTTGTCTTTGTTTTGGACGTTTCGCCATCCAGTGGCTGGCTGGATGGCGAAACGTCTATGATGGGGATGCCCGGGTGTTGTGCATGTATCTTAATTTCATCTTGTCGGTATTATATACAACTCTTGTACTACTACTACTACCACCACCTCTTCCTGCCTATATATAGCCGTCCTGCTCCACCTCTGGTTAGTGTGACTTTGTCAATGGTCCAAGTCGGACCGAAACGTCGTCGAAAGCTTCTCTCTTTTATGTGCGGGTTATTTGTGTAACAAAATATTTATTTGCTTTAAGGAAATGCAAATAAAGGTATTAACCAAATGTAACTGCAAGGCATTTTGTATAATAACATTTTGTTTTAACATTATTAATTGATTAATTTTCAAATTAGCTCATAATATGGCATAAACTGGTTTCGTTTCAAAAATACTTTTTTTAATATAGTTTTCTTATACATATTAATGGTTTGGATTTTATATAAATTTTGACTTCGGTTTAATGAATTAGTTTAAAATTTAAGTAATTTCTTCACTTAAAGAATGTGACCCAATGATTAAACGCTTGCAACTAAGCTGCTTGTAGATAATAATGCTTATTTAAACCTTGCCACGCAAACCTGCGCTTCCCACGCAATTTTGGCAATGCCCTTCTATAAAATAATAAAATAATTGTAGGTCCGTATAAATTCGATTGAAAGTAAGTAAGCGAGCTACTATGTATCGACCAATGTGATACAGAATAAGACCATACTTATCGTTTATAGAATGTTCTTGCAAGATGACTTTGATGTTGGTTCAAAAATATTAGCCTGTTTTTATATATAAATGTTGATTAAAATTTAGGAATCACCAAAAAAAAAAAAAATATTTTTGCTTGCTTGTTTGATACGAAAATTCCACTAGCTATTTGCGAATTATTTATTTACCGTAATGTTTACTGTGTTTAACAGTTAGTTACTAGTTAAATGTGAAGGGCAATTACCGTAGGCTTTCATGGCACACCAGTGTTTCGTAATGCGTCATTAATTGGTTTTGGTTAAAATGAATTTGCTTAGTAATTTTATAGGGTATTTGTTTGCTATTTACTTAGCAAATTTAGTGAATGTTGATCTCCAGCTCAAGGATTTACCTTTCATATTTCTCTTGAATGATATTATCTTTGTTTTATTTACTTCTTGTCTAATTCTCATCTTATTGTTAAGATTCCAAATGTTTTCATTGTATGCTAGGTTATCTATTTGTGATATCTGTTTATTACATGAAAATAGTTATAATCATTATGTTCGTCTTAGGCGATGTACTCAGCTAGATGTTCTAACCTATATTTGGATGCAGGAGACGAGTCGTAGTTCCTGACCCCAACTTTCTCACAAGCCGCTACTGGGTTCGCTCTCTCTCTCTCTTTGCTTTGAGATCCTTATCGTACTTCTTCATAAAGCTATGCACCTTCCATGCTTGTCTGCAGGCTGCTCTACTTCCTGACCAAAGTAACACTGAAGAAATATTTCCTGACATCCTTGTGACTCATCAGTACTTCAACGTCTTGTTGTGCCTCTTGTTCCTGTTTCCCGTCTCTCTAACATTCTGTCCCTGTCCACCCTATAAATTTCTTTCAGTATTTTGTGCATCACCCGTCGTCCTTCTTTCATATAATGTCATCAGTTTTAGCTCTAGTAATGTCTTCTCACAGTTTACACCCTTAGCTCCGGGATTAGTCTCGTTGCAAATCTGAACACTTTCTCCAGTTTCTAGAGATTCTTGAGTAAGTGTGAGTCCCATACTGTATATGCGCCCCCCTCCCACACACACACATACACAGGCACAATGGCTGTCATAACAATCATTCATAATAATACAATGAGTGATATATTATCACATTAGCCACATTTTCCTATCAACCTCAGCACACAGAGGACACGCTGTGAATGTATTGATGCCGACAATGCTGTTAACAACACTAGCTTATAATTGAAAATATTTTGGGTGATATTTTATGATTTAGCACAAATTCCGACTCAATTGTATTGGCTCGTGATAACGCCAACGAGGTAGAGCAATTAGCCAAGGTTATTATGATCATAAAAGAACTATATACGAACTAAGCCGTTACGTTATTCAGCAATCACTGTAGGATTATATAAATGTTGGTGTTGAATCCTGGTATTTGCAAGGCTCGAGATTTTTTTAAACAATAACATGTTTGATCCGCGTTTATTATTTTTAATGTCGTTTATTCATCCGGCATAATTTAATAATAAAAATTTTCTTTATTGTAATATTGGTGAGCTTTATAAATTCCTCTATACGCCAACATTCCCTAATGTCGTAGTTTAATATTTGTACTTTTATCTAATATCATGTTTATGCTTGCATATATATGTTGTGCCGAATAGGTAAAACTTGCGATTTTGGCTTAAATAGCAACGCTCTTCTTGCCGAATAAGGCAAGCGAAAATTTGTGTATGCAATAATTTCGCAAAAATAATTCCGAACCTAACGAAAAATATATATTTCATTGTGATGGTTCATTATTAAATTAATGTAAACGTATCTAAAATATATTTAGTTGGATTAGGCTAAATTAAATTGCGCTGGTTATAATAAGGTTAGGTAAGGTTTCTATAATTCTTTTCTTACAAAATTATTAATTTTTACGTTAACATAAATTAAAAAAATATATATCTTTAAACGTATAAGAGAAAATTTAAGAAAGTAATTAATTTTATATGAGTTCTTGCTAATTGATCAGTTTCACCTATTCGGCACCACATAGTTAAGTAGTTGGAGCATAAGGTTGGAACTCTTACTTCGTCTCTAACCACCGTCAGCAGCTATCCTTTTCAAGTTCCACCACCAAAATCATGTAAGAGCCACACCATCATCAGCACCAACTGCTAGTAGCAGCGTCACCAGAGCCGCCTCCAACTATCACCAGCTGCCATCAAAAGCATCACCATCCCATTACTACCACCAGCCCTTGCAATCACCACCATTATCATTCATTACAAGCACCATTACCATCCTCGTCCTTTACTTCCATCAGTACTATCATCACTCAAACGCACCAGAACCACCAGTATTCCGTATATGCACCACTACCACTACACCACCACCACCATCTACTACAAATTCTGCTAATATCACCAGCTTTACTTCACTTACCTTCACTACAACCATTGTCTCTAATAACTACCACACCAGCAAATCCTTTCAAGTATCACCTCCATCATCCCCATCATCAGCCACCGTTACCACTATCAAAGCCGGTCCGTCACGCTTCTTGATTACAGGAAATATTTCGTCTTTGCGTATTCGCAAGGATTTTAGTAGGACAAAGAACATCCTTGTTCTCCCTCGGATTATAAACATATATCACTTTAAAGAATAAAAAGCCACAATACTGTGACTAGAAAAATACACAAATAGCCCTCATCATGGAGAGAGGAGCTTAGGACGACGATTCAGTGACTTTGTAAATGGTCCAATTCGGACCGAAACGTCGTTGTAAGCTTCTCTCTCCTCTCTGCAGGTTATTTACGTATATTTCACTTTCCCTGAAACATATCAGCTTCCACTATATTTTGATGAATCGCTTTCTGTTGCTTTACCTCACTACCAGCCACTACTAAATCCCGTGACATTAACCACCACCAACACCAACATGACCACCACTTACATCATCCATTACTAGAATAATTATTACTACCACCAGCCTCGCCACCGACTGCCGCAAACAAACACCGCCACCACAACCACCACCATCCACTTGTCCCAGCTGGTATTCGATGCCAAGGAAGTAACGGTTGTATAATATGGAATACTAGTGAAAAGGACCTGGTGGTCAGGCATGGCAAGTCCTAACATAGCCAACAATTACTGAAGTTATTGTAAAGGCTTGATCGATCATACCTAGAGCGGACGGCTAGGAGGAAGAGGAGGAAGAGGAGGAAGATGAGGAGGGGGAGGAGGATAAGAAATAGGAATAGAAAAAGGAGAATTAGAAGGAGAAAAAAGGAGGAGGATGAGGAAGAGAATCACAGGGAGAAGGATAAAGAGGAGGAGGAGAATGAGAAGCAAGGAGAAGGAGGAGAGAACTGAGAAGCAAAAGGAGGAGGAGGAGAGAACTGAGAAGCAAAAGGAGGTAAAGGCAGAGAAAAAGAAATTCAAGGAGAAAGGAATGAGGTAGAAAATTAGACATTAAAATTAATAATAATGATGAAAAAGGATAAAGATATGTAATGAAGATTAAAAGTAAATTGGTCAGAACGACGGAAAAAAAATCATATATCATGCAGTCTCTACAGAGGAAATAAAAATTATAATCCAAAATAACTGAAAACATTCAGAAACCAAAACGAGAAAGGGATACCAACCTCTTCCAGTCACACATACTCACAGGACAAAGTTTGACTTATGAGTCCCTAGCGTTAAATCTCACAAAATATATGACAGAAAATTAAGAGATACTCAGTGAAGCGATAATATGGTGAAATTCGCTCAGCAAGACCGTATTAGTTATTTTAGTGTTGCATGAGTATTCCTTATGCTGGAGCCTTTGTGCGTGTCATATGTGTGTGTGTGTGTGTGTGTGTGTGTACTCACCTAGTTGTACTCACCTAGTTGAGGTTGCGGGGGTCGAGTCCGAGCTCCTGGCCCCGCCTCTTCACTGATCGCTACTAGGTCACTCTCCCTGAGCCGTGAGCTTTATCATACCTCTGCTTAAAGCTATGTATGGATCCTGCCTCCACTACATCGCTTCCCAAACTATTCCACTTACTGACTACTCTGTGGCTGAAGAAATACTTCCTAACATCCCGGGTGTGTGTGTGTGTGTGTGTGTGTGTAGGGGTGTGTGTGTGTGTGTGTGTGTGTGTGTGTGTGTATGTTTTGTGTGTGTGTGTGTGTGTGGTGTGTGTGTGGTGTGTGTGTGTGTGTGTAGTGTGTGTGTTCCAACTTCGCTCAGTTCAATATTCCCCATTTTTCCAGCTGTTTAATTACGTCGCTGCATTTCTTTCGGTCAACGTTACCTCAACACGTTGATTAGGGATCTAGAGTCCAAAAGTTTTAATTCAGGTAATTGGTCATTCTAATGACTGTGCAGCTTAAATGAGTATGTAAATTATTTATATATGTTTTATATTGTTCTGCTTCTGAATAATTGTTAAACTTGTAAATGTTTGAGAATACAAATATTGGAAGTAATTTTCTTATATACTCTTAATTCAAAATATACTACACCTACCTGCTAAATACGTTCTACATTTTACGCTTAGAGCTCATCTCAAGACCCTGCTTTAGTAAAATCATTTAAGTTATGTTATATATTTTCCAGGATTTGACCAACAGTAATCACCTAACACGTCGTAAGGAGATGGGCAACACGGGTAAGGAGATTTTCCCATACAAGAAACGCTGCCCAGGATTCGACTCCTTTGAGTTTTAGATTGAAAACAAGCTATTCTGGTCACTGATTTTCTGGTAATTGTTCTATTAAAAAGGTTTAACTAGGAGAAGAAATGTGCTTAATTTATCTTCTTATTGAACATCCGGAATTAAATAAGAAGGTATGACTAGAAGAGGGAATGTGGTTAGTTTATCTTCTTACTGAACCTTCAAAATTAAATAAAATGGTATGACTGGGAGAAGAAATGTGGTTAATTTATCTTCTCATTGAACCTTCGTATAATTAAAAAAAAGAAGGTATGACTAGGAGAAGAAATGTGGTTAATTTATCTTCCCGATATTTAGTGTACACAGTAATCTTCAAATCAAGCTACGGAAGCGGTGCAAATCTTTAATTACATTAAGTAAAATAAGATCCGGTTCATCTCTCTCCCTCTCGACACAAACACACAAATCGTTGCAGTGTGTCTCTGCGTGGGATATCCATCGTGTTGACGACCGTCTGCAGTTTCCAGTCGCTTTCCTGCTTAACAGATGAGTCAACGGAAGATTAATAGCCTCTGCTGTACCTCCACCCTCACTACTCTCTCAGTAGAAAGAGACTTTCCAACATGACTACATAATGTTAGGTAAGACACATATGCAACAGTCAGGTATCTTTATTTCGAAACGTTTCGCCTACACAGTAGGCTTCTTCAGTCGAGTACAGAAAAGTTGATAGAAGCAGAAGATACTTGAAGACGATGTAATCAGTCCATCACCCTTAAAGTTTTGAGGTGGTCAGTCCCTCAGTCTGGAGAAGAGCATTGTTCCGTTGTCTGAAACAATAGAAGTTGAAGTGACAGGATGGAGCCCTTTAATAGTGCCAGGAGGTGAGACGGAGTTGCTTTGGGAGGCAGGTCCCTCTCAAACCCAGCCGTTCTCACTAGTAGAGGTCGAAGTTGATGGTCTGTACCAAGATACCCTTGTGTTGCAGTGTCTGACAGAATGAACATAAAATGGTATAAAATACCGACAGATTGTTAGGTAAGACACATATGCAACAGTCAGGTATCTTTATTTCGAAATAAAGATACCTGACTGTTGCATATGTGTCTTACCTAACAATCTGTCGGTATTTTATACCATTTTAATGTTCATTCTGTCAGACACTGCAACACAAGGGTATCTTGGTACAGACCATCAACTAGAAGACTACTGTGTAGGCGAAACGTTTCGAAATAAAGATACCTGACTGTTGCATATGTGTCTTACCTAACAATCTGTCGGTATTTTATACCATTTTAATGTTCATGACTACATAATCCTCATTCTGGTGGCCACACATGCCAGCTTTTCTGTGGTTGCTTCTCTTCATTAACTTGAGGATCACAGTTTCAGTCTCTTAGTGAGACAAAACAATAAAAAAAAATCAGAGGTATTTTTTTTATTTTTATTAACACATGCCGTTTCCCACCAAGACAGGGTGGCCCGAAAAGGAAAAACTTTCACCATCATTCCCTCCATCCCTGTCTTGCTAGAGGCGCGCTTACACTACAGTTATAAAACTGCAACATTAACACCCCTCCTTCAGAGTGCAGGCACTGTACTTCCCATCTCCAGGACTCAAGTTCTGCCTGCCGGTTTCCCTGAATCCCTTCATAAATATTACCCTGCTCACACTCAATAGCACGTCAAGTACTAAAAACCATTTGTCTAAATTCGCTCCTATCTAACACGCTCAGGCATGCCTGCTGGAAGTCCAAGCCTCTCGCACACAAAACCTTTACTCCCTCCCTCCAACCTTTCCTATGCCGACCCCTATCCCTCTTTCCCTTCACTACAGATTTATATATTCTCGAAGTCATTCTATTTTGTTCCGTGCTCTCTACATGTCCGAGATATGCCAAAACAAATTTACCTGTAAGCAGAATAACCTTGCACCACTTACTAGTTGAAATTTCTCGATGTCAAACGCTAAAATTTAGCACTGGAAGAACAGAAGTGGGCTGATTATTGATGAAACTATTTGATTGCAAAGTTGTTTTTCTGTATTTTTTTCTGGAGCTCGACCTATTTAAGGATTAACGACGTAATTGAATGTATTTTGCATTCAAACGCCTTTTTTATTACAAGATGCTTCATTCTCATTGATATAAAGTGCCATCCCTGTTTGGTGCGAGTAGACTTCAAGACAGGTATCCCTTTGTAATTTTCGTGTTTGTGTATGTCTCTTACCTCAGTCTCATTTCATTCACTGGTAACTAATTGTTTGTCTTTGCTAACTCATTCTCTTTCTTCTGACGTGAAAGAAGAGAGTAATCACGTTTCTCTGATCTTTTATTCATCTTGTGTGAGCAATTTATTCTAATTAGCACTTGGACTTCAATACTTACAACTCAGAGTCTCAGTTATCTACAACGACAAAGAATTGTATTAATGATCACTAATTCATCTGAAGATTTATAATACGGCTCTCCATTACTTGTAAAAAAAACTGGTTTAATCCTTCAAAACAATTTAGCAAACTTCTATCTTGCATCTAAAATACATGAAATACTTTTTTCTTCCTCGTAATAGGTTGTTATAATTTTGTTAAGTATGATTATATCCAATGTAATATGTATGTGTGTGAGTTACTGAGGGGACAGGAAAGACGGAGATCATGTCGCAATGTTTTTTTAGGAAGAGTAAACAGAGCGTTATAAATGTGCACAACCTCCCTCAGGAACTGATAATACATTATTGCACATACCAAAAGAGCTGGACTGCTTTAGATCAGATCATGAGGTAAGCTTGGGTGTGTCGAGGTATTCTGATATTACTGAATAAATGAAATCGGTAGTTATGAATTTAATGAATAAAATTTAATGAATAAAATATATGAAATTATGTAAAATGAATGAGCGAAATTAACGATGTCAGCAGTGTTAATAAAGTGACCACTACATACTAGTTCTTCCTGGGATTTTCGCATCATAACTTTATCTGAGCATCTCTATCTATGGTATACCTCTCTCCCCCACTCCATCCATCACTCCTCCCTCACTTTCTATATTGCTCCCCGGTCCATATGTTATTCCTTCCCTCCCTCACTCCTATGTCATTTCCTCTCTCTCCCTTCATCACTCTATGCATCTTTCTTTGGTATCTTTCTCTTTAACTATTTCATTCCTCTCTCTCTTCAACCTTTGTTCTCTCACTCTACATGTAACTCCCTTTCTCCCTCCATAACCTTCCCTATACCACCCCATTAGTCACTCTCTCACCCAACATCCTTTTATGGTACTCTCTTAATTACTCCCTACTTGATTCCCTCCCTTATTCTTCGCCCCCCCCCCCATCTCACTGGGAACTTTTTCTTTTTTGATTTGATAAATATTATCAAATTCTCGTCCACATTTTCGTTTGTTTGAATATTGCTTTACTTCTCACGATTCACCCTTTTATGGTGAACATGTCTGGCAGATTATTATTGCTTCTATATATTCTTACAAACAATTATCTTCAAGATGTGTATAGATCCAGCCTCTTCACTTCGTTATCCAGGTCATTCCATTTTCTGACCACTCTTAGCCTGAAAAACTTTTCCTGACTACTTAGTTTTTCTGCTTCATGAGAAGCTTCTGCCTCTTGTATTGCCTTCAAGCCATTGATTTGATAAACATTGTTTCACAGCTCAGCAGCGGCAAATAACCACCAGAGTTAGATAGGGCAATCCTTCCGTTGCTAATTATTCTCTCTGTATCTGTAAAATAAATCGGTTGTTGTCATATCTAAACACAGCTAGTATAAAAGTGAATATGGAATGAAGTATCATCTATCTGTTTCTTCTATCTCCACACTCTGCTTCCGATATCTTGTTAAAAGTATCTCGCATAACTCATCCCAAACTTATCTACCTCATTTACTATATTCTGATACCAAATTCAGCAGCAATTTCTTTCCTTCTAACTCAAACTTGGAAAATCCTTAGCATATACTATATCAAAATCGTTTAAATATATTTTAAATTAAATGTTTTAAAGCTGCTTTAACTCAAAATTCTTGTCTGTGACCATCGCTATAGTTACTATATGACAGTTCTACTGATAATCTGCTTCATACTGTTCTTTAATCTTCGACGTTATTGTGATTCCTTGTAGTTATTTCCCACCAATTATTTGCTTTCCAAACAACCATCTTTCGGCTGTCCCCTTTATTTCTATAAACTTGTTTCGAACTTAATTCTCCACAGATGTGTCTTTTGTTATTGGCTTGGGTTTGACTCGCATCTTTTTTCATCAACCGTTCCGCAAATTTCGATTCTGTAAGCTACTGTTGACCGATTAATTATCTATTAACGATCTCCACATTACATTTAGTGTATACACTCTTGTTGCAACACTATAATATTTTTTCATACTGCCATGAACCGTATTCAGATCTCAATTAATCTTGCACCTGGCAGACAAATTTTCATGTGTCTGATCTACATTTTATCTTTCTGCTGGGTATTTGTAATGGAGAAAAATTCAGTTATAATAAAACACAGTATCTGGGTATTTCATTAAAACTTACTTTTGTTGATTAGAGTTTACTAAAAACTTAATTTTTAGTAAATACTTTAGTCTTCATTTCACAATTTGCTCGCAAGGCGGAAGCTGAAAACTCTCATTGAAAAAAATATTAAAATGAAAAAGAAAAAGAAAATTTAGTCGAGCTGTTTCTGTAATATTTGTATGAATTTTGATTTTATGTTTATCATAAAGAGTAATGAATACTTAAGCTGAAGGTGTTTCTAACGAACTGTTTATTAGTAAATATTGCCTCTGAATATTTAACTTCTACTCCTGAAGGAGGAACTAATAGAAATGCTAATAATACTTACCTTTGTAACGAGGCTTGACCACGGAATGACTGATAAATGTTTCACTAATTTTAGATTATCCTCGTAATTTCTCCTTATATATTCTTGTGGTTTTTTTTCATATATCTTCCTAAGATATTCTTATCACGTGAAGGTCATCCACATGAAAATATCTAAATGATTTTAAACTATCATTCCTCGTCAAGACTCGACTCCGCTAAAATAATGATTAAGAATTTCACTCTAAATTGTATATTAATACAAGAGTCGTGTGTCGTTTGTACATTTCCTGTAAGGTGGTTGGCATAAGATTTTCCAAAGCATTCCCGTGATTAAGCTAATATAGAACTTAATATTTTAGATTTCCATTACTTTTATTAAGAATCAAATGACGTTCTGAGAACTTTCTCCTAATTGCCTCACCAGTCAGGATGTTTCCCATTAGTCTGACTCGCACGAAAAAACTACGCTAAGTAATTAAGCGATATATTCATGTGTTGTTTTCAGAAATCCTTAAACTCGCACCAGAAACAAAGTTCGAAAGTCGTTAGAATTGTTTAATTGAAAAAGTTTTATTGTAAAAACTTTTAAAGGTGAAATGTTTATTTCGGTGTTTACGAAAGAAAGTTCGTCTTAGGAGAGTCTGCTACGTCTTACTAAACGCAAAAAATAACATCAAAGTTTAATCAGCGTAATGTTTGCTGGTATACAAATGATCTGAATTTGAAACGTTATTTCAGATATGTTATTTTTGAATAAGTTATATGAAAAACCTCATTAAAATGGAATGTTAACATTCAAATACAATATATATTAGGGACAGTAGCGCTGTCTGACCTTTATAAGTTATTGTGAAAAAATCATAATGTTGTGCAGAAAATATTTTATACAGTAACATAATATTTTTAACATAATAATAGCGATAAAATAATAATAATAATAATAATAATAATAATAATAATAATAATAATAATAATAATACGGACATGATTAATATTAATATAAATAATATTATTTTCATTATTATAAATAATAACAGTCTTAATGCCAGTACTGCCAACAACGATAATAATAAATGACAGTAAAAATAATAGCATTAATAATAATTTTAATGAAACTTATTTACAATGACAGTGCGGCAACTGGTAACAGTCTCAGGCGACACCTGACAACCACAGCAGCATAAATATATGTATATGCAAATTACTGCGAGAAAAGATACTCTTGGGCCTTCTTAAGGATTAAGTTACGTTCCCTGGAGATATTAGGCCGACTCAGAGTAGTAAATGTTGGACATTCTTTGGTGCAACATAGAGGCAAATGATCCTTCTATTTGTCATCATTATTTTTCTTGTAAATATTATTTCTGAGCATTTGTTTTGCAGTGAACTCTCAGTAGTGTGAATGCATCAAAAGTTGAATAACATGAATTGAATTGGCTTCCTCACGCACTATTCACTCCACTATACAGAGGAACCTTATAAGAGAGTTTACTGTATATTAGTCGATGGTGTTCCTTGCTTAATTAGTTTAAAGTCTATCGACTAGAGGAAGGTCTTGAGGCTGCATGTCACCCGTACTCCACCAGTTAAGACAATATTAATCCTTAAATTAAACATTAAAGTAAACTCTCAGCGTATATACACTAAGAGACATACAACTCTTGGAGTTTATAATGTTCTTTCATTAAAATTAGCCTCGTTTTCATGTCACTTTACGAATAAAAAAATCAGTGAAAATTTACTGTGTTTAATAATGAATACTTGATCTAATTTTTATTTTCTCAGTCATTAAAATTATTTAATTTTAAATTCTTATGAGGTTATCTCCCCTCATAGCAACATATATCAAAGTGAACAGCATTTCTCGTGTTAAACATCATTTAATCAAATAAGTATTATAGGAAATATGCTTATATAAATATATTCAACAATTATTACTATTAATATTTGGTTTAACTAATCTATTTATGTTCCACCTTGGTATTACTGTCATTGTTAATATAAATTTATTTATTTATATTTTTAAGCTATTACAATGCAAATATATTACGTGTATTCATTTGTATAGTGTCGAAAATTAATATATTCACGTATTCCTTAAAAAATCCTAGAACGAAATTTACTATACGCCACATTTTTTTATATTTAATTTAACATTTAGTAAATATCATCTCTAATGAATTTAATTTTATAAAAAAAATTAAACCCTGTTAATAATAAATGACAGAGATACCATAATTACTGAAGTTAACCGGACCATCCTGGTAATAGCTACGATGGTTCCAGTTATTGATTAAGGGAGCAGCATAGACAATTACACACGCAGACACGTACTCAAGCTCGTTATACATACACAAGTGTAGGCATTTCACGAACACCAGCATTTCTTTGTTGCGGGACCGTAGTACTAGGTTGTGCCAGTAATGATGCCACTTCTATTGTTCAACAGGAAAACAGGGTAAGATGTGATAAAAACTTGAATAATGCATATTCAATGCTACACCTAATAAATTACGGACAATATATGATACTAACAGTTTTAGCGCAACGAAAGTTAAAAAAATGAGAGTTAGGTAGCCTACACAAATGAGCATGGTCTCAACAGAGTAAGCCATCTGGTACCTACACCAAGTGTCTTGCTGAATCCATGACTACAGACAGGATAATGATATCAGTTGTCAGACACTGCTACAACATGATTGAAAAAGCTTGGCGCCCCTGGGCTGTCATAAACACATTAAGGTAATGTCAGCAGAAAGGGCATAGTGATGCCAGCAATGCAACTGGCACACAACTACAGAGCTCGAGAATGGGCGCTGTGTGCGCTAAATAATTGTTATGTACTCTGTGCATGTATCAATGGTCAGAAGAATAGGTACACTTTGTTTCACCCCACAAACATTTTTTTTTAATATAATTTATATATATATTATATTATATATATTATATTTTAAATATTTTATATAAAATAATATATATATATATATATATTATATATAAAATTTTATATAAATTTTAAAAATTTTTATATATATTATAATATTTTTATATAATAATATATTTTTTTAATATATATTATTTATATATAATATTATATATATATATATATTTTTTATTATATAATATATAATATATTTTATATATATAAATTTTTTAAATTTTTAAATATATATATATATTTTTTAAAATATATATTATATATTTTTATATATTTTAAATATATATTATATATATATATATATATA
>NC_069411.1:33399341-33404341 GCF_026875155.1 Cherax quadricarinatus | reverse complement strand
ATATTAAACAACCACGGTGACATCACACATCATTGTCTAAGGCCTACTTTTACTGGGAAATAATTTCCATCTTTCCTATGTACTCTAACTTGGGCCTCACTATCCTCGTAAAAACTCTTCACTGCTTTCAGTAACCTACCTCCTACACCATACACCTGCAACATCTGCCACATTGCCCCCCTATCCACCCTGTCATACTCCTTTTCCAAACCCATAAATGCCACAAAGACCTCTTTTAGCTTATCTAAATACTGTTCACTTATATGTTTCACTGTAACACCTGGTCCACACACCCCCTACCTTTCCTAAAGCCTCCTTGTTCATCTGCTATCCTATTCTCAGTCTTACTTTTAATTCTTTCAATATATAACTCTACCATACACTTTACCAGGTATACTCAACAGACTTATCCCCTATAATTTTTGCACTCTCTTTTGTCCCCTTTGCCTTTATACAAAGGAACTATGCATGCTCTCTGCCAATCCCTAGGTACCTTACCCTCTTCCATACGTTTATTAAATAATTGCACCAACCACTCCAAATCTATATCCCACCTGCTTTTAACATTTCTATCTTTATCCCATCAATCCCTGCTGCCTTACCCCCTTTCATTTTACCTACTGCCTCATTATATATATTATACATATATATATATATATATATATATATATATATATATATATATATATATATATATATATATTATATATATATATATATATATATATATATATAGTGTGTGTGTGTGTAATATAAATCGAGAGTTGGGAGAGGAAGTAGTAATTACGTGTATATCTGTGTGTGTGTGTGTGTGTGTGTGTGTGTGTGTGTGTGTGTGTGTGTGTGTGTGTGTGTGTGGTGTGTGTGTGTGTGTGTGTCTGTGTGTGTGTGTGTGTCTGTGTGTGTGTTTGTGTGTGTGTGTCTGTGCGTCGGAGTATATTTTCGTATACACTATTTCTGTGCATATGTAAATTTTTGTATGCTCGTGTTTGGGGCGGTATGATCCCAAAAGCCAAAGGTTGTGAGTCTCAAGCTAACGTGTGACACGCAAACTCAAAAATAAAATTTTGATTCTTATTCATAGCAAATAGAGGCAGATTATCCAGTGTAAATTTTACACATGCATCTCCAACTGGCCAGGATCTGAATCTTGGATCTTTGTATTCCAACTATGCTGACTACTGTCCTAGTGAATAAGTGAATAATAGTATTAAAATTATCGTAGATTAGAATATTGGTCCTTTTGTATGCCATGTATGCTGACTACTGTTCTAGTGAATAATAGTATTAAAAATATCGTATATATAATGGAAGAAAGAAATGGAAGGAGAGAAAATGAAAAGGTAAAGGGAAAACGGAAAATCAGTGCTGGCAGAAGAATTCTGGAGATATCAAAGCATAATGGAAGGTGGGTCGGAAAGGGAATTTGCCGACTTATCATCTATAGCAAAATAAAATACTCTTTAGAGGATGATTAATGCATAAACATTATGTATGTCGTGGGCAGTAAGAGAGTGAGATAGACAGATAGACAGAGACACAGTGAGTCAGAAAGAGAGAGAGAGAGAGAGAGAGAGAGAGAGAGAGAGAGAGAGCGAGAAATGAACTGGGGAGGGGGAAGAAGCGCTTGGCTCGTGTGTTTGTTAAGCAAAAGAAATTAGTAGAAATCGCTATATTTATGCGGAGGAACAAAACGTGGGCAACAGCAGTGTGAGATACAACTGGTCGTCAGGGGACAGGTTCGTGCTAGGGTATCAAACAAAGCGACGCAACACAGCTGGCTGCAGTCCCTCGGTAAAACAAAGGAGCATGCAGTGAGTGACTGCTTTGTTATCCTAAACTGTTTCCTGGAGGGCAATGAGAGCAGGAGGTAAAACAGATAATTGCATCAGTAACCTTCCCTCCTCCCCCTGCTTCCCTGCTTACTGCTAAGTCATGCAAGTTGAGAGGATATTGAATGCCTTTCCTGCACAAATTCCTCTGATTCTCCAGGCTATCGTAGGTGTCACTCGGATGTTGGATTTGTCAAAAGGGTATCGAAAATGGAATTGTTTCAGGCGATGATTTTAGGTTTAGCAGAAGCATTGTGTAAATGGGGATGTGCGTGTGTGTGTGTGTATGTGTGTGCGTGTGTGTGTGCGTGTGTGTGTGTGTTGTGTGTGTGTGTGTGTGTGTGTGTGTGTGTGTGTGTGTGTGTGTGTGTATGTGTGTGTGTGTGTGTGTGTGTGTGTGTGTGTGTGTGTCAGTTAAAGATAAAGAGAGAGAGAGATGAGAATCAAAATGTGAAGATGTCTTCCTGCACCTTGTGCCTCTATATCTATCTTTATACACCAGCTTCACTTTGACAGTGTTGCTTATTTAGTATTCCACTGCAGTAGTTTCCTTGCGACAACTTGAGAATGTCTCTTTACTGGTACTTCAAACTTCTGCTCTTGTATATGTTCCTAAAACAAAGTTTTTTTTATTGTAAAAGAGCAGTGTAGCCCACCCGGAGGATGATTTTTTGCTCAATTTTTCTTATGCTTTTTCTCTTGGGGAGAGGAGGGAACGTAATCAAATTTACCATAGCCAGTCACAGACAAAGGCTAATAGGCCATTAGCTTATCAGCATTTTTTTTATCACCTCTACAGGTGATTGAAAAAAAACACATATGCAGCCTACGACAACATAGATGCATTTATCAAAGAGAACGCAGAAATATGAAGACAAAATTGAACTATGGTGAGTAATGATTTCTAACCCACACTGTCACAAGTTGGAAACAGGTAGACAATCTGTTGAGATGTCTTGTAAAAGATTATCCAACTCTTGTACTATTTTTTTAACACAGATTTTGAGAAGGTTAGGTTAAGGATTCCTAACTTTATTGACAAGCTAATAGCTGTTACGTAAATCAGCATTTTCATTGTTATGAAAAATACAAGTAGGGAACAGGATGAAGTTGGAGCCATCTGTGGGCGAGCATTTTCATTTCATCAACTGACTTTATCTGGTTGACATCATAATGCTGTACGAATGTGTTCCGGACTCGAGTCATCCTTGGGATAAATGTTCTCAAATGAAGTGATGTTCTGGAGAAGGGTACAGCCAGAGTGAAGTTGCTGCTTTCTGCCCGTCTTGTGGTATAAAAGCTAGCTTCTCGCTGTCCTAAAAGTGGAGCCAAGTGTGATACTTTGACGATGTTGGCCTTGTACGTAACAGTAAGGCCCCCTCATCCCTCCTGTGTTGAAAGCTCTGCTGAAATTACAGATCTATCCAGGATGGGTCCAGGCGAAAGATGAGGCGTCCTGTTCTGTTCTCAGTTCTGTCAAACAGTCGCAGATAAGATGGGGGGCAGGCAAACCAAGAAAGCGGAGCATACTCAAGGTGTGAGCGTACTTGTGCCTCATACAGAATCTTGCAACCCCTACTGTAGAGCAAATGCTGTAAGCTTCCTGGCTGCCTAACTTGCAAGAGTTACAACGTGATTCTTCATGGTGGGTCTGGAGTCAAATTTCACCCCAAGTATATCACTTTCTCAAAGTTTATGAGTACTTTTATTCTCGTCTTGATGCTTTTCCTTGCACTTTTATCTCTTGAATATGCTCCGTATCGAGCAACTAAATAACAAACTCCAGGTGACATCCAACCAGCATCCACCTTCCTAGTTCTGCTGGGTTCTCAGTCGCCACTTGTTCCTCATTCATCTTCAAATACAACTTTGTTTTATTCTAGAATTTAATCGATGGCCAGTTCAAAGAAATTTCTGAATCATGGAACACCAGCTTTACCTTAGATTCTGAATGCTTTGGTTGACTGAAATAATGTGTCGTAAGTTGAATTTGAGTGCAGCGCAGATCATGCGCCAGTTACTGTTCGCTGCGATCAGAGACTTGAATTAAAATATAGACATCAGAGCAGGTTTGAAAATGTGGGAATTAGGATCATCAAATTCCTAAGCATATTAGATGATACTGAGTTCAAGGTTAATTTGCGGAAAAGAAATAATAAGTGGTCATGCAATTTTCAAGTGCCTCACTGACAAGATTTGAAGAATAACCCAAATAAATTATCCATAACAGATCTTGTGCTTTTCTAATAATTTGAAAGACTCTAAATGATTCTAACTTATTCCATCTTTGGATCCCAATGGAAGTGAAAAACAGCAAAAGTCGTAGGGCAGTATTGCATATGATAATTTTTCGTTTTGTGTAGAACTTTCATAAATCTTTGATAAACCTTTTATGATACTCTACGGGGAGCGAAACATTATCCCAAAATAATCTTGATCGCAGCATGTACCTTGTCTTCAATCTAACCTATAGTTACATGTCATAAATCTTAGTAAACAGTTCTTTCCTACATTTTCTCAAAGGAAAGTTAGTGTTTTGACGCTGGCCTCTTCTGCCTTAGAGAGCCTTAGACTTGTGAGTTGTTAAGATAGCTTACTTGTGGGGATATAGTTTTGGAGTGGTTGGTGCAATTATTTAATAAATGTATGGATGAAGGTAAGGTACCTAGGGATTGGCAGAGAGCATGCATAGTTCCTTTGTATAAAGGCAAAGGGGACAAAAGAGAGTGCAAAAATTATAGGGGGATAAGTCTGTTGAGTATACCTGGTAAAGTGTATGGTAGAGTTATTATTGAAAGAATTAAGAGTAAGACGGAGAATAGGATACCAGATGAACAAGGAGGCTTTAGGAAAGGTAGGGGGGGTGTGGACCAGGTGTTTACAGTGAAACATATAATTGAACAGTATTTAGATAAGGCTAAAGAGGTCTTTGTGGCATTTATGGATTTGGAAAAGGCGTATGACAGAGTGGATAGGCGGGTAATGTGGCAGATGTTGCAGGTGTATGGTATAGGAGGTAGGTTACTGAAAGCAGTGAAGAGTTTTTACGAGGACAGTGAGGCTCAAGTTAGAGTATGTAGGAAAGAGGGAAATTATTTCCCAGTAAAAGTAGGCCTTAGACAAGGATGTGTGATGTCACCGTGGTTGTTTAATATGTTTATAGATGGG
>NC_069411.1:33384341-33394341 GCF_026875155.1 Cherax quadricarinatus | reverse complement strand
TCCGCTTTACCAATAATCCGTGCCCTTTCTTTTATTATATTTTATTACCACTCACGATAAAAATGTGTTTTTATAATAACATCTAAACTATGTTGCAAAAAGAAAAGTGAACTACATACATAATATAGTCGGAGGATCTCTGCACCACAGCTGTAACTGAGACATGAATAAATGTGATGGATCACCCACTAATAGCAAAATTATTCGCACCTGGACGCATTACCTTCAGAAAAAAAAAATCCTTTAAATAAGAGAGTTGGTGCTGTGCAATTTAACAAAAATGTTCCAAAAACAGCAAGGAAACACAAAAACTTTTCAGATTAATTTAGGATATTTATTAATAAACTGGCCTCTTTCCACTGAACCGAGAAGAAGAAACACTTTCCCCATGATTCATTCTATCACTGTCTTGTCAAAAGCGTTCTGACGTTGCAGCTCAGTTGACCATCAGAACTGCAACTTTTCCCCTTTCATTAAAGTGCAGGCATAGTACTTTCCACCCCCAGGACTCAAGTCGTGCCTAATAAAGCCAAGGTTGCCCAATAGGCCAAACTTCCTCAAAATTTGGCAGAAATGGCCTAACTCTCCAATTTGGCTTATTCGACTGGCTTTTGTATGTTAAATTCTTTTGGTACAGTAAACTTAGGTGACAGCAGAGATTTCTTGTTATATAATTATACTGTATCGAGCGAAGTTAACCTGAGAATCGTGAACTCGCCTCCACGATGTTCAATCTTCACACAAAATGCATTCCAGTTATTGATAAAATTTAATTTGCCATAAAAACGTATGCTAAGAAAGAGCTACACATTAGCTAGTGTTCTTCTATAAAAAAAACAGAATATGTGCTGTAATTTTCATTTATTATAATTAGAAATTAGGTCTAATGATATTATGGATAGGATCATAAAGTTTTAGACTAAACCTACATTATAATGGATCAACGTGGATGTTCCAATTAAAGATCATGACTGACAAATTTTTTAAGTCTCTTAATAAATCATGTATATATATATATATATATATATTATATTATATATATATATATATATATATATATATATATATATATATATATATATATATATATATATGCAATAAAATCACAGTAAACAGGTGATTTCAGAATATGCAAAACAACCACTCTGAAAGAATAGAGAAATTCCAAGGGCTTTCGTGACTACTCACATCATCAAGGAAATATGAAAGTAAAGCATCCAAGGAAGCTATGTAAGGGGTCTGGCCAGCACCTCACTATCAGATCCCACAACGGTTAAACACCTGACGCGCGTCAGGTGTTTACAATAATTTCGCCAAAATCATTCTGAACCTAACGAAAAAAATGTATTTCATTGTGTTTGTTTAGTATTAAATTATTGTAAACAAATCTAAAATATATTTAGTTGGGTTATGCTAAAATAAATTGTTCTTGTTATAATAAGGTTAGGTAAGTTTTCTAAGATTCTTTTGGTGCAAAATTAAAAAAAAATTACATTAACATTAATGAAAAAAATATATCTTTAAACGTATAAGAGAAAATTTTAAAAAGGACTAAATTTTAAATGAGTTTTTTTGCAACTGCCCCCATTTTTTACATATTCGGCAGACTTTATATATAATATATACTTTTAAAATATATATATATATATATATAAAAATATTATAAATATATATATAATATATATTTTATAATATATTTATATATTTTAAATTATTTTTTTTATTATAAACACGGGGCCCGATTCCCACCAAGGCGGGGTGGCCCAAAAAAAGGGAAAAACTTTCACCTTAAACCCACCCCAAAACACGTCTTCCCCAAAAGGGGGGTGTTTACACTACATTTTTTAAAAACTGCAACTTAACACCCCTCCTTCAAAAGTGCGGGGCACGTACTTCCCATTTTCCAGGATAAAGTCCCGGCCTCCCGGGTTTTCCCCTAAAACCCCTTCATAAATGTTAATTTCCCTTCACACTCCAACACCCCACGTCAAGTTTTAAAAAAAAAACCTTTTTGCTCCATTCATTTCCAAACCCAAAACACGTTTCCCCGCATACCTGTTTGGAAGTCCAACCCCCTCGCCACACAAAAACCTCCTTTAAACCCCCCTCTCCAACCTTTCCCTTTAGGCCCGCCCCCTACCCCCCCTTTTCCCTTTCCCAAACTACAGACTGATACACCTTGAAGTCTTTTTTTTTTGCCCCCATTTTTTCTAAAATGTCGAACCCCCTAAACCCCCCCCTTTTTCCTCAGCCCTCGGGGAAACATTTTTGGGAAAAACCCCCCCTCCCTCCAAAATTCCCCAAACTAGGGAATTTTTGCATTTATTCACACCACACATTGCCCTCAGACATGAATCTCCACGGGCCTCGGGGGGGGGCCTTTCTCCTGCTGAAAAACTTTTCATCCCCATTTTCCCAACCCCCAAATATAAGACTTTTGGTTTTAAAAATTACTCTCTTACTTCCCCTCTTTGCCCCCAAGGAAAAATTTCCCTTTTTTTCCACAGACTCCTAAGTCCCCCCCACTCCCTTTTTTTTCCCCTAAATAAATTCTATGATTCACCTCATCTTTAATAGACCCACCCCGCTGACACGCCACCCCCAAAATACCGAAACATTCACCTCCTCCTTACTCTCTCCCTCCAATTTATATTCAATTTTTCACCTAACCCTTTTTTTTTTATACCTCTAACCTTACTCTTTCCTGTATTCCACGTTTAATTTTCTTTTTTTGGGCACACCCAAACCCAAATTCATTATCCACCAATCTCTGCAACTTCTTTTCCCAGAATCTCCCCAAAGACCCACAGTGTCATCAAAAAAAAGAACTGTGCCCAACTCCCACTTTGTGTGTGATTCTTTACCCTTTTAACTCCACGCCTCTTGCCAAAGGGACCCCCCTTTTTACTTTCTTTACAACCATCTAAAATATATTAAACAACCCCGGGGGACATCACACATCCTTGTCTAAGGGCCTTTCTTTTACTGGGGGAAAAAATTTCCCTCTTTCCTTAAAATACTCTAACTTGACCCTCACTATCCTCGGGAAAAAAAATTTTTCACTGCTTTCAAATAACCCACCTCCTACACCAACATTGCAACATCTGCCAAATTTTCCCCCCCCATCCACCCCCGTCAAAAACCCTTTTCAAAACCAAAAAATGCCCCAAAAACCTCTTTGCCTTTTTCTAAAAAACTGTTTCACTTATATGTTTCACTGTAAAAAAACCCGGGCCCCACACCCCCACCTTTCCTAAAAACCTCCTTCTTTATCTGTATCCTATTCTCTGTCCCTTTCTTTAAAATTTTTTCCCAAAAATAACTCTACAAAACACTTTTTCCCGGGGATACTCCCCAGACTTATCCCCCCAAATTTTTTACTCTCTTTTACCCCTTTTTCCCCTTTTTACAAAAAGGGAAATATGCATGCTCTCTGCAAACCCTAGGTTTCCTTACCCTCTTCCCAAAATTTATTAAATAATTGCACCAAAACCCCTCCCAAAAACTATATCCCCCCCTGCTTTTAACATTTTATCTTTATCCCATCAATCCCGGCTTTCCCTTAAACCCCCCTTTTTTTTTACCTACTGGGCCCCACGAACTTCCCCCACAAATCACAACTGGCCCCTCCTCACCCTACAAGATGTTATTTTCCTTTCCTTTTCCCTATACACGAAAAACAGCTTCCCTATCTTCCCTCAACATTTTTAAAAATTTCCTCAAAATATTCCCCACTTCCCCAATTTCCCCCTAAAACCCCCATTTTAAAAAACTCCCCTCTCCCATTTTTAAAAAGACAAATCCATTTGTTCTTAGGCCCTTTTTAAATTGTTAATCTCACCCCCAAAATTTTTTTTTTTCCAAAAAAAAAAAATTTTTTTGATAACATTTTCACCCCTCTTTCATTTGCTCTCTTTTTACATTGCTTCAACCACTCTCTTTAAACCCCTTCTTTTTCTCCATATATCTTCCCCCCCTTTCATCACTTTTTACTTTTTAAAAACTTCCAAAATGCTAATTTTTTTTCCCTTACTACTCTCTTTACATCAAACATTCCACCCATCGCTTTCCCCTTTCCCCCCCCCAAACCCCCTTTCCTTTTAACCAAAAAACTTCGCTGAACACTCTAACACACTTTTTTTAAACCCCACCCCCTACCCTTCGACCCCCCTTTCCTATCTCTCATTAGCCCTCTACCTCCAAAAAGCTGTTTATATCTTTCCCTAAAATGCCTCCCCCTTTTAGTTTAATTTAAAACCTTTACCCCCTTTTCCCCGATGCTTCTATTTCCTTGTATCCCATCTACCTTTTACTCTCAGGTAGCTACAACTAGAAAGTGATCTATATATCTGTGGCCCCTCTTAAAAATTACATCCTGAAAGTCTCTCAACATCTTTTTACCAATCAAATCCCAAAACACTGTCATTTGCCCTAATAATATCTTGTATCTTATTTTCCCCTTTTTTTAAAATATAAATTACCCATAACTAAACCCCTTTCTAACAAAGTTCATCAAAAGGGGTTCCCCCTTACATTTAAAACCTGGCCCCCCCAAAATTCCTACCCCACCCTCCCCTTAAAAAATTTCTCCTCTTTAGCTTTGGGCCCCCCACCACAATTACTCCCACTTGGGTTTAAAGGGTCCTTAATTCACTAAAACTCCCAAAATCTCTCTCTCCCTCTGCATTCCTCTCTTCTCCAGGGGCATATATATATATATATATATATAATATTATATATATATATAATAATATATATATTTATATATAAATTATTTAATATATATATATATATATATAAATATATAAATTAATTATATTATAGTAATATATATATATATATAAATTATTTAATTATATATTATATATATATATAAATTTTTAAAATATATATATATATAAATAATATATATATATATAAATATATATATATATAATAATTTTAATAAATAATTGTAGGTAGTGGGGGTTTGGGACCCCAGCAACCGCCCAGGGAGGTCTACCGTCCCGCCAATGAGTGTAAAACGAAAGCCTTTAAATTTTTTTACAGATGTAGGATTTCTGGTGTCTTTTGTCGTCTCATAAATATCAAAAATTACAGGTATGTCTTCCCCTTCTACTTACACTTAGGGCACACTACACATCTGTACAAGAATATATACCCCACCCCTTGGGTTTTCTTCTATTTTTTTTTCAAATTTTGTTCTTGTTTATTTCCTCTTATCTCATTGGGGAAGTGGAACAGAATTCTTCCTCTTAAGCCAGGTGTCGTAAGAGGCGACAAAAAATGCCGGAAGAAGGGGCTGAAACCCCCCTTCTTCCTTTTATTACTAAATAAAAAAGGAGAAACTTTATTTTTTCCTTTTGGGCCACCCTACCCGGGTGGGTAGGCTGTATGTTGAAAGAAAGAAGATATATATAATATATATATAATTAAATATAAAAAAATATATTTTTAAAAATTATATAAAATAATATTTAAATTATATATAAAATATAATTAAATTTATATATAATATATAAAAAAAAATAACAAAATTTTAAAAAAAAATATAATTATATTATATATATATATATATATATATATTTATTAAATATATATATATATATATAATAAAAATATATTTATGTATATGTATATGTTTATATATAAAAATTATTTATTATATATATATATATATATATATATATATATATATAATATATAAAAAATATAAAAAAATTATATTTATATATATATATATATAAATTTCGATCATGGCTTAAAATGCAAGTTCATTTTGCCTAAGGACAAGTAAAAATTTTGTGTTTTCAAAAATTTCGCCAAAAAAAATTCTAACCTAACGAAAGAAATATATTTCACTGGGTTTTTTTAGTATTTAAAATTTTGTAAAACAAATTAAAATATATGTAGTTTGGTTTAGGGTAAAATAAATTGTTTTGTTAAAAAAGGTTAGAAGTTTTTTAAGTTTTTTGGAGCAAAATTAAAAAATTTTTTTCATTAACATTAATTAAAAAAATTTATTTTAAACGTAAAAGAAAATTTCAAGAAAGACTTAATTTTAAATGATTCTTTCCCAATTGACCAGTTTTACATATTCGGGACGACATAAACATAATTAATATTTTATATTATTATTAAAATATATAAAATAATAAATATATATACATATAATAACATAATATATATATAATTTTATTAAATATAATATATATATATATAAATATTTAAAAATAATATATATATACATATAATGTCGTGCCGAATAGGCAAATTTGCGATCTTGGCTTAAATAGCAAACGCTATCTTGCATATAGGCAAGTGAAAATTTGTATGCAGAAATTCGCCAAAACTTCTGAACCAAAGGGAAAAATGTATTTATTGGTTTGTTTAGTATTAAATTTTTGAAAAACAAATCTAAAATATATTTTATTGGGATGCTAAAAAAAAAAGTTTTTTGTTTAATAAGGTTTGGTAAGTTTTCTAAGAATCTTTTTGGTGCAAAATTAAAAAAAAAATTTTCATTAACATTAATGAAAAAAATTAATTTTTTAAAAAAGTAAAGGAAATTTTGGAAAGGACTTAATTTTAAATGGTTCTTGCAACTGACCGTTTTACATATTTGGGGCGACATATAATAATATAATATATATATTTTAATATTATTTTATATATATTTTATATATATAATATATATAATAATTGTAGGTAGTAGGTTGGTACACGCAACCCCCCAGGGGGGTATACCGCCCGCCAAGTGAGTGTAAAACGAAAGCCGTAATTTTTTTACATGATGGTAGGATTGCTGGTGTCTTTTGTCTGTCCAAAAAAATATGCAAAATTACAGGTAGTCTTGCAACTTTTACTTACACTTTGTCACATACACATAGTGTACAACAATATTACACCCCCCTTTTGGGTTTTCTTCTATTTTTTTTTCAATTCTTGTTTTTTTATTTTCCCCTTATCTCTTGGGGAAGTGAACAAATTTTTTCCCCGTAACCATGCGTGGGCGAAGAGGGGGACTAAAATGCCCGGGAAACAAGGGGGTATAACCCCTTCTCCGTATAAAATACTAAATATATAAGGAGAAACTTTTTGTTTTTCCTTTTTGGGGCCCCCCTATCTCGGTGGGGTATGGGTGGTATGTTGAAAAAAGAAAATATATAAATAATAATAAATAAATTATATATATATATATATAAAATAAATATATATATAAATATATATATAATATATATTTAAAAATATATAAATATATAATATATATATAAAATTATATATAATATTAAAATTAATATTATTTTAAAATATAAATATCATATATAGTATAATATAAATATATATATATAATATATAAATATATTTAATTTTAAAAATTTAAAAAATATAATAATATATTTTTTGTTAGTTAGATTATTTTTAAATATAATAAAAATTAATTTTTAAATATAAAAATTTATTAAATATAATATATATATAAATATATATATAAATTTTATATAATATATGCGATCAGGCTTAAATACAACTTTTTCATCTTGCATATAGGAAAAACGTAAAAAATTTTTGTTTCAATTTTCGCCAAAAAATTCTGAACCAACGAAAGAAATATATTTCACGGGGTTTTGTTAGTTTTAAATTATTGTAAAAAATTTTAAAATATATGAGTTTTTTTGGGCAAAATAAATTGTTTTGTTAAAAAAGGTTAGAAAGTTTTCTAAGTTTCTTTTGGGGCAAAATTAAATTTTTTTACATTAACTTTAAATTTAAAAAAATTTTATTTTTAAACGTATAAAAAAAATTTCAAGAAAGATTTAAATTTTTTAAAATGGTTCTTCCAAAATTGACCAGTTTTACATATTGGGCACGAAAAATTACATATATATATATATAATAAAATATAAAATATATATTATATTAAAAATAATACAATATATATACATACAATAATATATATAAAAATATATATATATAATATATATATATATTAATTATATATATAAATATATACATATATATGTCGTGCCAAATAGGCAAACTTGCGATTTTGGTTTAAATAAAACGCCACTTGCCAATAGGACAATGAAAATTTGTGTATGCAGAAATTTTCGCCAAAAATCATCTGAACCAAGGGAAAAAATTATTTCTTTTTTTTTTTGTATTAAATTTTTTTAAACAAATCTAAAATATATTTAGTTGGGTTATGCAAAATAAATTGTTCTTGTTATAATAAGGTTGGGAAAGTTTTCTAAAATTTTTTGGTGAAAAATTTAAAAAAAATTACATTAACTTTAATAAAAAAAAATATATCTTTAAACGTAAAGAAAAATTTTTGGAAAGGACTTATTTAAATGAGTTCTTGCAACAACCATTTTTAACAATCGGCGCGACATAAAATATATATAATATTATATATATATATATATATATAATAATATATTATTATATATATATAAAAATATATAAATAAATATATAAAAGTAGGTAGTAGTTGGTACACAGCAACCCCCAGGGAGGTACACCTCCTGCCAAGTGGTGAAAAAAAACGAAAGCCTGAAATTTGTTTTTACATGATGGTAGGATTGCGGGTGTTTTTGTCGTCTCATAAATATAAAATTACGGGAGTTTTTGCAACTTCTCTTACATTTAGGTCACACTACACAACGTGTACAAGCATACAAAACACACCCCTCGGGTTTTCTTCTATTTTTTTTTCTAATTTTTGTTTTTTGTTTATTCCCTCTTACTCCAGGGGGAAGTGGAACAGAATTTTTTCCTTTTAAAGCCATGGGTTCGTAAAAGGCACTAAAATCCCGGGAAGAAAGGGGGCTAGTAACCCCTTCTCCTGTAAATAACTAAAATAAAAGAAAACTTTATTTTTTTTCCTTTTTGGGGGGGCCCCCCTATCAAGGGGGAAATGGCTGTATTTAAAGAAAAAGAAAAAATATAAATAAATATATATTATTATATATAATATATTATATTATAAATATAATATAATATACATATAAAATATAAATATAATATATAAATATATAATATATATATAAATATAATATATATACACACACACACACAAAAATATAAAATAAAATATATATAATATATAAATATATAATATTATATAATATATATAATATATATATATATATAATAATTATTATTTTAAATATAAAAATATATAAATATAAAAAAAAAAATTAAAATTTATAAAATTATAAATAACAAATAATGTATATATAATATATATATATATATATAAAAAAAATATTATAATATATATATAAAGTTATTATATGATAGTTATAAATATATATATATATATATATAAAAATATAAATAATATAATATATATATATATAAACATAAAAAAATAAAATATAATAATAATAAAATATAAATAAATATATATATATATATGTCTGCCGAATAGGCAAAACTTGCGATCTTGGCTTAAATTGCAACGTTCATCTTCCCAAAATTAGGAAAAGGAAAATTTGTGTTTTCAAAAATTTTCGCCAAAAAAATTTCTAAACCTAACAAAAAAAAATTTTTTTTAAAACTGGGTTTGTTTAGTATTAAATTAATGAAACAAATCAAAATATATGTATTGATTTAGGCTAAAATAAAGTGTTCTTGTTTAAAAAAGGTTAGGAATTTTCAAAGATTTTTTTTGGAGAAAATAAAATTTCTACATTAACATTAATTAAAAAAATTTATCTTCAAACTAAAAAAGAAAATTTCAAGAAAGACTTAATTTAAAATGAGTTTTTGCAAATTGACCAGTTTTACTATTGGGGCACACATAACACCACACACACAATATATATTTTTAAATATATATATATAAATATAATATAAATAAATATATATATAAAATATATATAATATATATAAAAACAAAATTTTAAATACTTTACATATAATAATATATATATAATAAATATAAATTATAAAATAAAATTAAATATTATATATATTATAAAATTATGTATAT
>NC_069411.1:33361841-33376841 GCF_026875155.1 Cherax quadricarinatus | reverse complement strand
ATTTTGGGCACGCGGCCCACCGCCGGGGAGCTGGACGAAGTATTCGAGATGTAGCTCTGAGTTACCTATGTTGTTTTACTTTCTATCGTATTTTTGTGAATGCTTTGTCAATGTATTTTGTCTTTAAATAAAATATATATAAAATGTAGGGGGTGGTAGGAGAAAATTCTCAAACAGCTTCAGGGAGAACCTTGAGTTTTCCCTGAAGCAAGTTTATTCTTTTCTCTGAGGATGAGGGCCCTATAACAGTTCTAGAGGTGGTACCTCCCTATGTAATATATATATATATATATATATATATATATATATATATATATATATATATATATATATATATATATATATATATATATATATATATATATATATATATATATATACATATATATATTATATATAATATATTATATATATATATATATATATATATATATTATATAAAACTGTTGTCCAGAGGGCTGAGGAAGGGTTGTTGAGGTGGTTCGGACATGTGGAGAGAATGGAGCGAAACAGAATAACTTCAAGAGTGTATCAGTCTGTAGTGGAAGGAAGGCGGGGTAGGGGTCGGCCTAGGAAAGGTTGGAGGGAGGGGGTTAAAGGAGGTTTTGTGTGCGAGGGGCTTGGACTTCCAGCTGGCATGCGTGAGCGTGTTTGATAGGAGTGAATGGAGACAAATGGTTTTTAATACTTGACGTGCTGTTGGAGTGTGAGCAAAGTAACATTTATGAAGGGGTTCAGGGAAACCGGCAGGCCGGACTTGAGTCCTGGAGATGGGAAGTACAGTGCCTGCACTCTGAAGGAGGGGTGTTAATGTTGCAGTTTAAAAACTGTAGTGTAAAGCACCCTTCTGGCAAGACAGTGATGGAGTGAATGATGGTGAAAGTTTTTCTTTTTCGGGCCACCCTGCCTTGGTGGGAATCGGCCAGTGTGATAAAAATATATATATATATATATATATATATATATATATATATATATATATATATATATATATATATATATATATATATATATATATATATATATATTATATGTGTATATTTATATATTATATATATATATGTGTGTGTGTGTGTGTGTGTGTGTGTGTGTATATGTCGTGTCGAATAGGTAAAACTTGCGATTTTGGCTTAAATAGCAACGCTCTTCTTGCCGAATAAGGTAACCGAAAATTTGTGTAAGCAATAATTTCGCAAAAATCATTCTCAACCTAACGATAAAAATTAAGTATAAGCTCACGCCTGTCCGTCTAACAGTTTCCTCTTTACGTATTTCATCAAAAATGAAATATCTAAATGAATGGAAAACTACAGTAATTGCAACAGCAAAAGCTTTATAGCAAACAGGAACAAAACAGGAACAAAACCAACAAAAACAAGAACAAGAAAGCCACAATACCGAAAAACCAGGTACGTGGTCAACCAATACCAAGAAGCCGCTGTACTCTGTACACCGTGGTAAAACACAAATAAACATCCATTAATACACAACAGGAATGTCGACAACTAAAAGAGCAAAACACATGAACAGCACATACATAGTAACGTTAGAATATGCGTACTTGGACTTCAGCAATGTATATTTGAGTAGAATAAACAAAAAAATCCCCAAAAAATAAAGCTTTACGTGCATAGAGGGTCAGAGAAATTTATCACACGGGAGGTCTCTGGAATGGACAATTTATGGGGTTTGAAGATTATCGCTTGTCTGAATATTTCAGCGGCACGTCGGCAAGCGTCTTTAGAAAAGCTAACATATTTTATGCATTGAAGAAAAATAAAAACAAGAGAGTTCGATCGCTTACACACGTGGAAACATGCTCTGGAGCACATCCAAGCAACATACGTTGAATAGCAAACAGACACACACACACACACACACACACACACACACACACACACACACACACACACACACACACACACACACACACACACCACACACACACACACACACACACACACACACACACACACACACACACACACACACACACCACACACACACACACACACACACACTCACACACAAAATATAAGTAAAACAAAGAATACGTTAAGATATTTCTTACACCGTCCACAGTTAACAAGAAGTAACAATTTATCGTATAGAAAAAAGCAGTGAAGGAAAATCTGTTTAAGGGTATTTCTTTATATGCTTTAAGAAAACTGGAATAATCCCCAAGAGGAGAGAGAGTTGTTGCCGAAGTTACTGGAAACTTTGAACTTCAATATGACGCCGAAGAGCTAAATACGGAGCACCATGAACTTGAAGTATGTTTACTTCTCTAACGAGAAATAAATAACAACAAACGAATCATCCCACACAGATGAGCACAAATCAGAAATAGATCATTCCAAAAAAGTGATAATAAATAAATGATCTCAAATACGTGATGACAGATTAGCAACACAAACTGATATTTACAAACATGTAAGCACTAGAAAAAAACACACAAAAAAAAAAACCCAAAAATTGTAGCAAATGGGGCAATTACAAGTAGGTGATCACGCGATACCTTTTTCCATTCTGCTGATTGTGGGGTAACCAACTTTTGTGGTAAAATATATATTATTAATATTTATATATATATATTATATATTATTATTATATATATTTATATATATATATTTATTTATATATATATATATATATATATTATATTAAACATAAGAAAGGAGGATCACTGCAGCAGGCCTGTTGGCCCATACTAGGAAGGTCCTTTACAATCCATCCCACTAACAAAACATTTCCCCAAAACTCAATTTTCATGCTACACAAGAAATAAGGTTTGTAACTCTATCCTCATTTGCAAGTCCCTTTTCAATAAAACCCTCTATCATGTATTTATCCAACCTAAATTTGGGAAACTGCCAAGCCCTTTGCCTCAATACCCAACTGGTAGATGCTCAATCTTTCATACCCTTTGAAAACAATACTTTCCTATGTCCTGGTCTAAATCTAAAACTTGTCTAATTTAAATCCATTACTGCGGGTTCTTCTTGGAGACATACCCTCAAGATCTTATTAATATTCCCTTTATTAATACCCTCTTCCTTTTATCCCACTTCGATCATGTCTCCCCTATTCTTCGTCTAACAAGTGAATGTAATTTAAGAGTCTTCAGTCTTTCTTCATAAGGAAGATTTTAATGCTATGTATTAATTTAGTCATTCTCGCTGAATGTTTCTAGGGGATATTTATGTCCATTCGGTAACATGGGGACCAGAATATATATATATATATTATATTTTTATATATTATTTTATATTTATATATATATATATATATATATATATATATATATATAATTTATATATATATATATATATATATTTATATATATATATAATATAATTAAATTATATATATATTATATTATATATAAATATTATATATTTTATATAATTATATATATATATTATATATATATTTTATATATATATATATATATATTATTATAGCCCTTCGTACCTTGTCCTAAGGTTCGTAGGTTCGAGTCTCCATCAGCCAGGATCAGTGTTTGTGTTATTTCGCTGCTCTCACGAATTCCTTGCATGTATATATATATAATATATTTATATATATATATATTATTTATATATATATATATATATATATATTATATATATATATATTTTATATTATATATATATATATATATATATATATATCGTCCCGAATATGTAAAACTTGTAAATTTAGCAGAATCTTTTTAAAATTTTAAGTCCTTTCCAAAATTTTCTTTTATACGTTTAAAGATATATTTTCTTCATTAATGTTGATGAAATAATTTATAATTTTGCACCAAAAGGAACATAGAAAACTTACCTAACCTTATTATAACAAGCGCAATTTATTTTAGCCTAACCCAACTAAATATATTTTAGATTTGTTTACAGTAACTTAATACTAAACAGAGTGAAATATACTTTTTTCGTTAGGTTCAGAATGATTTTGGCGAAATTATTGCATACACAAATTTTCACTTGTTCTATATGGCAAGATGAGCGTTGCTATTTAATCCAAGATCGCAAGTTCTGCCTATTCTTAAAACGCCGGAGCCACAATGAAGCAGTCTCTTACATCTGAAGAGCAGATCTAGAGTGTACCTGGACTCTAGCAGATGGATGCGAACCAGGAGGAAGCAAGCAGCCAGGGAAATGGCACGGCTGGCAATACTAGGAGAGGCAAGTGTCGGTCATGCTTACAGCTTCGTTGTCTCAACTCTAATGGTTTCCTCCGCAAACACGGTAGTTGCCCTGGTTCAGGATGTCCTCCTGTGGAAAGTGATGATCCAGAGCCACCTCAGGCACCTGAACCCACTCCAACAGATTTCATCTCATCAGACAATCTCTTGGAAGCAATTAAAGCAACAGGTACTAGGACACTCTCACATATTCCCAAAGCAGCCCGTCCACACGCAGCTGGGAAACTTACAGACTCCTGAAAAAAGAAAAACGATGGTTCCACTAACTTAAATGCTCCACCAACCATCAAGGCATGGCACAACTTGCTACTTTTTGGCAATGTCTGCTTAGCTGTGCCGGAAAGAAGGGGAAAGAGGCTAGCCTCAATGATAATTAAATCCTTAAGAGATTTTCCTAGAGTTGATAACCTCATTCGCCTTCCCCGTCAACACAAAAAAGGGAGAGGGAGAACCCCCATTCACTCTACTGACAGTGAAAAAGTCAGAGTCCAAGTGAGCAAGAAAATTGAAGAGGGCAACACAGTGGGGGCAATCGGGAATTATTACCAGTGAAGATACAGTTGCTCCAGGGATGCTGACACGGCTGAAGCACTTAGAGGAAAGCACCCTGCCAGGGAAACCAGTGGCACCAACAGTTCCAACACCTCTGTCCCCACTATGGAACCATTGACTGTGGAAGACTTAGACATTTACAAAGCAATAATGTCGTTCTCATCTGGCTCTGCTGGGGTTAACTGGAATAAGGCCACAGCATTTAAAGGAAATGGTTAATCCAGTTATTGGGGGAAATTGCAGAGGACACTGCTTTCAGAGATCACAAGGTTCGTCAACATTTTCCTTGGTGGTTGATTTCCCGATGAAATTAGACCTTTCTTTTTTGGTGCAACACTTTGTGCACTTAAAAAGAAGGATGGAGGAATTCGGCCAATGCAGTAGGGGAACACGTTACGCCCCCTCGTATCCAAAGCTGCTGTCCGAAGTATTCGTGCACAGGCAGCCATGATGCTTCAACCAAAACCAGCTTGGCTTTGGGGGCTCTCAAGGAAGTGAAGCAGCGGTTCATGCAACAAGGGGGGTATATCAACAACCTGCCTGAGGACAATGCAGTGGTTAAAATTAGATTTCAAGAATGCGTTCAATCTCCTGAAAAGAGACGTGGTATTAGCAACAGTACAAGAACAAATTTTCCCCGGTCTCCTCCCCTTTTTTTTCAGCTGGGTATAGCAAGGAATCAATGCTTCTCTTTGGAGAGCATGAAATCACATCATCGGAGGGTGTCAACAATGAGATCCTCTTGCACCATTTCTCTTCTGTATAGCAGTTAGGGAAATCACAGTCAGACTGACCAGCGAGCTAAACATCTGGGTTTCCCAGATGATGGACACTAGAGGTACAAAGGAGTCCCTCATACATGACCTTTCACAGGTAATGCCGGGGACAAGAAATGGGTCTCGTCCTGAATCCCTCCAAATGTGAAATCATCTCAGTCAGTCAACAAGTGATTAAATGCAGTGAGATCAAAACTACCAGGAGCAGCAGTCATTGCCCCCACAAATAGTGTCTTGCTAGGAGCACCCCTGGGAAGCAATGCCATGACACAATTCTCAGGAAGAAATTGGAAGAGTTTAAAGGGGAATGGAACAACGAATAGGCAATCTGCACACCCACGATGCCTTGTACCTTCTCACAAAGTGCTTGAGTCTGCCCAGGTTGACATATTTCCTAAGATGTGCACCTTCATATGATAACCCTATACTGCACGAATATGACAGTATTCTGAGGCAGATTTTTAGAAAGTAACTTAAAACCCCTTTCTCTAGAAGACGGGCAGTGGAACCAAGCTACACTTCCAGTTTAGACTAGGAGGCATTGGTGTCCGCAAGTCATCACGATTGCGTTACCTGCTTTTCTGTCCTCGTGTATTGCATCCAGAGAGCTTGTAGCAGCGATTCTCCCTGAACATCTTAGGGACAAGATTGGAGTCCAGGACCAAAAAATTTATTGACGGAGCAATGATCTGGGTAATCTAACGGGCTCAGAAAACCAGACCTGCTCCCCCCAACAACTACAAACAAACGCACTGGGATGGTTCGTATGGAAATATAGCCTCAACAATTTTCTTCAGAGTGTGTCAGGAAAGGATTAGAGCCCCCCTGGAGTGAGAAGCCCTCATGAAGGGATCTTTCTGTTGGCTGTTCCAACTCCAGCCTTTGGGCACACGCCTCGACCCACGACCCCAGACCTCCGCATCGGTGTTGCCCTTCGACTTGCCGCCCCTATTCTCGCCGAAACACAGGTGTATTTGTGGGAGTGAAGCAGCAGACCGATTCGGGTACCATAGTTTGTGTGCCGTAAATCCGAGGGAAAGATTGCAAGACATGAGGAGGTTAATAACATTATCAAGAGGAGCCTCAAACAGCTGGATGCCCAGCGTAAGGGAGCCACCCCAACTATGCAGATCTGACGGCAGCCAGAAGCGTCCAGACAGTTCACCCTTCAAGCCTGTACAGATGGGAAGCAGGTGGTGTGGGGGCTATACATGTGCATCTATCTTGGCTGATACCTATCTCCAATACACCAAGGAGGAAGGAGGGGCAGCTGCCGCTTAGGGAGTCCCAAAAGTCTAGAAAATATGGAGAAACTTGCCCATCATTATATGTTTTTTCCCATAGGCTCAGAGACCCTTGGTCATGGGGAAAGAAGTGCATCTAAATTCCTTAAGGAGCTGGGAAAAAAGACTCATCAGGGTAACTAGGGATCCCAAGGGGAGCTAGTTTTCTGTTCCCCGCGGCTCAGTGTGGCTGTTCAAAGGGGTAATGCCTGCTGTATTTTGGGCACACGCCCCAGCTCTGAGGAGCTGGATGAGATTTTCGCCTTATTTAAACGGTGAACACACGTAACAACATGTACCTTATATGCCCCTTTATATCAACAATGTATCTTTTAAAAATTTCTGTCCATTTATGTATAAAAATTTTCCTATTGGTAAAAAAATTATACAAAAAGATGGGGTGGTAGGGGAAGGGAATATTCAAACGGCTTCAGGAAAAAAATCCAAATATTCTTCCTTGAAGCCTTTTTACCACTTATACATAATATTTTTATTTATATATATTAAATTTTTATATATATTATATTTATATATTTTTAATATTTTTATATAATATATATATATATATATTTATTATATTTATATATTAAAATTTATATGCAAAGATACAGTAAAAGGTGATTTCAAAATATGCAAAACAACCACTCTTAAGAATAGAGAAATTCAAGCGCTTTCGTGACTACTCAATTTAAAGGAAAATATAAAAGTGAAGCATCCAAGGAAGCTATTGGGGGGCGGCGCACCTCACTACGATCCCACAAGGTTTTTAAACACGTGAGCGCGGCACCAATTTGGATGGTTTTTCCCCAAAACCCCCCCAAGCTATTTTTTGTCCAGTGTTTAAAAAATTCTACCAAATTCTTTAAATTATAAATGGATTAATTTTTTAAAAAAAAAAGGAAAATTATATTTTATTGTCAAAACTGCTTTTTATGAAAAAGATTTTTTTTTATTCCTGTCGCCATGGATTTGTTTGTACTACTTTTTAACTTTTTGAAAATAAATTGGAGGTTAAAATCTCTTAAATGAAAAAATGAGCATTGGAATCTTGCCAGTTCTAATGTATATTTATGTTGTTTTAATTTAGTTCGAGTTTTTTTCCAGTTTGCCCGTAAAAAAATTTATCGCAAATTTTAAAAGGAAATCTTATGAACATCCATCAGCTTTTTGGGGGGGGAATTCTTTTCAAAAATTTTTTTTACTTATAAAGTTTTTTGAATACAATTTTAATTTTAAAAAAATCTTAAGAAGAGAAGGCATATAAACCCCAAGTTTTCATGGAAAGGGAGAAAAAAACATATTTTGTTGAATAAGGGGGTTTTCCCCCTTTTTTGGATTAAAAAAAGTGTTCTGCATCTTTAAAGATTTATCAATTTTATTTCTTGGGGATTTTAAAACATTACTATTTCTAAATTTTGGTATTTCCCCATCTATGAACTCAGGACTACAAAACGTTTTAAATCTCAAAAAATTGTGAGGGAAAAAAAAGACAGTTTGACTTATTTGAGCGAGGGGTAATGTGGCATAGGACGTTATTAGGTTTTCTGTAATTTTTAAAAATTTTAATTTATTTTACCCCTTTAAAAATTAAAAAATCTAGAAAAAGGGAATGAGTTATTTTCTTCAAATCAACAGTAAAGTTTATAGAATGGGTAAGTATTTAATTTTTCCAAGAAAATGGTGTTATCTACATTTTTTTGGGATAAGAACAAAATATCTAACTATCTGAACCATTTTGCTCTATTAGGGAGGATTGTGTTAAGCAACCTTGTTTCAAAAAATTCCATGTATATATGCAAAACAACCACTGTGAAAGAGTAGTGAAATTCCAAGCGCTTTCGTGGCTACTCACATTGTCAAGTTCTTTGACAATGTGAGTAGTCACGAAAGCGCTTGGAATTTCACTACTCTTTCACAGTGGTTGTTTTGCATATTTTAAAATCACCTGTTTACTGTGATCTTATTGTATATATTATATATATATTATATATATATATATATATATATATATATATATATATATATATATATATATATATATATAAATATATATATATATTATAATAGATTTATATATATGTATATATATATATATATATATATATATATATATATATATATATATATATATATATATAAAATATATATATATATATATATATATATATATATATATATAACATAGCAACAGCACCAATTATATTATAAATTATTTTTTTCTCGATGTAATTTACAGCACGAATCATCAAGTTATTTTGTATAGTGACACTTGGTTCACTTTTCCTCATAATCCGTACTTCACCACCTTAACCACACTTCTCCTGTCTTACCTAAACCTTATTTACGATAACCTTGTTTACCTCTTTTCGTAACACTCCTTCCTCAATGTTCCTTACTACATACACCTTTATCACCTCACCCTACCTTCCCAGACCTTCATAATTTTTCCTTCCTCGTGCCTCTTACCTCACATTTCTTATAAGACCTTCCTTACCTTATTATGTTTTCCTTGCTTCACCTTCGTCACCTGGCTCTCCTTCCTAATTTATCTGGTTTGTTTACGAACGTGAATCTTTCTAATTAAAAATGGCGAGCTACAATTATTCTTGTTTTTTCTTCGTAACAATTATATTTACTGTTGGACTCCTTATAAGTTTTCAAGTAATTTTTTTATCATGGATATGCTTGTCTTGAAAACTGCAAGGCCCCGATGTGTTTAGTGCTTCCCCATGAATATGTAAATAATATCAATACCACCTAGCAAGAGTAGAGTAATTTTTCAGTTGTTATCTGTTCGTGTCATTTTTTTATTTATTTACAAATCTTTCTGGTTTGACTCAGTTTCAAGAATTTATGTCTTAACAACGTTTCAACCTTACCTGAACATTTCAGCCACTCGACACATAATAATGGTCCGAGATTGACCTAAAAGTCTTGCAAATTTCTTCTACAAATTGTTATTTGTGAATTGCTGCAGTCACGGTATTATGACTTTTTTTCCTTTCAGACTCACGTTTTCAAGTCGGTTTTTCAATTTTATATCCTGGAGTTTATTTAAACTTGTATATTTAAGAAAATACTAAGCAATTACTTTATATTTCTATCACAAAATTACTTGAATTACTGCTCTGTCTCTCTGTATATTCAAGAATACTCTGCTATGCTGGCAACAATTCCTGAGTATTCCCCCCTGTCTTAAATCATAATTCTCTAAATGTATATTGTTATTGGTTTACGTCTTTCAAGTAAGTTATTGTCAGCAGTAAATCAACCCTTAAACCTTGAATACTATCAGTAATTCATGTGTCATATATATCATTGTTTGTCCAACGATCTCCCTTCCCTTCCCTCTTCCTGTTCAAATCCCTCCTTCCAAACTCCTCCCAATCCATCTCATACCCACTCGCTAACCCTAATCCCCAGCCCTAATCCCAGTTTCCATTTCTATGTTTACTCCCTCCTCTTTGTCTCGCTCTCTCCCCTTGTGTGATTATATAGAGTATATTATGATCACCTATTTGTAGTTATAGGAGCAAATCTACTGTCGTAGTGTTCAGTCTACACTGACTAATTTGGTATGAGTTTTAGAAAATTTTAAAGTAGATGTAGTACATAATAATTCTTTCTGTGTCTCATTCCAGCAATCGTCCATTATTTGTGATTTATGTTTTATATTATGATGATAAAAGTGCAATAAAGACTTGTCGATGTTGAAGGGTAACTCACACGTAAACAAGAAAACATCAGTGGAAATATTCAGTCTAATTTCCATTGGTGTTGTCTTGTTTACATGTTTTATAGCATCATTTCGGGACTGTTTTTCTTAGTTTATATTTTTGGTAGTTTGTTTTACCCTTGAGTGGTGCTAAGAAATCTACTTTATTTTTTAATATAATTCTTGTGATCTTATATGTATTGTCACTTCACTTTTCGCCACACAACCCAGCGAAGATATTTTTACTGTTTTTAATTTTCCTTAGTTACTCATAGGCCCCCAATTTGCAGTCCGTTTTTGATTTTGTTTATATATTACGCTATTTTTTGGGGAAAGGTAAGAACACTACACAACTGGAAAACAATTAAATTTTGAGGAAACTTATATTTTTTCAAGTCGTATTTTAACATTTTGCAAATCCATATATTCTGATGTTAACTTGAAGCTTGTCGGCGTAATGTTTTTCTCAATGATGTATCAATGAAATTCTTTTGATAACTAATTAATGCCTATGATCACTAGTTGATCATTCTCTCTGTCGTACACTTTATAATGATTCATTCAATTTACATTTTCCATGTAACTTTATTTGATTTTCTGCACTACTTCCTTTTTTCAATTGTCTTTCTATTTCCTCAGTTAAATCAAGTATTGTTTAAGGGATTTGCAATATTTTTTCAGAGGCTTTTTCATCGTTATGGAACATATTCATATAATTTTTATTTCCTTTCAGCAAATCATCTCTATAACTTGAAAATATTTTCTTGCTGGACCTCTTTGGTGATACCCTTCCTTGGTGAGTCACCCTGCCTTGGTGAGTCACCCTGCCTTGGTGAGTCACCCTGCCTTGGTGGGTCACCCTGCCTTAGTGGATGTCCCTGCCTTGGTGAGTCACCCTGCCTTGGTGAGTCACCCTGCCTTGGTGGATCACCCTGCCTTAGTGGATGTCCCTGCCTTGGTGAGTCACCCTGCCTTGGTGGATCACCCTGCCTTAGTGGATGTCCCTGCCTTGGTGGATCACCCTGCCTTGGTGGATCACCCTGCCTTGGTGGATCACCCTGCCTTAGTGGATGTCCCTGCCTTGGTGAGTCACCCTGCCTTGGTGGATCACCCTGCCTTGGTGAATCACCCTGCCTTGGTGGATCACCCTGCCTTGGTGGATCACCCTGCCTTGGTGGATCACCCTGCCTTGGTGGATCACCCTGCCTTGGTAGATCACCCTGCCTTGGTGAATCACCCTGCCTTGGTGGATCACCCTGCCTTGGTGAATCACCCTGCCTTGGTGAATCACCCTGCCTTGGTGGATCACCCTGCCTTGGTGGTTCTCCCTGCCTTGGTGGTTCTCCCTGCCTTGGTAGATCTCCCTGCCTTGGTGGATCACCCTACTTTGATGAATCACCCTGCCTTGATGGATAGCCCTGCCTTGGTGGATCACCCTGTCTTGGTGGATCACCCTGCCTTGGTGGATCACCCTGCCTTGGTGGATCACCCTTCCTTGGTGGATTACCCTCCTTGATGGATCACCCTGCCTTAGTGGATCACCCTGCCTTGGTGGATTACCCTCCTTGATGGATCACCCTGCCTTGGTGGATCACCCTGTCTTTGTGGAGCACCCTGCCTTGGTGGATCACCCTGCCTTTTAAATCCCTCGTCTTTGTGGGTCATCCAGCCTCAGTCGGGTCACCTTACCTTGTTGGTTATCATAACTCAGTGGGTCACTTTGCTTTGGTGGGTCAGTCTGCCTTTGTGGGCCCCCATGAATAGGTTTGGTCACCATTGTGTACTCAAATAGGCCTCTTCCCAATTATTATTATTATAATCAAAAAAGAAGCGCTAAGCCACAAGGACTATACAGAGTGGTTCGCTAGTGAGTTTGATCTGAGGAAGGTGAGCTTCCTGACATTCACACTCACAGTTCCGCCAAGGTAAGAAACGATTTATACATAAAAAAATGGTACCCACACTGCACTGATAAACATAAAAGATCATCTTATCTTCAGAAATACAGCATTTCAGAAGAAAATTATCAAGAGTGGCAACCAATGTCCTGCTAATGTTTGCATATTACGCCTGACCAATGTCAGACAAAACAAAGATATGTATAGATAAATCACAGTTCAGGTAGGCATTATGGATGAATTGCTAGGGTCTATAATGGCCACATCGCGTATCCGGTGACAACAGAGTGGGTTCTCTTCTTATTCGCCAACCTTCTAAAAATTATCAGTTACTGGCAGTAAAAATCCGATTTTTCCATCTGAGAAATCTGATGACGATCATGTTGCCTCATTTCTTTCCATATTATAAACCCTATAAGTTATAGTATCAGGGATAAAGATTATTTGTGTATGCCTCCTTTGACACATAACAATGGAGCGAAAATGTACGGAATTGTGTCTATCACTAGGTGGACAACAGCACGTCAACGTTTAAATAAAATATTCACATGTGATTTACATACTAGTGTTAAGGTAAGTAATGACAAGATTAATGTTAACGGATATGAAAGTTACTTATGATTTTTGCTGTTCTTAAAATAGTTGTACTTGACTGATTCGCTGCATGCGATGACTTTGACTTGGCTTTGTCTTCGTCATCGTTTGGCCCCTTCCATCGCTAAGTATTTTATTTCAGCATAACTTGAGTCTTAGCATAAAAACACATTAAAAAAATCTTTACGATTTTTCCGGACTATTTCCTTCTTGCCACTTAAATTAAAATATTTTCACTAAAAGTTTCCCTAAAAAATACAAAAAGAATGATAAATCTGTTTGATTTCATCGTAAAACTTCACATGATTTGTATTTACTATTTTGTTATTAGACATGTTAGTTTACTATTTTGTTTTTAGACATGTTAGTTTACTATTTGGTTATTAGACATGTTAGTTTACTACTTGGTTATTAGACATGTTAGTTTACTATTTGGTTATTAGACATGCTAGTTTACTATTTGGTTATTAGATATGTTAGTTTACTATTTGGTTATTAGACATGCTAGTTTACTATTTGGTTATTAGACATGTTAGTTTGCTTTTTGGTTATTAAACATGCTAGTTTACTATTTGGTTATTAGACATGTTAGTTTACTATTTGGTTATTAAACATGTTAGTTTGCTTTTTGGTTATTAGACATGTTAGTTTGCTATTTGGTTATTAGACATGTTAGTTTGCTATTTGGTTATTAGACATGTTAGTTTACTATTTGGTTATTAGACATGCTAGTTTACTATTTGGTTATTAGACATGTTAGTTTACTATTTGGTTATTAGACATGCTAGTTTACTATTTGGTTATTAGACATGTTAGTTTACTATTTGGTTATTAAACATGTTAGTTTGCTTTTTGGTTATTAGACATGTTAGTTTGCTATTTGGTTATTAGACATGTTAGTTTGCTATTTGTTATTAGACATGTTAGTTTACTATTTGGTTATTAGACATGCTAGTTACTATTTGGTTATTAGACATGATAGTTTGCTATTTGGTTATTAGACACGTTAGTTTACTATTTGGTTATTAGACATGTTAGTTTGCTATTTGGTTATTAGAAATGTTAGTTTACTATTTGGTTATTAGACATGTTTACTATTTGGTTATTAAACATGTTAGTTTGCTTTTTGGTTATTAGACATGTTAGTTTGCTATTTGGTTATAGACATGTTAGTTTGCTATTTGGTTATTAGACATGTTAGTTTGCTATTTGGTTATTAGACATGTTAGTTTGCTATTTGGTTATTAGACATGTTAGTTTGCTATTTTGTTATTAGACATTTTAGTTTGTTATTTGGTTACTAGACATGTTTTACTATTTGGTTATTAGACATGTTAGTTTGCTATTTGGTTATTAGACATGTTAGTTTGCTATTTGGTTATTAGACATGTTAGTTTGCTATTTGGTTATTAGACATGTTAGTTTGCTATTTGGTTATTATACATGTTAGTTTGCTATTTGGTTATTAGACATGTTAGTTTGCTATTTGGTTATTAGACATGTTAGTTTGCTATTTGGTTATTAGACATGTTAGTTTGCTATTTGGTTATTAGACATGTTAGTTTGCTATTTGGTTATTAGACATGTTAGTTTGCTATTTGGTTATTATACATGTTAGTTTGCTATTTGGTTATTAGACATTTTAGCTTCTCAGAGCGATGTCTGGCTGTCAGCATCACGAGTAACCAACAGCGTAGAGGCTGAAGCAGCACATTACCTTTTATTTTTCAATTAAAACTAGTAGGCTGACTCATGATCCTAGTATCACTCTTGTCAACAGAGTTAGGAACTTAGAAGAGCACAGGTGTGCATGGTTCCTGTACAGTAATCCATATATGAAATTTTGTCATTAGCCAACCATTATTGCTTGAATGGGTAGTTTCCACAATGGGATTAAAAAAGTGAGAAGTAATGGCTCTTGTTCTCAGAATTTTTGATTTACCTGTTCGCTAAGCGATGAAAAATATTTTAA
>NC_069411.1:33311841-33351841 GCF_026875155.1 Cherax quadricarinatus | reverse complement strand
TTCCATTCATTTAGCGGTCAAGAGTAGCAAGTATATACTCCAGAGAGTATATACTTACTACTGCCAAACTAGAGGCAACAAGGACCACTGAAAACATATATTCCTATAAGACACCCTAATGTTTAAGCTAGAAGACGACCGAAAGAAAAATTGCTTTTGCATGGAATCCAAAGAGTCCAATTCTAACCTTTCTTTAGGAAAGATAGACTAATTTTAAAAGGTTGGAGCCAAGCAGAAGAGAAATTCTCCAGTTACTTAATGAATCAGTATAACAACATAATCAGTATAACAACTAAATCGGTGCTAAAAGTTTTAAGCAAAACAGAAAAATGTGTTCGCCAGCTATCACACAGAATCCAATTATTCCAAGTTTTTTAGATATGTTAATATTCTGGGAAATTTGTACCTACAAAGACTAAACTAATTGGGTATCATCCGTCTGATAAAATACATCATCATTAAAGGTTTCAAGCCGATTAAAAGAAGGCTTTTCCAGTTATTGAATGAAAATTAATATAACAATTTGTTTAATAAAATTGGCAAATTTGGACTTACTCAGCTCAATAATGATGAGAATACTTCATCGAGGAAAAAAACACACCGAAGCTTAAAGTTTGAAGCCCATCAGGAGAGGCATTCTCCAGTTATCTCATGGAGTCCAGCTGTGTTAGGAAAGTGGTGAACTTGTACCTACACTGCCTAAACTTAAACGATATTATTCTTCTTGTAAGATGGCACATACATACTCCGATAATAATGTCAACCAACTTTTTTCAAGTTATTGCACAGAAACCAAAAAGGGAATGATCTGTTATAACACTGACCAAACAGCAACTCCATATACCATCAGCTGCATGAACCTTGCGCCAGTTGCAGTATACAGGCGTCGAGAATTTGAAGGTGATCGATTGAGGAGTTTTGAAGTTAAAAATTAAATTCTCGGAGGAATGAATACCTCTCGGAGTATATATACTGAGACATGCACACCTCAAACTGTATATACACCGAGAGGTACTTACGTCTTGATGTATTTACTCTAAGGGATACACATACGTTGGTGCAGCACCCTGGGGAGAGACAGTGTTGAATGCTTTTTGATACTCCTAGAGTGTAGAAGGTAAGTACAGGAGTGTTTGCGACCTTGTGCTTGATTCATGTTTATAGCTTGATACTCGTAAATTCTGACATTATATATCTATGTCGAGTGAAAGCAATACTTACCTTTCCTGAGGTGTTCGACTTAGGTGTACAATAATAATGTTGATACACTGGTTATTAAGGTTTGACACCTGCCAGGCTTTGTTGCTTACGTTGTTGATAGTGTTTTGGTGGTGGCCGTGCTGGTTATTGTGAAAGAAATTTTAGTAGTGGTGGTGTGGTGGTAGTGGTGCTGCTGAAAGTGATGTGGTGGTGGTGGTGGTGCTGTTGCTGTTGCTGCTGAAGCTGAATCGTCCAGTTTGGCCTATTCGACAAGAGTTCGCTTTACCGAATAAGCCGAATGAAAATTTGTTTTTACCATAAATTAGCTGAAATCGATCTGGCCATAAAGAGAAAAATATATAACATACGTTTAATGTAATACTAAATATATTTAAGTTGATCAAAGATATATATAGCAGAATTTAGCGTCAGTATGAGATAACGTAAGTCCGTTACACCTTGAGACCTTGAGTCTGTGATACCCAGAGTCCCTAAATTATCACTCCGAAAAGCGCTGAATTATAGCTGGAAGAACTTCAAATACTTACCGCTATTCGCTTAATTACTAACATAAAATCCTCAAAGGCCAGGCGCAGTTGGCCTCATTAGTGGCGTAAAGAGCCCGCAGAATGACCCGCAGCTCGTGCAGTGTTGACCAGCAACACACCAGCGACTGAAACACTACTGCTTCCACCACACACTCACACACACACACACACACACACACACACACACACACACACACACACACACACACACACACACACACACACACACGCACACACACACACACACACACACACACACACACACACACACACACACACACACACACACACACACACACACACACACACACACACACACACGCACACACACACACACACACACACACACACACACACACACACACACTCACACACACACACACACACACACACACACACACACACACACACACCACACACACACACACACACACGCACACACACACACACACACACACACACACACACACACACACACACATACACACACACACACACACACACACACACACACACACACACACACACACACACACACGTGGTGCTGGAAAACCTCATGCACCAACATGTTAAGGACATTACCAGAGTGAGAGGGGAGGATGAACCAGCAAGATTGGACCTTGTGTTCACCCTGGGCAGCTCAGACATTGAGGACATCAAGTATGAGAGTCCCCTAGGAGCTAGCGACCACGTGGTTCTGTGATTTGAATACATAGTAGAGCTGCAAGTGGAGAGAATAACAGGAGTTGAATGGGAAAAGCCTGACTATAAAAGAGGGGACTACATAGGGTTGAAGAACTTCCTGCGGGAGGTCCAGTGGGACAGAGAACTGGCAAGAAAGCCAGTAAATGAAATGATGGAATATGTAACAACAAAATGCAAGGAGGCAGTGGAAAGGTTTATTCCCAAGGGCAACAGTAACAACGGGAAGACCAGAACGAGCCCCTGGTTTACCCGACGGTGTAAGGAGGCAAAAACGAAGTGCAATAGAGAATGGAAAAAGTACCGAACGCAGAGAACACACGAAAATAGGGAGATTAGTCGCAGAGCCAGGAATGAGTATGCACAGGTAAGGAGGGAGGCCCAGCGACAGTATGAAAATGACATATCATCGAGAATCAAGACTGACCCGAAACTGTTGTATAGCCACATCAGGAGGAAGACAACAGTCAAAGACCAGGTGATCAGATTAAGGACAGAAGGTGGAGAATTCACTAGAAATGATCAGGAGGTATGTGAGGAGCTGAACAGGAGATTTAAGGAAGTGTTTACAGTAGAGACAGGAAGGGCTGTGGGAAGACAGCAGAGAAGGGAACATCAAGAGGGAATATACCAACAAGTGTTGGATGACATACGAACAACTGAGGAGGAGGTGAAGAAGCTCCTAAGTCACCTTGACACCTCAAAGGCGATGGGACCGGACAACATCTCCCCATGGGTCCTGGGTCCTTAGAGAAGGAGCAGAGATGCTGTGCGTGCCTATAACCACAATCTTCAACACATCCCTTGAAACTGGGCAACTACCTGAGAAATGGAAGACAGCTAATGTAGTCCCCATATTTAAGAAAGGAAACAGAAACGAGGCGCTAAACCACAGACCTGTGTCTCTGACATGTATTGCGTGCAAAGTCATGGAGAAGATTATCAGGAGGAGAGTGGTCGAACACCTGGAAAGGAACAAGATTATAAATGAAAACCAGCATGGGTTCATGGAAGGCAAATCTTGTATCACAAACCTCCTATAGTTTTATGGCAAGGTAACAGAAGTAAGACACGAGAGAGAGGGGTGGGTAGATTGCGTTTTCCTAGACTGCAGGAAGGCCTTTGACACAGTTTCCCACAAGAGATTAGTGCAGAAGCTGGAGGATCAGGCGCACGTAAAAGGGAGGGTACTGCAATGGATATGGGAATACCTGACAGGGAGGCAGCAACGAGTCATGGTACGTGAAGAGGTATCAGAGTGGGCGCCTGTTACGAGCGGGGTCCCACAGGGGTCAGTTCTAGGACCAGTGCTATTTTTGATATATGTGAACGACATGATGGAAGGAATAGACTCTGAAGTGTCACTGTTCGCAGATGATGTGAAGTTGATGAGAAGAATTAAATCGGACGAGGATGAGGTAGGACTGCAAAGAGACCTGGACAGGCTGGACATGTGGTCCAGTAACTGGCTTCTCGAATTCAATCCAGCCAAATGCAAAGTCATAAAGATTTGGGAGGGGCAAAGAAGACCGCAGACAGAGTATAGGCTAGGTGGACAAAGACTACAGACTTCACTCAGGGAGAAAGACCTTGGGGTGACCATAACACCAAGCACATCACCGGAGGCACGCATCAACCAAATAACTGCTGCAGCATACGGGCGCATGGCAAACCTGAGAATAGCGTTCCGATACCTTAATAAGGAATCGTTCAAGACACTGTACACTGTGTATGTTAGGCCCATACTGGAGTATGCAGCACCAGTCTGGAACCCACACCTGGTCAAGCACGTCAAGAAGTTAGAGAAAGTACAAAGGTTTGCAACAAGGCTAGTCCCAGAGCTCAAGGGAATGTCGTACGAGGAAAGGTTAAGGGAAATCGGACTGACGACACTGGAAGACAGAAGGGTCAGGGGAGACATGATAACGACATACAAGATACTGCGGGGAATAGACAAGGTGGACAGAGATAGAATGTTCCAGAGAGGGGACACAGAGACAAGGTGTCACAACTGGAAGCTGAAGACTCAGACGAGTCACAGGGACGTTAGGAAGTATTTCTTCAGTCATAGAGTTGTCAGCAAGTGGAATAGCCTAGCAAGTGAAGTAGTGGAGGCAGGAACCATACATAGTTTTAAGAAGAGGTATGACAAAGCTCAGGAAGCAGAGAGAGAGAGGACCCAGTAGCGATCAGTGAAGAGGCGGGGGCCAGGAGCTGAGTCTCGACCCCTGCAACCACAATTAGGTGAGTACAATTAGGTGAGTACACACACACACACACACACACACACACACACACACACACACACAACACACACACACACGCACACACACACACACACACACACACACACACATACATCACACACACACACACACACACACACACACACACACACACACACACACACACACACACACACACACACACACACACACACACACACACACACACATACAAACATCGATTAGACATTCATCATAACACACACACAAAGCAGCACCCAGTAAATAATGAAGGAGGCTGGCGACACACTGTCCTCTCACAATCTGGCGATCTTGTAACCATACAAATTCACTCCCTTCCGCAAGGAAGGCTACAGCAGCAGAAAGAATATAAGCTTAAGAAGCTTTAATCTCTGTCTTTAACATTAGCTGCAATGAAAGCGATAAAATTACTTTATTGCAATTGCCCTAATGACATCAAAACGCTCTGATTAGATTATCGATCGTAAGAAAATTATTACAAACCCCTAAATGCCACCGAGAGTTAACTTGAAAGTTCCCTCCTGATAGTTTCTGATCAGCTTGGCTGTGTCCTTGCGTTGGACTGCGTGCTTCTAGCATCAATAGCTTAACTGATCAGGCTATCAATCAGGAGATAAGTTGAGGATCGGGCAGGGAGGCAGTGATCTCTGGAGCCATCAAAGCCGTGGATTAAGGAAGTATGTCAATGAAATGGATATTCCATAGCAAGGGATCAGGCACAATCACTTGCGGTATATACAGCACCGAATAAGACGTTTACTAACCCAGCTCCTTAAAAGAACTAACCTAACAAATCTGGCCTGAAAGTACTCATTATGGATTTGTGTAGCGGCGCATTGAAATTTTACCAAGAATCGTGGTGTTATATATATAGTGAGTAGCAAAGGGAATGTTGGACATAAAGCACCCTCATAGCTGATTTTTGAATCATTCATTTAGGCTAAATTTGAATGGTAAGGCTCAACGGATTTGCTGCGGAGAGCTTCCACAGTTTCTTTGTAAAGAGCTTTAGCATATCAGCCGCAGAGTACTGCAACAGATAAGCTGAAGAGTGCTTCAACAGATAAGCTGCAAATTGTTCAAAATATGAGAGTGACAGCATAAAAGCTTTCACTTGTTGAAAAGTGTCTCAGTTTTACCAGTTATTGATAGCAGTGACACTGGTCTGAAGTTGTTGTGCATCGCTCGGTTCATCCTTTTGTGAACTGGGACAATATTTGCATTCATGGACAAAGAGAGTCATATACCAGGTGCCCTTAAGAGATGGTATATGTGAGTGAGAGGCGATGCCATTTGGTCAATAACAGCACTCTTTACCTTACTTCGTCCTCTCTCTCTCTCTCTCTCTCTCTCTCTCTCTCTCTCTCTCTCTCTCTCTCTCTCTCTCTCTCTCTGTCTGTCTGTCTCTGTCTGTCTGTCTGTCTGTCTGTCTGTCTGTCTGTCTCTCTCTCTCTCTCTCTCTCTCTCTCTCTCTCTCTCTCTCTCTCTCTCTCTCTCTCTCTCTCTCTCTCTCTCTCTCTCTCTCTCTCTCTCTCTTCCTCTCTCTCGTCTTTCTTTTTTATCGGGTCATTCTGAGATACGGTAAGACCCAACTGCCGCAAATTGAACACAGCCAGATTATTGACATGGGATGAGAGGCAAGGGAAAGGGATTTCGCTCGGGGAATTAGTTGGCCAGGCTGTCGTAGGTGTATGTGGATCCACTGGTGTTGTCTCTCCAGCCTAGTTATCAGCTATGACGAGAAGGCTGTTGTCGAGAGGTGGAGAGAGAGAGAGAGAGAGAGGGAGAGAGAGAGAGAGAGAGAGAGAGAGAGAGAGAGAGAGAGAGAGAGAGAGAGAGAGAGAGAGAGAGAGAGAGAGAGAGAGAGAGAGTACTGTCTACTATAAAATAGTACTTTTGAGTTGCTGGATTAATAAAGCATCAGTGTAAGCCATCATCCCAGCATCGTCTGGAAGCATGATAATAACGCAGAAGTCTCGTACCACTATGGAAACCTGGTGCCACTATTAAAGTGTGAAGCCATCATGTTAAACCTATCCATGACTGACTAGTCAATAATAGATTGATACATGATGTAATTGCTAAAAGTTGTATCATGGAGCCCCTTCTACAGAATTACACCTACCCTCCAAAATGCGGTATATGATCCCAACTGGTACAGTTCTTACATATTAATTTTATAGTATTGTTTTCTGGACCAAATTCGTAGCAAAATGCTTAACTGTATGTCCACGTATGATGATGCTAGTGAATGTGTGGTGGTGGTGGTGGTGGTGGTTCATGTAAGGTAGCGAGGGTGGTATAGTGCTGGTTCACGTACAGTGGTGCTGGTGAAAGTACAGTGGTTGTTATTCACGTTTAGCGGTGGTGATAAATGTGGTGGGATGTGTATGGTTATTTTCGTTTATGTATTGTGACGATAGTGGCAGTGTTTGTGTGGAGACGCAGTAATGCATCGACAAAAAATACCATGACATGCGCTTCATGTTGTGAAAGTTCAATATGTCTAGTTGTTAACATGACAGCTTGGACACTATAGGTCATATAAATTGGTAGTGAGCTAATTACTGAAGTGTTTGAGTAATTGAGTATTATTGAGAAAAACGGTGAGGTGTTTTACCCTTGTTTGAGACCAAGTATGGGGTAAATATCATGTCGTCATAACATCGTTTTTATCCGGTAGGCAGTATTTCTAGCTGCTTTGAGTAAGTATATATTTTGGTAACCCTTAATTAACTGTTTTTCACGGGAAATGAGCCATCAAATGTTGAGGTTACTCCTACATGTTTTAATTACAAAATTTATATCGCTATAGCAATGAGAAATTTATTCAGTAAAATATATTTGATATAGTTTGAAATTCATCCATTTCAAAATAAATTTTATAATTACCTATAGCTTAGCCAGAATAAATATCTAAATCTACTTTAAGTTTAATTGTGACTATATTCCTCTCTATCTCAGTCGTTTACCAAATAATTTTAACAAATTTTCATTTTCTCAAAATCATTAATAAGAATTAACAAAATAAATTTCACTGCAGTTAATATTTTTTTTCAGACAACAAGGATGTCTCCTCAAGGTTTAGTTGTTTCCAATGAGAGCATATATGGTCGTGTCATTCATCCTTCATATAAGTTATTACTGATACTTTAAACAAGTTTGTTTTCTGTGTATATTCACTCTAACTTATCAATGTCTTTTCTCAGGTATGGCGACCAGAACTGCGCTGCATATTCCAGGTGTGGCCGTATATAGGACTAACTGTGCTTTTTCGATTTGTGTTCGTTCTCTCTAGTTATCACCTGTACCTTATTTGCCTTTTGTGTTAGTTTCATTACCTTTGGCAGCTTCTCTGAAAGTTAACTATGATCTAAGTTCCTATAGTAAAATTATTGCTGATGATAGTAGCTTGCATGGCGTGGGTTAGAATCATGTGCTTATTATTATTAGTAGTAGTAGTAGTATTGCATTCAACGGGAAGCGCTTGACCCGTAAAGTTAATACAAAAACTAGATAATGGGAGTTAATCAGGTTTGTTCCAAGAGAGAGGAGGGTACCTCCAATTACATGGATGACGATCTCTTCACCAGTAGTTTGACACCACCATGACGGGTCATGAAGGAATAACTTGACATATATTTATACTATAAATCCTATATGCTATCTGTCGAGGCTACTTCTGCTCCTGAGATGCTTATCCTCTATAAATTTTATCTTAAAACATAAATCAAGATAATTACTTCAATAAATTTAGAAGGCAGAAACACCAACACCAAAACCTATGGCATGAAACTGGTGGCTGTGGGAGGTAGACAAGATATTTAATCCATCCTCTGAGATGCATATAAACCCTGATGATATTTGCTGAGTTCACACAGCTCACAGGTTTAAGAAATACACTTAGAATATTAGACAAGGAATCATTAAAGAAGTATGAGAGCGAGGCAATTTTGTTCTTTCTATTTGTGACCGATATATCAAGAGGAATGGATGAGTGCACGAAATGGAAGATAAACACATAAATGAATGCAACAGAGAATAGGAACCACTTCCTAAGTCGTAAGAACAGTAAAGATATGAAAAAAAATAAAACGTGGAGAGTACCGGCGAATAAGAAAAAAAAACAAAAACGTGGAGAACCAGGAAGTTGGAGCCAACTTAGGCAGATTCAGGAAGTACTTTTGAAGAGTTAATTCTCTATCTTGTAGATAAAGGACCGGGGACATAAAAAAAATCACAAAACCTGTGAAAAATAAGGACGAGAGAATATTGTGAAATTCTTCTAGTTTTATTTAATTAAAACATGAAAGAATACATCTTTGTTATATATAATGAAATCACTTACGAGTATTCCACGAATTTAAATGAATTTTAACGCTAATGTGTTCTTCTGATTTTGTAACGTTAATTCGAATATTTAAGTAAATCTCAGCAAAGAAAATGCCTCTGCTTGAAAATAATCCTCTCCGAGTCATGGTAGGAATATTTCCAGATTAAATGGCTGAGTTGGTAAGTGGCTAGTAGGTCGGTGAGTATAAATAAGTAGTTGAGTAGGTAGGTGAGTGAGTTAGTGCATGAGTAAGGAGGTGAGTGGGTATGTGAGTATACGAAACAGGTAGTGATTAATTTCTAACTTGCAGTTACTGGAACAGGGATATGCTAATGGTGTCATGTCTTCATATTAGTTAAAATATTACCTCGACATTCACGCATTATTGTTGCAATAATTTTATTAAAACTTAATAAGTAAATAATAACATCCATGCACATCGCAAAACATCAAAGGATTGTAATCATCTGTGATAATTCAATGAATTTATAATAAAACTCTAAATAGCATAGACGTAAATTTATAATTGTTTTATGACAACAAACATTGATATCACTAACATTTTAATGCATTTCAAAACGCCAAAGTCTTGGCTGTAATAAACATAAATTCATTCAGGAATTTTATTATATACGAAAAATAATATTTAATGAATATTAAGGTAGAGGAATTATAATACTTAAAGTATGGGAAAACTTTATAGCTTCTGGAAAGTAAAGTCACAATACCGTGACTGGAACAGTACAATAATAACCTGCATTAAGGAGAGGAAACTTTCGAAGACGGTTTGGTCAGTCTTGGAGCAGAAACGTCGTCCCAAGCTTCCACCTGCAAGTGTTTGCTATTTGTGCCATAACTCTCCGAAATTCAATCTGAACAAAACGCTACACACACACACACACACACACACACACACACACACACACACACACACACACACACACACACACCCCACACACACACACACACACACACAAAACTATATAAAATATATATATATATATATATATATATATAAAATATATATATATATATATAAAATATATATATATATATATATATATAAAAATATATAGGGAGGTACCACCTCTAGAACGTTATAGGGACCCTCATCCTCAGAGAAAAAATAAAAGAATAAACTTGCTTCAGGAAAACTCAAGATTCTCCCTGAAGCGTTTGAGAATTTTCTCCTACCACCCCCTATATTATATATATATATATATATATATAAATATATATATATATATATATATAAATAATATATATATATATATATATATTATTTAAAGACAAAATACATGACAAAACATTCACAAAAATATGATACAAAGTAAAAAAAACATAGGTAACCAGAGCTACATCTCGAATACTTCGTCCAGCTCCCCTGCGGTGGGCCGCGTGCCCAGAATGCTGCAGGAATTTCCTCTCTGGATCGCAACACTGAGTCTCTGAAAGAGGAAGCTGATCGCCCTGTGGTCCTTGATTTCTATGATGAGCTTTTCACCTAGCTCTTTGAGGAACTTTAGAGCACACTTGCCCCATGCTCCAAGGGTCTCCGACCCTATTGGAATGAAGTTATAGCAAGGGGGAAGGTCTTCATATATGCGGATCTTCTGAGTCTCCCTGTGGCTGGCAGCTCCACCCCCTTCCACTACGGAGTATGGCAAGTAGGTGTCTGCCAATGTGGCGGCACATGTGTAGTCCCAGGCAATCTGCTTTCCATCCTTCCAAGGTAGCATAGTGGCTCCATCAGGATGCTTTAGACTTTCGTCAGACCTCTGCACTTGGGGTTCCCGTTGAGCTGGGCAACGGGCTGTGGCGAGGCTTCTCTTTATGATGTCATTGACCTCCTCATGCCTGGCATACTTCCCTTCTGCTGTGTGACACACGAGACCATGAAGTCCGAATTGATCAGCTGTCGCCCTGCCGCAAATACACCTATGTTCGGTGAGGATGGGGGCGGCTAGGCGAAGAGCAACACCAATCCGAATGGCCTGTGGGTCTAGTCGAGTGCCCAAGGAGGAATTGGGAACAGCAAACAGGAAATCTCCTGAGTGTGGTGCCTTCACTGCCAGGAGACGAGCTTTGTTCTTTCCTGAGGCGTTGGAGAGCATTGTGTTGGCGATTTTTTCCATGATCGGTTTGTCCCAGTGGGACTGTTTGTGTTCTTTGGGAGGAGCTGGTCTACTGGAGGAATCTGTAAGGGTGTCCCACCGAATCGCTGCTTCAGTAAACCTGGGGTCTTGAGCTCCTACCATGTCTCTCAAGCGTTCGGGAACAATCTTCTTGACTAATGCACTGGAAGCCAAACACGAAGACAGAAAAGCAGGTAAAGCAACATGCGTTGCTTTGCGCACCCCTATACCTCCCAGTCGTACTGGGAGGGCTACCTGATCCCATTGTTGATCCTCTAGTGACAGGTTCAGTGCCTTCTTAAGGGTTGACCTCAGGTGTGCGTCATATTCGTCAAGTGTTGGGTTGTCAAAAGAGGGTGCACACCTAAGGAAGTAAGTGAGTCTTGGAATAGTAAGGCACCTTGTGAGGAGATACAGAGCATCATGGGCATCAAGATTGCTTATTCTCTCCTCCATTCTCATCAGGTCATTCAATTTGTCCTTGAGGACTGTGTCGATGGCCTGGTGACCCAGCGGTGCTCCCAAGAGGGTACTGTTGGACGGAGTGGTAGTAGAGACTTCTGGGAGAATTCTTCGCACAGCATTGATTATTTCCTGGTTTGCTGTGGAGGGATTGAGGATGAGTCCCAAGTCTTCTCCCTGTGTTTTCACCAGTTGTAGGTCCCCTACCAGGGACTCTTCAGTATCTGCCAGAGTGCCATCATCCAGGTACCAGATGTTGAGCTCGCTGCGTAGGCTGGAAGTTAGTTCTCTTACTGCCAAGCAGAAGAGAAGTGGAGCGAGTGGGTCACCCTGCTGAACACCTTCTGATGAGAGAATTTCATGTTCTCCAAACAAAAGAATTGAGGGTTTGCTGTAGCCGGCTGAAATGAACGGAAAAAGACTGGGGAAGCGATCCCGAACAGCTGGCAAGACAGCATCTCTCTTTACCATATTAAAGGCATTTCTAAAATCAAGTTTGACTATGGCCTTGTCTTCTGGTAGGTCTCTGATGTAGGCCCTTGCCGCATGAGCTGCAGCTTCACTGCCTTGAGGGACCCCAAAGCCAGTTGGTGTGGCTGAGTAAAACTGGTAGCTTCTAGGCGAATGTTTCTTACTGCTGCTTTGGCAACGAGACGGCGAAGAGTGTTTCCAACCGCAATGGGTCTGATTCCCCCATCCTTCTTCTTCAAGGCACACAGTGAGGCTCCAAAAAAGAAAGGTTTAATTTCTTCCCGGGATTCGCCCAGCCAGGCAGTTGTTGACGAAAGTTGTTAACTCGGTGAGAAGAAGTGATGCAGATGCACCGAGTACTGGATTTACCATCTCCTTGAGGTGCTGAGGTCGAATTCCCGTGTAACCTCCTGCAGATCCTGCAGGAAATGACGCAATCGCCTTATAGACTTCCGATTCAGGCAAAATTAATTGTTCAGTGATGGGGACTTCCTCAGGGTTGTTGTTGATGGCTATGGTGTCCCTAGTTGGATGCTTGTCTCTTAGTGCTTGGGCTGTGGTCTCATCTTTTGGGGCTACAGTGTCGTCACTTGTAATTATTCTTATTGCTCCCACTGTGTTACCTTCTTCAATTTTTTTGCTAACCTGTGCGCAAATTTTCTCGTTTTCAGTGGGACTTTTCTTGGGTCTACCTTTGTGATTTCTGCGATGATGGGGCAGAGGGACACAATTATCCGTTCTTGGGTAGTTGCGCACTGCCTTGATAACTGACGTGGTTAGCAGTTTGCCTCGTCTCTCAGGAACTGCAAGACAGACATTGCCGAACAGGAGCAGGTTGCGCCATGCTTGGATGGTGCCTCGGGCTTCTAAGTTGGTGGAACCTCCATTCACCTGCTTGAGAAGGTCTATGAATTTCCCTGCTGCATATGGGCAAGCTGCTTTAGGGATGTGGGATAGGGTACTGTTAGCAGTGGATTTGAATGCCAACAGAAGGTTATCACAAGTGAGGAGGTTGCTATTGGAATTGTCATCTGCCTGTGGAGGCTGCGGGCTGCTCTCTGCTGGGGGCATATGTGATCCTGCACACCCATTGTGTGCACGAATGCGACCATCCCTGTTGCGTGCTCGAAACTCTCCACATACCTGACATGTGCCTCTTCTTTCATTGTTGGGTGCACTGTTCCCCTGGCTTTGTGGCTGGCTGGCTTCATCATCTGCCATACCTCAAACTGTGTGGTAAGCCCAGGCTGAAGGGAAAATGGCGCATGGCACATACCGCATGTGGTTCATGGTGGTGGTAGGGGGAGGCGAGGGGTCTCCCCCCACTGTGGTGGGCGGTGGAGGAAAGGGAGGAGTGGAAGATGTGTGATGAGGCGGAGTAGGGCACTCACTCCCTCCCAGGACAAGTCACTATACAACACAATGTTCTGTGCACCTGTTACTATACGCCACTATGCTCTGTGCACCTGTTACTATACACCACTATGCTCTGTGCACAGCCCCCACTATAAACGACACGTTGCTATACACTACACGTGCTATGTGCATACCATGCTCATACTATGCACTATACACTATATACACTATACACACGGTGAACAAACACTCCATTGTTGTAACGAGCACATGGTGTATGCGCGCCTGTTTGGGGAAGGGGGGAGACACAGTCTTACCCCTCAACATCCGCCTCCTCCTCCTCCTCCTCCTCCATTAGGCCTTCCCTCACTGACCTCACCTACCCATGGTGACCGTTATGTTCCCTCACTGAAATCACACACACACACACATATATATATATATATATATATATATATAATATATATATATATATATAAATATATAATATATATATATATATTTATATATATATATATATATATATATATATATAATTGGTAAAAAAAAAATAGTTTAAAAGATGGGGTGGTAGGGGAAGTGGAATATTCAAATGGCTTCAGGAAGAAATCCAAATATTCTTCCTTGAAGCCTTTTTATCCACTTCTCCGAGGCTATGGGTCCCACATTTTACACCAGAGGTGGACCCCATTATATATAAATATATATAATATATATATATATATATATATATATATATATATATATATATATATATATATATATAATATATATATATATATAAAATATATAATATATATATAATATATATATATATATATATATAAGAACATAAGAAAGGAGGAACACTGCAGCAGGCCTGTTGGCCCATACTAGGCAGGTCCTTTACAATTCATCCCACTAACAAACATTTTACCAACCCAATTATCAATGCTACATATAGTGTAATGCTAAATAAATTTAAATTGACTTATGATATATATTTAGCAGAATTTATGCTAAAAAATTGTGTTAGTTTAAGGGAAGTAAGGTGAGGTTTTTAAGTTTGCAAGATTCGAACGTGCACACCCTGTATCAGAGTACACAGTACGTTCGCCACCTGGAGTTTACCTGGAGAGAGTTTCGGGGGTCAACGCCCCCGCGGCCCGGTCTGTGACCAGGCCTCCTGGTGGATCAGCGCCTGATCAACCAGGCTGTTGCTGCTGGCTGCACGCAAACCAACGCATGAGCCACAGCCCGGCTGATCAGGAACTGACTTTAGGTGCTTGTCCAGTGCCAGCTTGAAGACTGCCAGGGGTCTGTTGGTAATCCCCCTTATGTGTGCTGGGAGGCAGTCGAACAGTCTCGGGCCCCTGACACTTATTGTATGGTCTCTTAACGTGCTAGTGACACCCCTGCTTTTCATTGGGGGATGGTGCATCGTCTGCCAAGTCTTTGCTTTCGTAGTGAGTGATTTTCGTGTGCAAGTTCGGTACTAGTCCCTCTAGGATTTTCCAGGTGTATATAATCATGTATCTCTCCCTCCTGCGTTCCAGGGAATACAGGTTTAGAAACCTCAAGCGCTCCCAGTAATTGAGGTGTTTTATCTCCGTTATGCGCGCCGTGAAAGTTCTCTGTACATTTTCTAGGGCGGCAATTTCACCTGCCTTGAAAGGTGCTGTTAGAGTGCAGCAATATTCCAGCCTAGATAGAACAAGTGACCTGAAGAGTGTCATCATGGGCTTGGCCTCCCTAGTTTTGAAGGTTCTCATTATCCATCCTGTCATTTTTCTAGCAGATGCGATTGATACAATGTTATGGTCCTTGAAGGTGAGATCCTCCGACATAATCACTCCCAGGTCTTTGACGTTGGTGTTTCGCTCTATTTTGTGGCCAGAATTTGTTTTGTACTCTGATGAAGATTTAATTTCCTCATGTTTACCATATCTGAGTAATTGAAATTTCTCATCGTTGAACTTCATATTGTTTTCTGCAGCCCACTGAAAGATTTGGTTGATGTCCGCCTGGAGCCTTGCAGTGTCTACAATGGAAGACACTGTCATGCAGATTTGGGTGTCATCTGCAAAGGAAGACACGGTGCTGTGGCTGACATCCTTGTCTATGTCGGATATGAGGATGAGGAACAAGATGGGAGCTAGTACTGTGCCTTGTGGAACAGAGCTTTTCACCGTAGCTGCCTCGGACTTTACTCTGTTGACGACTACTCTCTGTGTTCTGTTAGTGAGGAAATTATAGATCCATCGACCGACTTTTCCTGTTATTCCTTTAGCGCGCATTTTGTGCGCTATTACGCCATGGTCACACTTGTCGAAGGCTTTTGCAAAGTCTGTATATATTACATCTGCATTCTATTTGTCTTCTAGTGCATTTAGGACCTTGTCGTAGTGATCCAGTAGTTGAGACAGATCTGGGATCTGGCTGAGTTGCGTAAGTACTGTGTATTTTGATATAGAGTGTACTGGTTCAAATCCTGCTCTGGACTGAGAAATAATGTTTGTTTCAAGTTCGCCCGTTTACGAATATATACACAGTTGAATTACTGAAAGTTTCCTAATTGTGCTAACGTATCGTACACGAATCACACGTTATTTAGTAATTTAAAAAATAACAAATGCTTCGTTTCCTCTACATTCAACGAAATCTTTAAATTTTAGTGTACCTTCCAGCGTTAGGATGTCTGCTTAACTACTTCCTCAGGTATACACACAAGTACGTCTGTAGTTACTGTATCTGCTTCCCTTCTTCTAGTATTCTATTACAATTTGGAATATATTTCATATATTCTTTGTATTTAGCACCCCAAATCCCCTCAAAATCAATTTTCCAAGTCTTGAACACATGACCACTGTCTCCCAATCTATGCAACTAATTAGACAATTTCCTGACCTTTGAGTTTGTGACTTTGTAAGTGAAACAATGAAAAATAAAGAAGCATAGCTGATAGTGACGTGTGCAGGATAACAGTAACAAAATAATGTATGCTCAATCAGCATATGTGCATCTACTAGATAATATATATACTCTTTATTCAACAAGCGCGCTGCAGAATTTTGGTCTATTTATAAAAGCTTTGAATGATACGTTTAAATAGAGAGTACTACCAATATCTTGATATTTCAGGGCGGGATTTAAGTGATTATGATAATTTCCTCAACACGCCTTTTGACAAAAAAAATCAACTCACATAATGTGCTGAAAGCTGGAATATTACCGAAAACAGTTTGCAATGAATTACCACAGTCAGTGAGATATAATGTCCTCATCGCTGTTATTAATTATGATTCAGTGAACTTTGTTAAATACGCTGTAAGTTTGGAATTGATTTAACTACAAAGTAATGTCTGATCTATATGAGCCCTATGAATGTACCCTACCCACCAATGATTACACAAATACCACCACTTCAGTTTATAATTGATTCCTCGAACAATAATTTGGAACAACTTTACCATTGAACAAATATAGAAATGTCTTTGGTTTGGCATTTCGATAGGTGAGGACCTCAAAGATGACATTGTCAATATTTTCCGTTATCTCACCAACAATAGGGAAATAAACTAAAGAAAAGCAACATTTCATTATTTACTCTTCAGAATGGCCAGCAATTATGAAGTCTAGGAAAAGTGCAAGCAGCTTTGACAGACACAAAAAATGTAACAATCATACCAGGACAGTTTTTGGTAAAGATGGTAAAGTAACACTTTCATCAAAGGAGGTGCTGATAGACGCAGTAAAGGAACACTCAAGCCAGAACAGTTGCTGATAGACACAGTAAAAGAACACTCAAGCCAGAACAGGTGATGATAGACACTGTAAAAGAACATTCAAGCCAGAACAGGTACTGATAGACACAGTAAAAGAACACTCAAGCCAGAACAGGTGATGATAGACACTGTAAAAGAACATTCAAGCCAGAACAGGCGCTGATAGACACAGTAAAATAACGCTCATGCCAAAACAATTTGATAGATACAGGAATGTGACACATAAATCAGAACAGATGTTGGTAGACATAGTAAAATAACATTCATGCCAGAACAGGTGTATTAAGAAAATTCAACAGTGAAAAATATATATAACAAATGTTAAAGTGTTAGAAAATAATAATCAAGGTTTAAATGGTAAGCCAGGTTAGTGTAATATTGTTTGTATACAATGATGAGGTAGTAAATTACAAGTGTGTTTCCCCTGAAAGTTTACATTTTCCAGCAAAGTTTTTTTTTGTCTTGATGTAGATTTATTGTTAAGATTATATGTCTGTTTTCATTAGGAAAGGCTAAAGGTTTTTTTGTACCTGGTTAGACACTTTATATTAAAATTGTTATGTAATATCCTTTGAAGATGTTAATATTAGTAAGTGAGAGTGAGAAGTGAAAGTGAGTGTGCGAGTGAGACGGAGTAAGAGCGAGTGAGTGAGAGTGATGATATAAAATTGAGATAAGTTAATGTATAAGGCATATATGAAACACTTGGGTATGTTTATTGCGAAACAAATATATTGCAGACAAATATAACCCTGGAAAAGACATAAGAAACAGTTTCGAGGAGATAAGTCCTTCAGTCTTGAGAGGCAGTGGTTAGTTCCTTAGAGACTGACGTCACATTTGAATCTATGTAAAATCACACAACTTGCACACTTATTAACCAAGACAGTGGCTCTTGAAAACTGCACCCAGTCCCTAGTGCCCAGAATATTCTAGTCTTTCATAATGAATTCAATTCTAATTATGAAGTGGCAATTACATTAATAAATTTAAAAACATTCCCTATAGGAAAGGCACAGGTCACCTGAATTCCAAGTATCATTGGCTACAGTGCATTGACCTTCAAAAATCATGGAAAGACAAATATTGCTCCCTAGTCCAGGTAAATGTTTCATATGGTTCAGCCTCTAATTCCTCGGAAAAGTCTAGCATTTTTCATATGACTCGTTATAAAGGTCAACAACACCAGGTCAACATGCACTAAAATGTTCTAGTCATATTGTTTTATTATTATTATTATTATTGTTGTTGTTATTATTATTATTATTCAAGAAGTATAAGGTGCCTGAAATATGGAAGAACGGAGGTTAATAGAATATGATCCGATGAATCGAAGAATAGCCCCTATTCATCAGACAAAGAGCTCTTCGTCAGTATCAAGGAACCCACGCTAATAGGCGTGGTTGTTACGGAACCATTGTACAGGATCGTTATTAGGAGAAATCCAACTATAATTGGTGATTAATTACCTTGTTTGAGGCTTGGTTTGGGGTCAGTTTGAGGTCTGGCCTGGGGTCTCTTTGAGGCTTGGTTTGGGGTCTCTTTGAGGCCTGGTCTGGGGTCTGTTCGAGGTCTGGTCTGGGGTCTGTTTGAGACCTGGTCTGGGATCGGGCTACGGGAACGATGAGTACCATGACTGGCTCCGGAAAGACTTATTTAAGTAGACATCTGCTGGAAAATAAGAAAAATGAGAGCAATGCTTAGAAAAGGAAAATAAAAGTAAATGGTGATGAGGATGACCAGGAGGAGGAGAAGGGAGGAAATTAGAAATGAACTGCGTAAAGCGTAATACGCGAGAGAGTTATTGGGAAAGTTTTCTTCCTTACATATAAAGGAAATGGAGGCTGTGAAGTCCAGAGAAACTTGGAAATTATCTTTAAAATGAGTTGGAAGTGAAAAATGAGATCATAAGAGAGAGAGGGAGAGAGAGAGAGAGAGAGAGAGAGAGAGAGAGAGAGAGAGAGAGAGAGAGAGAGAGAGAAAGAGAGAGAGAGAGAGACAGACAGACAGACAGATAGATAGGGTTATCAGTATAAGAAATTAAAATATAATTAAATAAAAGAGGTTTCCAAATATAAAACAAGGAAAATGAGAAGCTAAAAGATAGCCAGAAAAGGCGGAGAAGAAAGAGAAAATGACCAAGGGTGAATACCTGGATGGGAGAACAGCAGGTGAGGTCAATGGAGGTGATCAAGACGATACTGACCTAACATTTGCGATCATTATGGGTGAGATACGCTCGTCATTAACCAGGGATTCCAACCCTTCTGGAACTTTGGGTGTTTGAACTCCTCTTGATCCTGAAGGCTCAAGCATGTTCAAGCTCTGAAACCTAGAGTGAAATGATGAAAGAGATAGAGAGAGAGAGAGAGAGACGAACAGACAGACAGACAAAACTACTGTTAAACGCACAACTTTCAACAAACACAGTTAAGGCTGTTCGAAAATAAAGGCTGTGCAGGTCTGTCTTCTCTTGATAAGAAGCAGAATTAATATCATAACTGACACGAGAAAGTGTGAGAGCCAGAGTTTGTTGGCAAGGACAAAGAGCGACAACGATAGTCTTTCAAGGACATAATTCTATCTATAAATCGGCAGGATGGGACTGTCATCAGCAGTGATCATGAAAAAGACGGCTTACAGGTACCACATTCCCCTGCGAAGATGTAGGTCACTGATCCAGAAAGACAACTTTTATGGCTGGCTGCAAGCGCTCTGCCAGAGCTGTCGGAGGTGACAATGAAACTGGAGGAAGTCCAGCTCCTGAAATCACTGAACACAGGGAAGGTTATGAGGCCAGATAAAGTGAGTCCAAGGTTGCTATAAGGGTGTGCAGATTAGCTAGTATCACCTCTCACTAGACCCAGCGCTGTAAAAAAAAAAAAAAAAAAAAAGAAAACTGAAATTTCGTAATATTGTGAATTTTACTTTGTGTTTTGAAGTGACAAATCTCGATCCGAGTAGAAAACGTTACGCTGTGGATGTTAAAATAATATGAAACTATAACTTTCATTGAATTTAAAGAACTTTTATAAGCCCAAATATTGTCATAAACCAGAATAAGTTATGGATACAATTCCTTTAATTTCTCTTGTAAAGAATACTTCCATGTTTATTTTTCCGCACACTTGCAAATTATTTCAAATACGTCTACACATTTTCTTTTGAATCTTTCAATAGCACTGCCATCACCAAGTACATGAGACTTTCTGTCATTTAATTCTTCCCTTAAAAACCTATCTCTGATATATTGAATCTCACTCTCTTAAAGAACACACGCTTCTTTCAAGAGCTTACCAATTATTACATAGATCTGCAACGATAGCCATATTTCCTTCATTGAAAATGAGTGATCTACTCATTCCTTTATAGACCCATAATAAGAAAACATGATTGCAGAAGAACACTTCTGAAATCATTCTTGAATGTATATATTGAACAGATCTGTTTCTCCATTTACTTTTGCACAGAGGAATCACACATACGTTATATGAATCCTATGGCACCTTAATTAAGAATAGTGACAGCCCTATCTTAGAACCTGAAAGAAGGAAATTTGCTCCAGCGACAAGAAAAGCTGAGCTTCAATTTGAGAATGACAGCACGGAAAACTAAATCGACATCTGTTGCATCAGAAAGACTACAAAGGTAAAAGATCAGGTAATAAGACTGAAAATCTATCGTGAAATAAAAAGCTACGAGAAACTGGACAGATGGTATAAGGTCTTTGTGGAAATATTAAAAAACTCGAATGATTCAAAGAGAAAGAGTACATTAATGCTTAATGTATACCATACACAACAGTGGAAGAAGTAAATAAACTGAGCGAGCCCCGTAGCGTGGTGGATAATGCTCTCACTTTACACGGCGACTGTCTGGGTTCGATATCCAGCGAGGGTGGAAACATTGGGCGTGTTTCCTTACACCGGTTGCCTAAGTTCACCCATCAGTAAAATGGGTACCTGGGAGTTAGTCGATTGGTGTGGGTCGCATCCTGGGACAAAACTGACCTAATTTGCCCGAAATCTCTGCATAACAAGCGGCTTTCTATATAGTAGTATATCATTGATGTCAGCTAGACCTGTATACCTTGTACATGTAGTTGTAGTAAAATAACTAATAAAAAATAAAAAGCAATGTATAACTATGAGCTTGGAAAGAGAGAAGAGAAGAAGTGTTTGAACCGCTAACTAACATCTGCAAGATAACAAAGATTTTGTGGCTAATTGGGTTTAAAGCCTGTCTGCTACACGACGACGATTAAGACCGCATGGAACCTGTTCACCACCTGTCAATAATACAGTAATCCCTGCAGTAGGAATTAAAGTATACTCTCAGTGTACATTCACTGAGAGAAACTCACTTCCTGATGTATATCCACTGATATACATACTTTCTTCATAAATAGGATGTAAATGGCTGCTTAAGCTAATAGTATATGTCTTAATTTTTGGATTTATATTACAAATATTCAAGCAATTAAAAAATTATTTATTGTTGTTCCTGTTAATATTGTTGTTGATGTTGTTGCTATTGTTGTTGCTACTACTGGTTATTGTTGTATCGCCTGATGTGCATGTATCCTTGAGTAAGGTAAACACAGTTCGTAAACTAAGCTCTTGACTTCAATTACAAATTTTAGAACAATTACCCACATACATTTGTGGCATTATATTTATCCTGGTTATTGTTATAATTACCTGGTAAAGCGTTTCTTACCTGGCCACCTGTTTTTTTTCACTTAAGAAGGAAAGCACACAAAAATTCCTTGTTACTCACGATAGAAAGCTCTAAAGACAAAGTGGTCTCTCCTTCTGCCTCTCATTCATAGCAGCAGCGAGCGCTCCAGCTATCAGGATAATGCAGCCAGGTGCACTCATTCACTCTCTCTTTACAATTTTTTTTTATTTTTTTTCTTCAAGGTGCGCTGTTTGGCATGACTGGCCTGTTATAAGACGCTAGCTGGCTGACTGGCTGGCTGACTGGCTGGCTGGCTGACTGGCTGACTGGCTGACTGACTGTGTGGCTGGATGCAGGGATGGTTGGTTAGCTGATTGGCCGCATTGATAGCTGCATGACTTGATGCCTCTTGAAAGGTTGGCTGGTTGAGAGGTTGCAGGTCTAGTTGCCTGGCTGGCTGGCTGGCTGACTGGCTGGCTGACTGGCTGGCTGGCTGGCTAGCTGGCTGGCTGGCTGGCTACAAGATAAAATGGCTCTCTAGCTATCTTTAGAAAAGTATGTCTGGCTGGCTGCATTGAAGGATTTCTGGCTGGATGCAATGAAAGATGTTTGTCTGGCTGTTTGGCAGTAGGGATTTCTGGCTGGTAATATTAAAAGATAACGATGTTTGTCAGGATGGTGGGTAGTTACATAGCAGCTTACCTACCTAGCAAACAGATTAACTGTCTGTCTAATTGGCTGCTTAGTTGACAACGTAACTGGAGCACACAAGAACAATGACCTACTTTTAATTTTTCCTTCTTTGTTTTATAGAGTAAACAAAAAACACGTTGCATGTATTTAGCAAAATGCGAGAGATAAAGAAAAGTGTGGAAGGAGCGACGGGTCGCACTTCCTGCCTTACAGAATTAATTCGCGGCCATTAAGAACGGGAAAAGTAAGGAACAGTGGAGAAATAAAAAGAGAAAAAACCGCAATGATTTCTGCTTCGGAAATATGTCCCTCGAAAAGATTAAACTTAAAATTCAAAAGACCTTTTAATCTTTCTGCGCAATGCTTAGAAAGAACGCAGTGCAATTTTTTTCGAGCGATGGTTAATTTATATATACCCCCCGTTAATTGTGAGCTGCGGAAAAGCCCAATGAGAAAAAAAATGGTGAACATATTTCACGCTAATTTACCTGACGAAAACCCTGTCTTGATGAGGCATTTTCTCAGAGCGCCTTTTTATTAATTAATTAACAGGTAATTAAGGACAACCCCGTATTGAACCACGCAATACATTAGGGAGAAAATAGGATAATTACCCCTCGGTTGCTGTTAGCTGTTGTGACGGGATGAATTAGTAGAAGGGAGAGGAGGGGAGGGGAGGGAAGGGGAGGAAGGGATAAGAAGGGAGGGAGGGAAGGAGAGGAGAAAGTAGCGAAAGGAAGCGAAGATAAACGCAGTATAGGGAAGGAAGAATAAAAGTAAAGTGGAAATAAGGGAAGGAATGGAATGGACGGGATAGGGAGGGAAGCGGAGGGAAGCGAGGGAAGAGTTTGAAGAAAAGCTGAGTTGAAGGTAAAAAAAGGGAAGGAAAGGAGATTACGGAAGGGGAAAGCAATGGAAAGAGAGGGGGATGAAGTAAAAACAGACAGGATGGATGGAAAGGGAAAATAAGGTATAGGAGGGAAAGGGGAGGAGAGGGAAGAGAAGGTAAATAAAATTAAGAGATGAGCAAGGCAATTAAGCGATGATAAAAAAAGGTGGAAGAGGAATTAAATGAAGGGAAAGAGACACTGGATGACGGGTAAGTTGCCTAGAGGGAAAGAAGGAACCGAGAGATGTCAGAGATAGAGGTACGGAGGGATATCAGAGGTACTGGAAGAAGTCAAACAGAGGTACTAAGCGATGTCAGAGATACTGAGGAAAGCCAGAGAATGGTACTGATGAAATTCTGAGAAAAGTGATGTGGGAAGTCAGAGAGAGGAACGGAGAGAGGTTACATGGGGACTGGGAGAGGGAAGACGGGTGGGGGGGAGGTCTGGGCTGGGGAGAAATTTGTGTACAACACCCACCACCTCCTCCATCATGTGAAGACTGGTCGATAAGTCTGTTTGTACAGAGAATAACGATGTTATTAAATCATCCGCTATGAAGAATTAACTCGCGAACCTCATGAAGAATTAACTAGTTTTCTCCCTGAAGAATTAATTTTTAACTCTCCCTGAAAAATTAAATTGTTAACCCCGTGAAAAATTAACTAGTTAAACCGAAGAAGTATCTTAATCCCCTGAAGAATAAACTCTTTGATTCCTTTCCTTCCCTAAATGATGAGCTTGTTAACCCTCTCCACCATATACAATGGCCACATTAACTCCTCGGTAGAGTAAGCTCGTTAACCCTCTTTAACCTTGAAAAAATGCGAGTCAGCTCTGCTCTGAAAGGCAAACGTGTTAACCCATTTCCCCCTGAAGAATGAATTTGTTAACCCCTATTATTGAAAAATGAGCTCGTTAATCATCCTTCCCCTGAGAAGAAAGAGCTCTGATAAATTCGTTAAACGGAAGTAATGAGCTAATTAAACAAGGTAAAAGAAACAGATAAACAGGAATATGTAAATTATATATTAATAAATAAGTAATTGACAGAAATATTGAACTCGTTCAGTCATTAAAAAAATTGATGAAAGATTAATGTATTTTAAATATTACATCATGTATACTATATATATATATATATATATATAATATTATATATATATATATATATATATATATATATATATATATATATATATATATATATATTTGCAAAACAACCAATGTGAAAGAATAGAGAAAGCGCTTGGAATTTATTTATTCTTTCACAGTGGTTGTTTTGCATATTCTGAAATCACCAGTTTACTGTTATCTTACTGCAATATATATATATATATATATATATATATATATATATATATATATATAATATATATATATATATATATATACACACACACACACACACACACACACACACACACACACACACACACAGTGTGCACCTGTGACGAGCGGGGTCCCACAGGGGTCGTCCTAGGACCAGTGCTATTTTTGGTATATGTGAACGACATGATGGAAGGGTTAGACTCAGAAGTGTCCCTGTTTGCAGATGATGTGAAGTTAATGAGGAGAATTAAATCTGATGAGACCAGGCAGGACTTCAAAGAGACCTGGACAGACTGGACACCTGGTCCGGCAAATGGCTTCTCGAATTTAATCCTGCCAAATGCAAAGTCATGAAGATAGGGGAAGGCACAGAAGACCACAGACAGAGTATAGGCTGGGTGGCCAAAGACTGCAAACCTCACTCAAGGAGAAAGATCTTGGGGTGAGTATAACACCGAGCATGTCTCCGGAAGCACATATCAATCAGATAACTGCTGCAGCATATGGGCGCCTGGCAAACCTGAGAACAGCATTCCGATACCTTAGTAAGGAATCATTCAAGACACTGTACACCGTGTATGTCACCCCCATACTGGAGTATGCAGCACCTGTTTGGAACCCGCACTTGATAAAGCACGTCAAGAAACTAGAGAAAGTACAAAGGTTTGCAACAAGTTAGTTCCAGAGCTAAGGGGAATGTCCTATGAAGAAAGATTAAGGAAATCGGCCTGACGACACTGGAGGACAGGAGGGTCAGGGGAGACATGATAACGACATATTTAAAAAACTGCGTGGAATAGACAAGGTGGACAAGGACAGGATGTTCCAGGGAGGGACACAGAAACAAGAGGCCACAATTGGAAGTTGAAGACACAAATGAGTCAGAGAGATAGTAGGAAGTATTTCTTCTAGTCATAGAGCTGTAAGGCAGTGGAATAGCCTAGAAAATGACGTAGTGGAGGCAGGAACCATACACAGTTTTAAGACGAGGTTTGATAAAGCTCATGGAGCGGGGAGAGAGAGGGCCTAGTAGCAACCGGTGAAGAGGCGGGGCCAGGAGCTAGGACTCGACCCCTGCAACCACAAATAGGTGAGTACAAATAGGTGAGTACACACACAAACACACACACACACACACACACACACGCATGATAAATGTCGCAATTCGGAAGACCAGCACATAGAGACATGATAAAAAGCGACAGAGGTATGGAAGCTACGAGGAAGAGTGTTGCATCATATCTAAAGTGTTTATGATATATAAAAAACAAGAGATGCTTGAGTCTTGCCCATCCCCCAAGACACACCCACTGTTTACTATCCCTCAGCGGCCACATAAACACGTGTAGTGGCCACATTTTAGAGTGCGTTTCGAGTACAGGTGTTTCGAGTGGGAAAGGGCACACCTGCAGCATGTAAGGGAGGGGTACACCTGCACCACGTAAGGAAGGGTACACCTGCAGCACGTGAGAGGAAGTTGCCCCTGCAGCACGTGCGGGAGGGGTACACCTGCAGCAAGTGATAGGGAATCACACATGCAGCACATCTGGGAAGGGCACATCTACACAAGTGAAGTGGAGGGTCAAGATGATCGCCTGCCTCTAGTAGGGGAGGGAGAGAGGGAGTAGAACACCTGCAGGGCATGGGGAAGAGGAGGGAAAGGTTAATAATTACGGGACGTTGAGAACGGGAAGGAAGGAAAAAGGGGAGAAAGAAGGGAATAAGCAGTGGAGGGAGAAGGGGAAAATGGGAATGTTGAGAGTGAAGGAAGGAAGGACTTATCTGAGTGAAGGGAGAAGCTGAGAGAAGCTTCTAATGGTGCTCATCCTGAAGACGTAAGAACGTTGAGGGAGCTCTATTGAGGCCAGATGTGGGAGGAGCTCTCACTGAACTTTCGTGTTTCAAATAGGTACAAAGATCTAGTTCTCATCAGGGGTACAGTCATCTCTTTGATCTCACCTGAGGAATGATACTTTCTTGGTTACCACTAAAGACACAAAGACCTCTTAGTACCCATCACAACAACAAGAAGTTTCCGGGAACTAGGAATCTCTGTTGGACAAAACATCCAAGAAAAGCTGAATTGTACTACGTGTTACTGCCATTGCTATATTATCGTCACTAAGGTATACATTACCAGAAGCCCATCTGGTCAGACACAAGCCCACGATTAGGGAAGGAAGATCGAGTCTACTCAACGATCTGTGCTGAATGACCCACACGAATTTAACGCTTCTCGTATATTTAAATAATAATGGTAATTATGATGATTATAATAATAATAATAATAATAATATAATAATAATAATAATAATAATATAATAATAATATAATAATAACAACAACAACAACAACATAACAATAATAATAATATATAATAATAATAATATAATATAATATAATAATAATAATAATAATAATAATAATAATAATAATAATAATAATAATAATAATAATAATAATAATAGGTAGAAGAAGAAGAAGAAGAATGAGCAGGTACATATACTTGAGAAATCTAATTTTTTTAAGTTAGAATAGATTAATAATAAAAATGATTTTCAAAAATTTAGAATGTAAAACTACATATTCATTTGCAAGAGGAACTCAGATGGAAAAAATGTGAGTAAAAAATATGGACCGAACTGAATTGTCAAAATGTAAAAAAACTGAATGACGGGCGAAACGAAAACAATTGACTCTTAAATGCAGATATGTAAAAATAAATTTAAACAAATGATTAAACTCATAAAAACATGGTAAGACAAATGACAAACAACACACACACACGCACGGCGACATAAAAGGCATACACGGTCAAGCAAGTGACAAACCCATTTATATAAGTGACAAACCCATACACATACAAATACAAAAATACTGGTAATATTCAAACAGCAAAATTATAAGATAAAGCCTCTTGGAAGTAGCTCCACAGGAGCGATCTATATTTTAAAATATTCAAAGCTTAACATTTCGTGAAGTGCTTCGCATTTATGGAATCTAGTAGCATGAAACTGCTCATAGCTACACAACATTGTGTGAATGACCACTGCGACAAATTTCTGTTTTTTTTTATATATAAAGTTTCTAATTGTGAATCTAAGCGTAAAAATATACATGAAATTATATGAGGTGGTGATTGTCCTGAACTTCGAAAGGTCCTCAGGCGATTTAAAAGGTTATTTAGACACCATGATGTAGTTGTAGAACATATAGTATTTCACGATGTTTTAAATTTCTGTGGGTCATCTAACGCAAAGAGAAGTTGAGGTTCGAACCTGCATGCTAATCGTGGCCTTGTTTCTGACTAGTCAGACTTTTAGTTGTGTTGAAGAGAGAATAGCAGAGGGAGTGACACTTGTCGTGAGGTGTCACAGTGAATATTGAACACAGCTCACACTTCGGAACACTTGTTTTTCTACCTTGTACTCTCGACGCCCCACTAACATGTCGCGCTGACGTACGTGCTAACGCACATTGTGCTGGGCCTTTCTTGGAATGATTGAGTGCATAATCAGCCAAAGAATTGCTTGAACTGGGAGACTACCATGATAAACCATGAGCTTCTCCTCCCCTGCAAGGTTATATTTATCTCGTAAAACTATTTGCGATCACTCGGCTGTCTCCTGCATGATTATCACTGTTAATCTACTCACAAATAACCCACAATTCAGAGATAAATCGTTGGTCGACATTTCAGTTCGAAATGAAACATTGTCAACTGATCTGTTTTGGATTATTATCAAATGGTCCGGCCTGGACCATTGTCAAGTGGTCCGTCCTGGGCCATTGTCAAGTGGTCCGTCCTGGGCCATTATCAAATCGAGTCTTCATGACTGATGCATTCATATAATAATTGCAACCCGGGAGTTGCAATTATTATAATTTTTAATGCCACTTGTATTCTGTATTCACACACACACACACACACACACACACACACACACACACACACACACACACACACACACACACACACACACACACACACACACACACACACACACACACATACACATACTCACATACGTATATACATAAACAGATACATGTATAACTCACAAAATCGTAACTACACGATTACAAACGAATCAAAGAAAGAGTGAGGCTCAGACCCTTGGCACACAAGTACTTAAATTCATAGACCATTGTGCTTAAGTCATCCTACTAGGTATATTACTATACATCATAGGAACGTTGGGATGGGCCACCACTGTAAACACAGATGCAGGCATTTACAGACGAATCCCGCATCAACATGGCTGTCGCTTGGTCAAGCTCAAGTTCCCTCAAAGCTGTTATCATTATTCATGAAGTCGCTGGAGCACGCCACACTCCTGCTGGTGTGGAATTCGTCTCTAACAGCCTACAATGTAGTAACGGTAGCACAAATGCTTACTTTCTTTTGGTGCACAGAAATATACCTAGTTGGCTGAAGCTTGTTAGGCCAGCGTAGTCCAATGGTTATATACCCTGACCTGCAAGTTTTAGGGCTCACCTGCCAGCACCACCCGTTCTGTGATGTATCATATATATATATATATATATAGGGAAGTACCACCTCTGTAGCTGGAATGGGGACCCTCATCCTCAGAGAAGACAATAAACGTACCTCAGGGAAAACTCAAGGTTCTCCCCGGAGCTGTTTGAATATTTTCTTCTCCTACCACCCCCTATATTTTATATTCTATGTGAACATTTATTAATAAACAGAATACATTTACAGAAAACACAAACATGAATACAAAGGTACAGTGTATTAAAGATCATGAATTTCCTCCATCTCCTCCGAAGCCGGACGCGAGCCAAGAATGCAGCAAGCATTTCCCCTCTGAATGGCCACGCTGAGGCGTTGGAACATGAAAGTGGCTGCCCTTGCCCTTGGGTTCCTGGTGGTGTCGATGAGTCTGGAACCCAATTCTTTAAGGAAACGTGTGGCATTTTTTCCCCATGTTCCCAAGGTCTTTGATCCCACTGGGACAAATATATATATATATATATATATATTATATATATATATATATATATATTATATATATATATATATATATATATATATATATATATATACGCGTGTGTGTGTGTGTGATTATACAAAAAGATGGACTTAGACTTTGTAGTTATCACTCAACCTCGGAGCTTACATTAGGATGATTTTGCAAACAGCATGTGTGTGACAAGTTTGTATCAGCTACATCAATTGCCACATCATCAATTGCGACATCATCTCATAGACCTAATAGCTGTCATGGAACATCTGTTTTGATACTCATTAGAGCCATATAGTTCTGGAGGACAACGAACCTGTGTCAGGCGAGCAAAAGGCGTAGAGACGCAATGATCAATCCAGATCACAAATAACGCTGGTGAGGTTAGCAACCTGAATCACAGTGGATACAGACATCTCAGTTCCGCCATAGTTATGTTGAGCAAAGCTTGGCAAAAGAACTCCAACAACTACATACTGCCATTCACATGGATTCACTGTTTAATGTAAATGAACTTTTCCTATCACTCATCGATTTTTCACGACGAAATGGCTGGCATCCTATGATCAAGTCTACGTTATATACGGTTCATAAAATGATCCTGACCAGTTTATTATTTAGTTTCAAGAGTTCCAAGGTCACTGACATCTTCAGCATATCATCAAAGAAAGTGCTTGTAACATTTCACTGGCGAAAAGTTTTTATTTAAAGCTTCACAGGAATCTGTGTACATTCCCTTATATCAGTGAAGTACAAGAAAGGATTACACTACAGCCTGACAGCTGTAACGTTCAATATGCACAGGTGAAGGTGTCAGTTCTATCTTAAAGCTTGAAATAAATTCACTGTACCTCCCAAAGAACAAAGAGTACGTGATGCAGTTTCTTGTTCTTGTGAGTCATATTTTGAAGATCTGCAGAATATAGCTTTGAAAACTTCAATGCGCGCATGTAAATGTCTAAGATATAATACTGGCGTGGATGAGGCTGATGACAAAAGCCTAGGAAAGTTATGGACACGACAGGCCGGTGATAGATACAGCTTTGTCGTGTGTGAATACATCTGAAAGTTTGCTATTATAACGTTTTAAAATATTGTATATCAATACCTGCCAAAACTGTACATATATGGAGCATCCGTAAACATTATGTGCCCGTCATCGCAGAAGATTTGTGACAAATATTAATTATAAATTTTATTAAATGCAAATTAAAATTCACGGTTATTGAAGCTAAAGATACGTGGGCTTCGGTTACGTGTATGTAAAACGAAGCCGAAATTAATATTAACCATTCGACTCTACACTTAGGGGGTCGGCGGAATGAAATTTTAGCGTGCTCGAGAGCCGTAATTGTAAAAGTCTGCAGAAATTAATGTTGGCGTGACTAAAAGTCATGTATGTAAAGGAAACAAAAAAAGGGACGGTAAGTCTAGCGTGTTAGTCGGCCATGGCGCCTCAAAGTCTGTAGAATTTAGTATTGACTAGTTTGTGTTTCATAAATCTTCTTGCTTTTCTGGAGTTTTCTGGCATATTTTCCTCTGATTCCGTTATTCTCTTTACATCGTTTAATTTTTTTTTTACTGTTTCACCTTTTCTCGCTCTCATCTTTCATTTCATTTTTATTTTCGTCCTTTTCCTCTCTCTTCCTTCATCCTATTCTATCTTCCCATTCTTTTACATTATTCCTTGGTTCTGTCTCTCCATACATATGATTTGTAAACTTTTGCATATTTTATTTTGATCTGTATATTTTTGCTTCCCTCCCCCCCCCCCCCCCCCCGTCTCTCTCTCTCTCTCTCTCTCTTCTCTCTCTCTCTCTCTCTCTCTCTCTCTCTCTCTCTCTCTCTCTCTCTTTCTCTCTCTCTTTCTTTCGCTTTCTTTATCTCTCTTCCAGTTGTGCTTATTGTCATTAAACTCGGTGCAAGCTAAGTGACAGAAGGTTAAGACTTTTCTTTCTAACAACTGCCTGTAGCATACCTGTGGCTGGTTTCAAGGATTTTTACTGGGGCAGTATGGCACGAGGTCAGATTTCCTTTATAACTATCTAGACAACCTGGCTGTTACTGCCCGCGGCCCGCAGGCGTACAAGGGTATAGCACCCTGACTGATCTGAAACTTGTCGTAGGCAGTTGGTGACTTTCATCTTGGAAAAATCTTCCCTCTAGAGGTAACAATGTCATGCCTTGTGGCTGAACAATACCATGAGGCAGTATTTAATTTTGAAATTTATGACCGTGGTGCAGATGAAGGTGAGAGAGAGAGAGAGATAGAGAGAGAGACAGAGAGAGAGATACAGAGAGAGGGAGAAAGACCAAATGAGGGAAGAGGATTTCGATGAGGAAAGCCTGAAATGTGGGAAGATGGGACTGTTGTGACAAGGTCAGAGAGAGCATTTTTACACACACACACACACGCATACTCTCTCTCTCTCTCTCTCCTCTCTCTTTCTCTCGCTCTCTCTCTCACTACTTTAACATCATCATCGCGTGAATTCAAGCCATGTGTTTTGACCAATCTTGCACGAAGGTAGAGATCAGATAAGGCGGTTCGTTTCCAAGCGCCCATTTGTTTTCACTTGTTAATGTAGACATCAAACTTTCACACTAATGGTTGTATTCTGGGCTTATCGTGGTGCTTATGTCTCAGTTGAGTTGTAGTTAGCGGTGTAATAATTGCAAGGTGTGTTATCCAAGGTGATTGTACCCCGGTTTGGAATTTAATGTTGCGTAAAGAGAGGCGCAAATCAGCTTATGCTCAGTTTGTCTTGAGTATCATCAGTGAAATACATTCCGTATGTGAGGTGCTCACTTTTGGTTTGTAAAGTAATGGCATAAGTTAATACCAACACGACTTGTTGGGTGAAACGATTGTTGTCTAGGAAGCAAAATTGGCAAAGTGTGGGTGCAAGGCATCACTTCTACCGCACCACAAACTGGTCAACACACTGCTGCACCAGCATAATAAATTAGCAGATGTAAATTAGTATAGATAAATGAAAAATAATTATTCTACGGAAAGGAATTTATGCCAATGTATGTGTGTGTGAGTCTTATACATATTATATATATATATATATATATATATATATATATATATATATATATATATTATATATATATATATATATATATATATATATATATATATTATATTTTATATATATATATATAAGAACAATTGGATAAAACCTATTTCTCACTCAACCTGGATATTGACACAAGGAAGTGGAAGTTCAAAGACCTTTTCTGTGAAGCGAGAGATGAAGAGAACGCACACCTGGCCGCTCACCCCTCCAATGGTTAAATAAATACAAGGTCTTGAAATTTGTATTTATTACAAAATTCCCTTGGCAATGAAATTTCAAAAGTTTTTGACCAAACTTGGCTATTAAGGTATTATATTTTATAAATTTCTGGAATATAATCTATATATTTAAATATATTTTAGTCACTCTTGATGCGGTTGAGTGGAAAGTTATGCTATAAAAATGGATAATAGTTAAAGATGATTTTTTTTACCCAAAAATTAATAAAATAATTTGAAAACCAATATCAGTTTCTCGCGTTGCCTTCTTCGTGACTGAAAAATGTACCACTTCATGTTACACTGGCGCCTGGCAAACCTGAGAACAGCGTTCTGATATCTTAATAAGGAATCGTTCAAGACACTGTACACCGTGTACGTCAGGCCCATAGTGGAGTATGCAGCACCTGTTTGGAACCCGCACTTGATAAAGCACGTCAAGCAACTAGACTTACTAGAGAAAGTGCAAAGGTTTGCGACAAGTTAGTTCAGAGCTAAGGGGAATGTCCTATGATGAAAGGTTAAGGGAAATCGGCCTGACGACACTAGAGGACAGAAGGGTCAGGGGAGACATGACAACGACATATAAAATACTGCGCGGAATAGACAAGGTGGAGAAAGACAGGATGTTCCAGGGAGGGACACAGACACAAGAGATCACAATTGGAAGTTGAAGACACAGATGAGTCAGAGAGATATTAGGAAGTATTTCTTCAGTCATAGAGTTGTCAGGCAGTGGAATAGCCTAGAAAGTGATGTAGTGGAGGCAGGAACCATACATTGTTTTAAGACGAGGTTTGATAATGCTCATGGAGCGGGGAGAGAGAGGGTCCAGTAGCAACCGGTGAAGAGGCGGGGCCATGAGCTAAGACTCGACCCCTGCAACCACAAATAGGTGAGTACACACACACACACACACACACACACACACACACACACAATTAACATATCATATAATAACATAAAATAATGTATATAATAATAATATATATATATATATATATATATATATATATATATATATATATATATATATAATATATATATATATATTATATATATATATATATATATATATATATCATTATATAACACTCATATATTATCAATAGTTAATATAATATATATATTTTTTTTTTATATATATCTATCATTTTTATGATAATATATATATATATATATATATATATATATATGGTGTAAGTATATTCATGGGTGATAATACATCTTGATATCAGAAGGTTTACACTAATAAAGTTTTTTCTTTTTATTTTCTTCAGTTCGTAATGGCATAATATAATGTAAAATATGCATAATAACTACTGGGCGAAAATTACCAGTGCAAAGCATGTACCATCATTAAAAATAAAAATATGTATATGAAACGGCAACCCTTTTTTTTTTTTTTTTTTGTTAATTCAAAAATTCAGTAAATGTATTTACTTGTGCTGAGATATCTATAGACCAAATTCAGCAAGACTCCTTTGACATAAATGGAAAAATGATTTCTGTCAGGATTCTTATATCACCAAAATTGTTCATTAAAATTAGAGATACAACAAGGACATTGGGCAGGTGTTTTGCAAATTATTTGGAATTCTAAATCTTACAGAATCACGTAAGACGTTAAAAACGTGGTTCTTCATTCTGAAGTTGAATGATCTTGAAGAAGTGGAACGATCTTGAAGATGAGATAGTTGAAGCAGATTCCGTACAAAGTGTGTGACAGGTAGTGAATAACTGAAAGGTGAGATCCATGAGCCGAGTTTCGACCTCCCAACCACGGCTAAGTTAGTAAATTCCGACAGGTCCTGTTATGTTTGCAACCTTGCTTTTGTTAACATCATTTCATATTTATCATACAAGGATGCTTATTAGCATGAAACCTTACCCGCTCTAAGATTTTTACAGAGCCTTTCAAGACATAAGAACACAATATATGTATGACCTCCCAAAATTAAACACACACACACACCGGTTTGGAACCCAGACCTGGTCAAGCATGTCAAGAAATTAGAGAAAGTCCAAAGGTTTGCAACAAGACTAGTTCTAGAACTAAAGGGAATGTCCTACGAAGAAAGGTTACGGGAAATCTGCCTGACGACACTGGAGAACACGAGGGTTAGGGGAGACATGATAACAACATACAAAATATTGTGAGGAATTGACAAGGTGGACAGAGACAGGATGGTCCAGAGATGGGACACAGAAACAAGGGGCCACAGTTGGTAGATGAAGACTCAGATGAGTTAAAGAGATGTTAGGAAGTATTTCTTTAGTCATAGAGTTGTCAGGAAGTGGAATAGTCTGGCAAGCGATGTAGTGGAGGAAGGAACCATACATAGTTTTAAGACGAGGTTTCATAAAGCTCATGGAGCAGGGCTAGAGAGGACCTAGTAGCGATCAGTAAAGAGGCGGGACCAAGAGCTATGTATCGTCTTCTGCAATCACAAATAGGTGAGTACACACACACACACACCCACACACACACACACACACATACACACACACACACACACACACACACACACACACACACACACACACACACACACACACATATTCGAGATGCATTTATTTATGACGGATCAGGGATGGTAAGTTGTAAAATACAAATAAATAACTGGTGACTGAATAAGTACAGACACACAAATACTGAATGGTATGTGATATTTAATGTATAAACATTAACAACCATTGTCAGTGTATTCTCCTTACTGCTTAATGATGAATCACAAGATGAAAAGTTGGAAGTTATTGTCTTAAGGGAAACAGAAAATTATTTCCAGTTTTATTGTTTGATTATCTAGTTATAGACGCCTATACAAAACAAAAACAATTATTATCACAACTTAGTAATATATATAATTATGTAACAACCTGGTCGGTGATTAATGTGGTATTATTATTTCAAATTGATTGTTTTTTATAATTTGTAATTTCAGAATATATAGTGATGATTTTTAAGTGCTTAATTTACAATATGAATGAATGGATTAGATTAAATCTAAAGGTAAAATTCTAGCTAGTTATCCTTAATCTAACCTTGTCAAACCCTGTGTAAAAAAAAAAATCTAAATACACAGAGAACGTTGGTTTATGTCTCTGACGTCACTCTGGCCAGGCAGAGCAGCCACCAAAGACTATTTTTCCAAATAACATTTTATTAACTTAAAACTGATAACTACATTGGTATTACTTCTGCATATTATTAAATACTCTTGTACATAAATAAAAATATTACCAGTGTCTGTGTGTCAGAGCCAAGCTTATAATTTCATCCTTATATCTCAACGTCACTTAAAAATTTCTCAGAATGTTTAAGTTACAAAAGTTTTCTAGAATTAGACAAATTCTGCATCCACATTCAAATTACTTGATTGTGATAACTTCAAGACTTGTAGAACTATTCATGTAATGCTGTCTTCTTAGTATTCCCACTAAACCTCTATTTTTTTTGCTCTTTTTGTATTAAATCATTTAAACTTTCAATTAGACAGTTAATAATCAGTATTTACACAGATTAGTATAATAAATCTGCTCATTAAATAATAATATCTAAGGTTAAAATTTTGTAAAATATTTCCTGTTAATTCCTACTCAGGCCTTAATTCAGCGAAAAATTTATTTTGTTTTTAGAATTTTAGATAACTAACGATATTATCATTAGATAATGTGTGCTTTCAAGAAATGTAGATATGATCAACTTTTGGTCTTACTGAGCCAAATTTCTGGAGTACGTCGAAAGCACTCATATCATCTTCATTCATTGGCCACCTAACATCCACCGATACAGGTCTCTATTGCTAACGCTAAAATCGTAATGTAATACCTCAATATAAATTTACTATTGTAAGACAAGCCATGCGTGACGGAAACGCTACCTTACTCTGAAAAAAATTTCCCTCATTTCTCCTGTTGCTACTCTTGTAACATTGCACGGCTCCTGATGATGCACTGAGAAGTGTGAAAGCACTTGAGCTAAAGATTTCTACTCCCCACCCTTCCCGCATGGCTTGTCTTGCATTGTTAAGATCGCCTGTGTGCGACTGTTTGCATAAATTTACTAATGTAATAACCACATTGCACGTTTAAAAAAAAAAAAAAAAAACTCACACCTACTTGATTGTGTTAAACTCTAGTTCAAGTCCCTTCAAAACCGTCATGAAATGACTTTCGTAACCCAAATAATTCGACTATAAATAACTCACACACGGATGCGAAACCAAAATAATTCGACTGTAAACAACTCGCACACGGATGCGTAACCAAAATAATTCGACTGTAAACAACTCACACGACGGATGTTCTATGATTTATATAATAAAAGGAATAAAACAGTCAGTTTACTGTACTTGATCTTACAAACAGGTGTAGGAAGACTGGATGGTATCTCTCGCATTCACCAGGATTCGAGTGTAGTTATTCAAGTCGCATCGAACTTAACGAGTGATTTACTTTGTCGTGGTAACAATAGAATATTTTAAGCGCCAGCGTTTCTGCGTGTTATTTATTACACAAGTAATGGTGTAAATAAATACACACTTGTCATTTGATACAGTGTTTGAGGTAAACAAGCCCTGTGAGTATAAAAATACATTTACTGTGTATACAATTTATTGGCTCACGTTAATGTTTTTTAGACAATATATAATTTATCTGATATACTTTATGCACAATTTATACCTTATATAAGCAAACAAATTTACTTTCTTTTATATTTGATTTTTTTAATTAACTGAAAAAAATCAACATAATTCCATGTATATAATTTATACATTAGAAGTTAAAAATCTGCAGAATAATTAAGAAGCAGAATAAGTACCTCCGGGTGTGATGATGATCTTCCCCAGTGGGGCGGAGTGAGTAGCAAGTGGCACATTAGAGCCAGTGGTTATACCCTCCCCAGCTTACTGCTGCCACCATTCATTAGCCAGGCACTCCTGTGTGTGTAGTGGAGCAACCTCTCCCTCACCTACCATTGTTTATGGTGGTGCCATCTTTTCTTCACCTACCATTGTGTATGGTGGTGCCATCTTTCCTTCACCTACCATTGTGTATGGTGGTGCAACGGCTCCTTCACACACCTCCAACTTCATCACCCTCCTCCAACTCCATCCAACTTCCTTACTCTCCTCAAACTTCCTCCTCGTTTTCCAACTCCCCTCCTCCCATCCCATCCCCTCATTCGCTATTTTTTCTCTCGTGGCCTGCACACCTGGTTGTAGCACGGTAACCAAGGTAAGAAGCAAGGAACAAGCAAAATGCAGCAGAAAGTAAATACTTATATATTACCTTCACCAAACAGCAAGCAGTACAGGATATGAATAGAAAGGCAATTTTGCAAGCAAGAGACACGGTAAGAACCGCCTTCGATCAGGCTTGGAGATAAGTCTGTCAAAGCTGATTCACGAGTGTACCGCATCGCTTCACAACTTTGGATGGTTTCCGTGTGATTGGCTAGGTTGAACCAAGGTACTTACATAACAAAGGGGCCCCTACTCATTAAACTCTTAGCATCTGGTTCGCTGGTCGGGAGGATATGCCTATATGAGTGTGTGAATAAAATGTAACGTACTCCTAGCATGCCACACATCTCTTTCTCCTTTCCTCCTCCACCCTGCCCTTCCACTGCATCGCCCGCCACTCCCTCAACTTACGGATCCCTAACTGAGATTTCCCACAAACATTTTGCAATTCATTTGTGCCACTATATAAATGTAGATTATTTAAAGACAAATGGAGACAGTTAACTCGCATTTTGTTACTTTATACATAATTTTGTTGTTACATTATACATGCTTATGACGTTATGCTATATCTAATTATATAGATTAATATAGTAGGTGGACAACCCTTCCCCTTCTGCTTCTTCTTCTCCTCCTCCTCTTCTTCCTCCTCCTCCTTTTCCTCGTCACCAATAATTTCTTTTCTTCCTCCTACAGCCTATTCCTTCTGCTCCTTCTCTTCTTTGCCTATTTTTAATCTTCCTCTTAATCTCACCTACATTCCTCCTCTTCCTCTTAATTTTCCCTTTTGGGTATCACTCTCCTCCTAACCTTCCCTTTTACTCTCTTTTTCCTAATCTCCCCTTCCCTCCTCTAGCCTCTTCCTCCTTGCCACCCACCCAAACTCAAACAGTTCCCAAATCCTCCATTAATGTCTCGTGGAAGTCTCTCTGGCGGGGCGATTTTAGCCAAATGGAATAGACAGAACATGGGAAAAAGGAGAGTGAGAGGAGAAAGTGAGAAGGGAAGGATGGAGAGAGAGGTATAGAAGAGAGAAGAATGAAGAGAAAAATGAGAGAATGAGAAATGACGGAGGGAGGCAGGACAGGGAAGAGAGGAGAAATGGAAAAGAGGAAAAGAAATTAGGTGGCGAATAAAGAGGCAAAGAAAGGTAGTGGGGGTGAAGGAGGGGTAGGTGCCCACGCAGAAACCATTTCCCTAATGAGTGGGTACAATGGTGGCCTCCAGCACCCATTGTGCCTACTTTTTACTTCTCAGGATTGAGGCTCCGGTATTGACCACATTAGTGGCCAACTTAGGCGTTCCCTCTGCATTATAAGTTTGCCTGAGGATAATGGCGGCCTCACAATTATTATTGTTACCTCTCAGAGCTTTTGTTGCCTGAGTGGTGTGAGTGGGCTGAGAGGGATGGGAGGTGTGAACGCAATGGGGATTGTGAATGGGTCTGGTGGTGTAAGTAGTGTGGGTGGGGTGAATTGGGTGAGTGGTGAGGGTGGGGTGAGTTGGGTGAGTGGTGTGGGTGGGGTGAGTTGGGTGAGTGGTGTGGGTGGGGTGAGTTGGGTGAGTGTGTGGGTGGGGTGAGTTGGGTGAATGGTGTGGGTTCGGCGAGTTGGGTGAGTGTGTGGATGG
>NC_069411.1:33304341-33306841 GCF_026875155.1 Cherax quadricarinatus | reverse complement strand
AAATTATATATTTATAAATATATAAATCTATATATTATATATAATATAATAAATATATAATATAAATATTATATATATATTTTTTAATTTTATTATATATAATTCGTGCGAATATGTAAAACTGGTATTGCAAAAACTTTTAAAATTAAGTCCTTTCTAAAAAAATTTCTTATAAGTTTAAGATATATTTTAAATAAAGTTAATACAAAAATTTTATTTTGCACCAAACAGAATCTTGGGTAATAGCTAGCCATATTTCGGAAAAAGAGCATGGATTAGCAGCTAGGCAATATGTTGATTGTTAACAAGAATTTGAATTGAAATAAGCAGGGTGAATATATATTTTTTAGAGGGTTGAAGGTTTTGGGGAATATGATAAAATATTGAAGAATGACTAGAGTGATCAGTGTAGAGTGGAAGTAGAGGGGTCCCGGAAAGTTGGGGGGTACAGGAGTTTGTGTGCGTAGGTTTGATTTTATATTTTTCTTAGGTATGCGTGAGGTGTTTGATAGGATGAATTGAGACAAAATATACGTGTGTATGAGTTATCAAATAAATATTATGAAGTTATAAAAGCCAGACTTGAACCTGGAATAGAATATAGTGCCTGATCTGAATGAGCATGTTAATCTGAGTTTAAAAATGTAGTGTAAATCATAACCTTTTGATACATATATGATGAATTATATAATATATATTTATGCACTCTTTAAATCATTTTATATAATATAATATTATATATATACATATATATATATATATATTATATATATATATATATATATATAATATATACATATTTTATATATATATATAATTATTTAATATAATAATAATGATATATATATTATATATTATATATATATATATATATATATATATATAATATATATATATGTATTATATATATATGTTATAATATATATATTAATATATTATATTATATATATATACAATATATATATATATATATTATATATTATATTATATATATATATATATAATAATATATAAATAATAATTATATTTGATATATATATTGTATATAATAACTTAATTTATTATATATAATGATTATTTTATATTAAATAACTTTTATATATATTTATAATAAATATATATATATATATATATATATATAATATATATATATATATAAAATATATGTATATATATATATATATATATTATATTATATTATATATATATATATATTATATATATATATATATATATATATATATTATATATATATATATATTATATATAATATATATAATATATATATATTATATATTATTATATATATATTATATATATATGTATATATATATATAATGTATAATATATATATATTATATATTTATATATATATATATATATATATTTAATATTATATAATTATATATATATTTATATATATATTAAATATATATAATATATATATATATGTATATATATTTTGTATATATAGTATATATAAATCTTATATTATATATAATATATCTTCATATAATATATATAAATATTATTATAATATATTCATAATATTATATATATAATAAATAATATATATTCATATTATATATTCCGTGTTTGTTTAGTTTTAAATTATTAAAAATTAATTGTAGTATAAAAATTGGGTTAGGTTAAATAAAGTTGGTAAGTTTTCTAATTCTTTTGGTGCAAAATTATAAATTTTTACATCAAATTAAAAAAAATATATCTTTAAATGTATAAGAGAAAATTTTAAAAAGGGACAAATTTTAAAAGAGTTCTTGCTAATTGACCAGTTTTACATATTCGCAGTAGGTAAAATGAAAGGGGGTAAGGCAGCCGGGATTGATGGGATAAAGATAGAAATGTTAAAAGCAGTGGGGATATAGTTTTGGAGTGGTTGGTGCAATTATTTAATAAATGTATGGAAGAGGGTAAGGTACCTAGGGATTGGCAGAGAGCATGCATAGTTCTTTGTATAAAGGCAAAGGGGATAAAAGAGAGTGCAAAAATTATAGGGGGATAAGTCTGTTGAGTGTACTGGTAAAGTGTATGGTAGAGTTATAATTGAAAGAATTAAGAGTAAGACGGAGAATAGGATAGCAGATGAACAAGGAGGCTTTAGGAAAGGTAGGGGGTGTGTGGACCAGGTGTTTACAGTGAAACATATAAGTGAACAGTATTTAGATAGGCTAAAGAGGTCTTTGTGGCATTTATGGATTTGGAAAAGGGTATGACAGGTGGATAGGGGGGCAATGTGGCAGATGTTGCAAGTGTATGGTGTAGGAGGTAGGTTACTGAAAGCAGTGAAGAGTTTTTACGAGGATAGTGAGGCTCAAGTTAGAGTATGTAGAAAAGAGGGAAATTTTTTCCCAGTAAAAGTAGGCCTTAGACAAGGATGTGTGATGTCACCGTGTTGTTTAATATATTTATAGATGGGGTTGTAAGAGAGTAAATGCGAGGGTCTTGGCAAGAGGCGTGGAGTTAAAAGATAAAGAATCAC
>NC_069411.1:33254341-33301841 GCF_026875155.1 Cherax quadricarinatus | reverse complement strand
TTAATTAGGTGCTTAGACCTTTAGTCGCGATAAGTGATCAGTCATGACTTAGGGTTTCAACACCTTAAAAGTCCTCCACTTCAACTGTATCCAGTATAAAAGTTACCTGTGTACTCGGCTGAAGAAGCTTCTGCACAGGCGATACGTTTCGGCACTGAACATGCTCAAGTGTTACACATGTGTCTTATTCATCATCTTGTCGGTTAATTTATCGATGAAGAAATAAAGAGATCCAATACTACATTTTACAGCGTTGAGTTTGATCAAAGCCTGTGTGTATTTTTCTCTGCGCTGTTGTTTGTAAATATATAAATGAAAAAAAGATTGAAGGAAGAAAGGATGGAACGTAAGAAGGAAATAATTAGAAAATAACATGTAATAACGTTAATTATGCTGGTGTGAGGTAAGTGCGAGGAGCTTTGAGCATGTATCTTTGTGTGTTTGTCAGTGTGTGGAGTGCGTGAAGGTGTGTGTGCTAATTAGTATAGCTCCTGAGGGCGTTATTCCTCCACTTAACACTCATACTGCTGCTGCAGCTGCTGTACCTCCAACACTGCTGCCGCTGCTGTACCTCCAACACTGCTGCAGCTGCTGTACCTCCAACACTGCTGCTACTGCTGTACCTCCAACACTGCTGCTACTGCTGTACCTCCAACACTGCTGCCGCTGCTGTACCTCCAACACTGCTGCTGCTGCTGCAATTTTACCTCTAACACTGCTACTGCCTTTCTTCCTTTTACACAACAAGATCTTTTATTTTTAACCTGTGTCTCCTCGTCCTCCTCCTCCTCCTGATCCTTATCCCAATCCTAAGTCTGCTAATTCTGCTCCCTTTCACTTCCTCCTTCCCCTCCTCTTCCCCCTCCTCTTCTTCCTCTTACTGCTTCTTAAATTCTTCCATTAACCTCCTTTTCAAGCTCAATTACCTATTTTGCTTTTCAACAACCATCTCTCTATCCTCAGTCTCATCTCCATCTTTTAAAATTTTATCTTATTTTCAATCTCTAAATATTTCATTCTTTATATTCATCTTTTTTAATTGTCATATCGTATTATTTATAGTATTGTATATATATATATATATATATATATATATATATATATATATATATATATATATATATATATATATATATATATATATATATATTACAGTAATTGAAATTATGTAAATATCTCTGCATTTCTCTTAAATTTTCTTCTTTTACATTGAATTTTACAATTGTTCGTTATTTCATATGATATTTATTCTTTTGTATGAATGTTCCTTTCGTACCTCTCTTCTTTTGCCTTTCATATTAAACCTATATGTTTTTTTTGGCCAGTTTATTGATTTGTTTATCGATTCGAATCTCTAAATACAGTCTAAGAATATACACTACATAACCCATACAGGTTAAGAATATACACTACATAACCTATACAGGTTAAACGTTTACTGTTTAATAAAATACTACGACTACTGCTACTATTACTACTACTACTACTGTTACTACTGCTGCTACTACTACAACTGCTACTACTACTACTACTACTACTACTATTTCTACTATTATTAATGCTAATACTACTACTACTACTACTGCAGCATTACTACTGCTACTACTACTAGTGACAATGATAATAATAATAATAACAATAATAAACTCTTGCCAGCAGTCGTGTATGATGCCTTACCAGGTGCTACGACGCTCTCCTTATTGCCTTCTCAATTACCTGGGCATGCACATCAAGGCTACCTACCTACTTAGAGTTCAGTGATGCCAGGTTATCTCCTTATCAGAATATTCGCAGAATATCTGTTGTTTTCCCATCTTTCATGAAGGTGAACTGTCTTTAAGGGCTTGGTGGAAACATTTGCTAGCGGATCGGACAGCCGTTCAACTCCTCTCCATGCCTAAGAAGACGCATCGTTAAACTTCATTGCTTTTAACGTTTCCAGTTCGCTTAGAGGCTGCTTCAGTTCATTCCTTGTTATGTTAATGATATCCAATCTCAAATGGTCTATCTTTCCCCCTCTGCTCTTCGATATTATTTTCATATTCTCATTTCGCGTTACGTTTCCTTCCTTCTTTTTTGGTGTTACTACTGTTTCCTTTAGTCATCATCTATGAGATGAGGCTTCGTAGAACCTTCACGTCTGAATTCACTTTTGCGAAGTAGAAGAGAGACATTTAGTCTCTCTTCCCCTCTTCTCGTCCCTGAGTAGTCATTTTTGGCCTGTCTATTGATGCTCAGCCAAAACTAAGTGATGTTAGTCTCTTTCAGATTTATAGCTCTCTGGTTTGCTTACTTCTGTCTTGGTCACCTGTGCGTATTCTCCCGGGTGCCAGGGCATGAAAATACTCCTCTTACTTACGCAGAATCCGGCTATCAAGACAACAAGGTTTTCCAAGAACCGGGACTTCAGAGGATATCACAATAGCCTTTCTTTCCATTTTTTTCCTACTCGCCTTTGAACGCCGTAAATTATATTGAAGTAAAGAAATTGCTCTTTTTTCTGGAGCTCCATAAATTTTCTCCGAGTATTGAAGTTATATTTTCCTCGTGGGCTTCCTGTGATCACTTCTCGGCTCTCTTAGTCTTCACCGTTTTCTTTACTACCTTATCTTGGTGTTTTTTGTTTTTCGTTTTCTGGTTCCTATACTTACACTTACTTTCCTCTCATCTTTTTCGTTTCTTTCGCTCTGTTCATTATCAGTATCAGTGTAATTTCTTGCTCCTCCTGCTCTTCTACTGATACTTTCTCTCTGTTTCCCTCACTGATCTTGTATTCTCTATATTTAACTTCAGATCTATTCTTATTACTCTTTATTATATTCTCCCCAATGCTACTCAGTCACGCAGACTTCCTACGCTTGGTAAAGGAACAAGGAGTCAATTGTATATGAAAATATGGAGACAGGTACTTAGTTACGTAGTGGCATAAGGCAAGTGACAAGGACATAAAATGGAAAAGTAGGGAGGTAACGAAGGAGCTCCAAACGAGAAAGAGAATTAAGGAAAGAGGTTAGGGGGTAGAAAAACTTATTAGAGAAATGAGCTTCGAATTTGTCATAAGCCTCGTTTTCGAGCGATTAATCTGTGCTTCAACCCAGGTGATGGCGTCAACGTTATGAGATAATTTACGAGATCCTAAACCATCTCTCCACGTCCCCGCCTCCGATGTATATAAACACATACACACAAAAGTGTGAAATATATATATGTATATATATATATATATATATATATATGTTGTGTGTGTGTGTGTGTGTGTGTGTGTGTGTGTGTGTGTGTGTGTGTGTGTGTGTGTTGATGTATATATAAATTGGTGACTGAGTGATGAACTCTGCTGATGAGAGTATAAGTGGTCGTGATCAAATCAGAAGAGGGTTTGAAGTCTTGTGGCCCTTGACTTCCCGAGTGGAAGACGACCTGTCTTGAGCACGACATCCTCACCTTATGGATCACTCCCCCCAGATCACTCTTCCCTGGATCACAGCTCTAGTGCTCATCTCATCAAAACCTTACCTTAGGGTTGTGTTTTTCTCCACCAACACTGTAACATTAGCGTCACGTCACAACCCAACACAGGAAGCGGTAAACATGTACACAGTAAACACTGCCTTGTTCGCCCTCTCACTTTTAACTACATTCCTTGATATCCATCAATTTTACCTCCTTTCATCTACTCCACCTTTCTTCAGCCACTCCCTATTGTAAACCACCTCCCTCCAGTTATTTCAATTCTTCCGTCCCTCCGACCTTTACACCCCCCTACTCTAAATACTCCACCAAATTCCTCCAACTACTTCACTCTCCTCCCGTCCAATTCCCCGTTCTCCAATTAAACTTCCCCTTCCCCAGTCTGACTCCAGTGGAGGCAGGAACGGCACCCCTTCCATACTCACTACTTTGTTTACGGATGTCATGCACTCCTGTTATTAAGAAAAACAATGAGAACCCACCCCTCCTTAAGACAACAGTACAAGAAACTATTGCCTCTCATATATATCGCACACTGATAGCTCAGTTCAGCGGTCTACAGGACGCAGTAGCAGCCTGCGATGTATACAGATGTAATATATGGACTAAGACTACGAGGACTAGAGTGAACAACTGTCTCAGTCCAGCATTCTACAGGGCACAGTGGCAGACAGCGTTAGATTGAACAACTGTCTCAGTCCAGCATTCTACAGGGCACAGTGGCAGACAGAGTTAGATTGAACGATGGGCTCAGTTCATCACTAACCGGGGTAGCTGCACTGAAGCTCGCAACCAACATATTAAGAAAAGAAAAAAGAGAAATAGGAGGAGCGATAATCTTCTCTGACTCAGTATCTGTTATCTACTGAAGTAACTAATACATTGTAATACAGCTTAGTCCTGCTAATACACAAATAATCCCCACAAAGGAGAATGAAATTTATAATGACTTTTCTGACCGAACAGTGAATGATCTGAGTCGAACCGAAAGGACATCATAAGTTTCATTCTCCTTTGTGCGGGATATTTGTAGACTGTTTCACTCACGGTTTTGTGCCCTGGGTCAGCTTACATTGAGGGTGAGTTCCTTAGTACAAATGACGTAGAGTTTGATAATTGCTAGTTATCGCGAGATGAAAGCAACCTTGTACGTAATGTTAGGCCTAAAATGTAGCTTAAAAGGTCGAGAGGGTATTGTTTTATATGTATGTATGAAAGTACAAATATATATATGCCGTGCCTAATTGGTAAAACTGGTAAAATTTCTTTCCCCTCACACTCCTTTCTTTCTCATATAAAGTTTGTATTGCCCGGTTATGTGATGAGGGGAAAATCTTCAGATTTTTTTCTCCAGGGTATGGGATGCGCCAACATGAGTGAGGGTAATTTCCAAGTAACAGAAACTCCAGTACTGCTGGACCAAAGCCTCTGAGGCTCCAGTAGTTGCTGAACCTTTAATGGAATGCAAGACAATATGCCTACCAGTCTTCCAGCTCAGGCTGACGTAGTTTAACAGTATTTATGAATCCCATCCTTTGTGATGGCATTTGGCAGGGAAACACAGCTATTTTTTTTACTGTTATGTAACTATCATATTGAATTTTTTTAGAAGCATATTGCAGATGTATCCACTTTTGATATATAAAAAATAAACAGTAACAGTCCCAGCAAACAATAAACATCAACTATAAAAGTAAACTTTCAACTGAAACATAACAGACGATTTTAAAAGTTGCATTTTGTTGATAATTTGATTATTTTGTTAACCAGAGTAATTAGTTTAAATCAGTGAGGCATGAAAATAAAAATTTATAATCAACAAACAAACAAACATTTTAGCAAGTGAGCGATGATATATACATGCGTACGTGTAAATAAAATATTTATTTCGACTATTTTTGTTATCCGTGTTTACTCTTATTATATTTGTTCCATTTTTGCCTAAATTTTTGCTTGCTATAATTGTAAGAGTGAAAAAGAGCCAGATATCAATGTAGGGAAAGTGCTTGAGGCAGTAGGTAGATATAAAACACCTTGAATAGATGGAATCTATTTTTGGAGTGGTTGGTGCATTTGTTCAATGTAGCATTAAGGGGAAGGTGGTTAGGGATTATCAGAGCGATGGCAGATTCTTAGTATAAGTGGATAACAGATATAAGGGAGTAAACAAATTTTAAGAAATAATCCCTTATAGTATACAGGGTAAAGTGTATGGAGGAGTTATCATGACAAATTTAAGGGTAAGACAGAAAGTAATACAGCAGAGGAACAAGGTTTTAAAAGGGGTAGAGGAGGTGTAGAGCAAGAGTTTACACTGGAACATATAAAAGAAGAATACTTAGATAAAGGTATGGAACTTTTTGTCGCATTTGTGAATTTAGAAAAGATATATTTAGGTGGATAGTGAATCTCTGGCTAGAGTATGTAGGAGGGAGAGGGGGGATTATTTTTCAATAAAAATAGGCTTCAGATAAGTATGTGTTTGGTCATATGAATGTTTAACATATTTATTTATGGAGTTATAAGAGAAGTGAATGCTAGGGTGTTGGGGGTGAGATGTGCGACTAAAAGATAATGAATTTAATGCAAAGGATGGTAAAGATATTTGGGAGTGCATAAAAGAAAGAAATTAAAGCAAACATGGGAAAGAGCAAGGCAAAGAGAGTAACACAAAAAATCTATACAACGAAAGGTTGAATATCAGGTTGAAGGGAAGGAGAATGGAGGAAGTAATTGTGTTCAGATATTTGAAGTGAATTCGTTAGAGGATTGGTCAGTGGAAGATGTGAACCATAGAATTGACGAGGGGCTGGTGCACCGAGGCATGGAGGCAAAAACAGTGGAGACAGTGGCGATGTTGTGTTTAAGGGTAATGTGATGTGAATATCGAACAAAGAATTTGGAGCTTGGAGATTAGTAGACGGAGTGGTGTTACCAAAAATATTATTCAGAGGGTTGGGTGGTTTAGAGATAGATAGATAGATAGATAGAGAGAGAGAGAGAGAGAGAGAGAGAGAGAGAGAGAGAGAGAGAGAGAGAAGAGAGAGAGAGAGAAGAGAGAGAGAGAGAGAGAGAGAGAGAGAGAGAGAGAGAGAGAGAGAGAGAGAGAGAGAGAGAGGAGAGAGAGAGAGAGAGAGAGAGAGGAGAGAGAGAGAGAGAGAGAGAGAGAGAGAGAGAGAGAGAGAGAGAGAGAGAGAGAGAGAGAGAGAGAGAGAGAGAGAGAGAATGACTTAGAAGGCGTATGAATATAGAGTTGAGGGAAATGAGGGTTACGGACAATCCCAGAAAAGCTGAAGGGGACGGTTAGAGAAGGTTTAGAGCATCCAGTAAAAAAGCACATTAGACAGAAGAGTGGAAACAAGTGTTTTTATAACTTAACATACAATAAAAGAGCCAGCAAGGTAATATTTATAAGATGATATTTTAGGAAACCGATAAGGCGGACTTCAGTTCTGATGTGAGAAATACAATGCTGCACTCTAGAAGGGATGGAGATGATGTAGTTTGGAGGTTCATCTGATTAGTGATGTTACCACGCAAGACAGTGAGTGAATTACTTACGATAAAAGTTATTCTTTTTCTTCTGGTCACTTCGTTGGGAGATTCCCGAAGTGGTAAAACTTGTTCTTCTTTATTTCTTCTATTGTCCATGGGGAAGTGGAAAAGAATCTTTCCTCCGTAAGCCATGAGTGTCCTATGAGGCGACTAAAATGCCGGGAGCAATGGACTAGTAACACTTTCTCCTGATGTTATGAATGAAAAGAAGTTGGATGTCCTGGCCCTAAGCGAAACAAAGCTGAAGGGGGTAGGGGAGTTTCGGTGGGGGGAAATAAATGAGATTAAATCTGGAGTATCTGAGAGAGTTAGAGCAAAGGAAGGGGTAGCAGTAATGTTGAAGGATCAGTTATGGAAGGAGAAAAGAGAATATGAATTTGTAAATTCAAGAATTATGTAGATTAAAGTAAAGGTTGGATGTGAAAAGTGGGTCATTAAGCGTTTATGCACCTGGAGAAGAGAGGAATGTAGAGGAGAGAGAGAGAGATTTTGGGAGATGTTAAGTGAATGTATAGGAGCCTTTGAACCCAGTGAGAGAGTAATTGTGGTAGGGGATCTGAATGCTAAAGTAGGAGAAACTTTTAGAGAGGGTGTGGTAGGTAAGTTTGGGGTGCCAGGTGTAATTGATAATGGGAGCCCTTTGATTGAACTTTGTATAGAAAGGGGTTTAGTTATAGGTAATACATATTTTAAGAAAAAGAGGATAAATAAGTATACAAGATATGATGTAGGGCGAAATGACAGTAGTTTGTTAGATTATGTATTGGTAGATAAAAGACTGTTGAGTAGACTTCAGGATGTACATGTTTATAGAGGGGCCACAGACATATCAGATCACTTTCTAGTTGCAGCTACACTGAGAGTAAAAGGTAGATAAGGTACAAGGAGAATAGAAGCATCAGGGAAGAGAGAGGTGAAGGTTTATAAAATAAAAGAGGAGGCAGTTAGGGTAAGATATAAACAACTATTGGAGGATAGATGGGCTAATGAGATCATAGGCAATGGGGTCGAAGAGGTATGGGGTAGGTTTAAAAATGTAGTGTTAGAGTGTTCAGCAGAAGTTTGTGGTTACAGGAAAATGGGTGCGGGAGGGAAGAGGAGCGATTGGTGGAATGATGATGTAAAGGCAGTAAGGGAGAAAAGTTAGCATATGAGAAGTTTTTACAAAGTAGAAGTGATGCAAGGAGGGAAGAGTATAAGGAGAAAAAGAGAGAGGTTATGAGAGTGGTGAAGCAATGTAAAAAGAGAGCAAATGAGAGAGTGGGTGAGATGTTATCAACAAATTTTGTTGAAAATAAGAAAAAGTTTTGGAGTGAGATTAACAAGTTAAGGAAGCCTAGAGAACAAATGGATTTGTCAGTTAAAAATAGAAGAGGAGAGTTATTAAGTGGATAGTTAGAGGTGTTAGGAAGATGGAGGGAATATTTTGAGGAATTGTTAAATGTTAATGAAGATAGGGAAGCTGTGATTTCGTGTATAGGGCAAGGAGAAATAACATCTTGTAGGAGTGAGAAAGAGCCAGTTGTGAGTGTGGGGGAAGTTCGTGAGGCAGTAGGTAAAATGAAAGGGGGTAAGGCAGCCGGGATTGATGGGATAAAGATAGAAATGTTAAAAGCAGGTGGGGATATAGTTTTGGAGTGGTTGGTGCAATTATTTAATAAATGTATGGAAGAGGGTAAGGTACCTAGGGATTGGCAGAGAGCATGCATAGTTCCTTTGTATAAAGGCAAAGGGAACAAAAGAGAGCGCAAAAATTATAGGGGGATAAGTCTGTTGAGTATACCTGGTAAAGTGTATGGTAGAGATATTTTTGAAAGAATTAAGAGTAAGACGGAGAATAGGATAGCAGATGAACAAGGAGGCTTTAGGAAAGGTAGGGGGTGTGTGGACCACGTGTTTACAGTGAAGCATATAAGTGAACAGTATTTAGTTTTAAGGATTTGGAAAAGGCGTATGACAGGGTGGATAGGGGGGCAATGTGGCAGATGTTGCAGGTGTATGGTGTAGGAGGTAGGTTACTGAAAGCAGTGAAGAGTTTTTACGAGGATAGTGAGGCTCAAGCTAAAGTATGTAGGAAAGAGGGAAATTATTTCCCAGTAAAAGTAGGCCTTAGACAAGGATGTGTGATGTCACCGTGGTTGTTTAATATATTTATAGATGGGGTTGTAAGAGAAGTAAATGCGAGGGTCTTGACAAGAGGTGTGGAGTTAAAAGATAAAGAATCACACACAAAGTGGGAGTTGTCACAGCTGCTCTTTGCTGATGACACTGTGCTCTTGGGAGATTCTGAAGAGAAGTTGCAGAGATTGGTGGATGAATTTGGTAGGGTGTGCAAAGAAAGAAAATTAAAGGTTGAATACAGGAAAGAGTAAAGTTATGAGGATAAAAAAAAGATTAGGTGATGAAAGATTGAATATCAGATTGGAGGGAGAGAGTATGGAGGAGGTGAATGTATTCAGTATTTGGGAGTGGACGTGTCAGCGGATGGGTCTATGAAAGATGAGGTGAATCATAGAATTGATGAGGGAAAAAGAGTGAGTGGTGCACTTAGGAGTCTGTGGAGACAAAGAACTTTGTCCTTGGAGGCAAAGAGGGGAATGTATGAGAGTATAGTTTTACCAACGCTCTTATATGGGTGTGAAGCATGGGTGATGAATGTTGCAGCGAGGAGAAGGCTGGAGGCAGTGGAGATGTCATGTCTGAGGGCAATGTGTGGTGGTGAATATAATGCAGAGAATTCATAGTTTGAAAGTTAGGAGGAGGTGCGGGGATTACCAAAACTGTTGTCCAGAGGGCTGAGGAAGGGTTGTTGAAGTGGTTCGGACATGTAGAGAGAATGGAGCGAAACAGAATGGCTTCAAGAGTGTATCAGTCTGTAGTGGAAGGAAGGCGGGGTAGGGGTCGGCCTAGGAAAGGTTGGAGAGAGGGGGTAAAGGAGGTTTTGTGTGCGAGGGGCTTGGACTTCCAGCAGGTATGCATGAGCGTGTTTGATAGAGTGAATGGAGACAAATGGTTTTTAATACTTGACGTGCTGTTGGAGTGTGAGCAAAGTAACATTTATGAAGGGGTTCAGGGAAACCGCAGGCCGGACTTGAGTCCTGGAGATGGGAAGTACAGTGCCTGCACTCTGAAGGAGGGGTTGTTAATGTTGCAGTTTAAAAACTGTAGTGTTAAAGCACCCTTCTGGCAAGACAGTGATGGAGTGAATGATGGTGAAAGTTTTTCTTTTTCGGGCCACCCTGCCTTGGTGGGAATCGGCCAGTGTGATAATTAAAATAAAAAAAAAAATATATTATATATATAAAAAATATATATATATATATATATATATATATATATATATTATATATTTTATATAATATATATACATATATGTATATATATATATTTTATATATATATATATTATATAATATATATAAAATATATATATTATATATACCCACCCAGCATGCCAATTCCACTCCTTTGTCTAGTTTTAGCAGATGGATGCCAACCAGGAGGAAGCAAGCAGCCAGGGAAATGGCACGGCTGGCAATAAATAGGAGAGGGGAAGTGTCGGTCATGCTTCAGCTTTGGTTGTCTCAACTCGAATGGTTTCCTCCGCAAAAAAACGGTAGTGCCCTGGTTCAGGATGTCCTCCTGTGGAAAGTGATGATCCAGAGCCACCTCAGGCACCTGAACCCTCTCCAACAAAATTTATTCATCAGACAATCTCTTGGAAGCAATTAAAAGCAACAGGTACCAGGACACTCACACATATTCCCAAAGCAGCCCGTCCACACGCAGCTGGGAAATTTAACAGACCTCCTAAAAAAAAGTAAACGATGGTTCCACTATCTTAAATGCTCCACCAACCATCAAGGCATGGAAACAACTTGCTACTTTTTGGCAATTCTGCTTAGCTGTGCCGGAAAGAAGGGGAAAGAGGCTAGCCTCAATGATAATTAAACCCTTTAAAGGGAGATTTTCCTAAGTTGATAACCTCATTCGCCTTCCCCGACAACACAAAAAGGGAGAGGCAGAACCCCCCACTCACTCTACTGACAGTGAAAAAGTCAGAGTCCAGGTGAGCAAGAAAATTGAAGAGGGCCCAACACAGTGGGGGCAATAAAATTTATTACCAGTGAAGTTACAGTTGCTCCCAGGGATGCTGACACGGCTGAAGCACTTAGAGGAAAGCACCCTGCCAGGGAAACCAGTGGTACCAACAGTTCCAACACCTCTGTCCCCACTATGGAACCATTGAAAGTGGAAGACTCAGACATTTACAAAGCAATAATGTGGGTTCCCATCTGGCTCTGCTGGGGGTTACACGGGAATAAGGCCACAGCTTTTAAAGGAAATGGTTAATCCAGTTATTGGGGAAATTGCAGAAACACTGCTTTCAGAGATCACAAGGTTCATCAACAATTCCTTGGCTGGTCTGATCCCTGATGAAATTAGACCTTCTTTTTTGGGTGCAACACTTTGTGCACTTAAAAAGAAGGAATGGGGGAAAATTCGGCCAATTGCAGTAGGCAACACCTTCCCGCCGCCCGTATCCAAAGTGCTGTTCCGAAGTATTCGGTGCACAGGCAGCCATGATGCTTCAACCAAAAAACCAGCTTGGCTTTGGGGGTCTCCCCAAGGAAGTGGAAGCAGCGGTTCATGCAACAAGGGGATAATCAACAACCTGCCTGAGGAACAATGCGGGTGGTAAAATTAGATTTCAAGAATGCGTTCAATCTCCTGAAAAGAGACGTGGGTATTAGCAGCAGTACAAGAACATTTCCCTGGTCTCTTCCTTTTTTGTTTCAGCCGGGTATAGCAAGGAATCAATGCTTCTCTTTGGAGAGCATGAAAATTACATCATCGGAGGTGTCCAACAAGGAGACCCTCTTGCACCATTTCTCTTCTGTATAGAAAGTTAGGGAAATCACAGTCAGACGGGACCAGCGAGCTAAACATCTGGTTCCTAGTTTGATGGCACACTAGCAGGTACAAAAAGAGTCCCTCCTACATGACCTTACACAGGTAAGACACGGGGACAGGAAATGGGTCTCATCCTGAATCATCCAAATGGGGAAATCATCTCAGTCAGTCAAAAAAGTGATAAATGCAGTGAGATCAAAACTAACCAGAGCAGCAGTCATTGCCCCCACAAATAGTGTCTTGCTAGGAGCACCTCTGGGAAGCAATGCCATTGACACAATTCTCAGGAAGAAATTGGAAGAGTTAAGGAGAATGGAACAACGAATAGGCAATCTGGACACCCACGATGCCTTGTTACCCTCTCACAAAGTCTTGAGTCTGCCCAGGTTGACATATTTCCTAAGATGTGCACCTTCATATGATAACCCTATACTGCACGAATATGACAGTATTCTGAGGCAGATTTTTACGAAAGTACTAACCTTACTCTAAAAAGACGGGCAGTGGAACCAAGCTACACTTCCAGTCAGGATTTAGGAGGCTTTTGGTTTTTCCGCAAGTCATCACAGATTGCGTTAACCGCTTTTCTGTCCTCGTGTATTGCATCCAGAGAGCTTGTAGCAAGCGATTCTCCCTGAACATCTTAGGGACAAGATAGGATCCAGGACCAAAAATTCATTGACGGGAGCAATGATCTGGGATAATCAAAACGGGCTCTGGAACCAGACCTGCTTCCCCCCAACAACACAAACAATCGCACTGGGATGGTCCAATAGTGGAAAATATTGCCTCAACAATGCTTCAGAGTGTGTAAAGGGAAGGATAGAGCCCGCCTCCTGGCAGTGAGAGCCCCTCATGCTGGGGACTTTCTGTTGGCTGTTCCCAACTCCAGCCTTGGCACACGTCTCGACCCACAGACCAAATCCGCATCGGTTTTTGGGCCCTTCGACTTGCCGCCCCTATTCTCGCCGAACACAGGTGTATCTGTGGCAGTGAAGCAGCAGACCGATTCGGGTACCATGGTCTTGTGGGGCCGTAAAATCCGAGGGAAAGATTGCAAGACAGAGGAGGTTAATAACATTATCAAGAGGAGCCTCACAACAGCTGGATGCCCAGCAGTAAGGGAGCCACCCCAACTATGCAGATCTGATGGCACCAGAAGCGCCCAGATGGTATCACCCTTCAAGCCTGGACAGATGGGAAGCAGGTTGGTTGGGACTATACATGTAAATCTACCTTGGCTAAATACCTATCTCCAATACACCAGGGAGGGAAGGAGGGGCAGCTCCCAGCTTCGGGGAGTCCCAGAAGTCTAGAAAATATGGAGAACTTGCCCATCATTATATGTTTTGTTCCCATAGGCTCAGAGACCCTTGGCTCATGGGGAAAGAGTGCATCTAAATTCCTTAAGGAGCTGGGAAAAAAAGACTCATCAGGGTAACTAGGGATCCCAGGGCAGCTGTTTTCTGTTCCAGAGGGCTCAGTGGGCTGTTAAAAGGGGGTAATGCCTTTGCTGTATTTTTGGGCCACGCCCCAGCTCTGAGGAGCTGGATGAGATTTTGGGCCTTATAATGGGTGATACACACGTAACAACATGTACCGTATTTTGCTACCTTTAATCAATAATGTATCTCTTAAATCTTCTGTACCATTTATGTAAAAAAATATTCCTATTAGTAAAAAAAAAAAAATATGAAAAGATGGGGTGGTAGGGGAAGTGGAATATTCAAACGGCTTCGGGAAGAAATCCAAATATTTTTCCTTGAAGCCTTTTTATCCACTTCTCCGAGGCTATGGGTCCCACAATTTACACCAGAGGTGGACCCCATCCTATAATATAAAAAAAAATATATATATATATATATATATATATATTGTGAATGGCTCTTTCCTTTCGTTGAAAATCTTCAGTGCTAATATTTCCTCACAAACTAATGCCACATTTTGCACTATGCCTTTCACAGCATTCAGGTTCAGGTGACTGGGATTATACAATACTTGAATACCTTTCTCAGATGGTGCAGCATCTGAAACACACTTATTTCCTCTCGTATTACATGGCTGTGGATATACCATGAAGAATAATGTGTATGTCATCCTAAATAGTCTTACGTGCCATGAAAATTTCGTCGAAATTGCTCTTAATCACTGATGGCGTTATCGCCATGGTAATTATTGCCTCCACCATGGACCTGAGTGCCTTGTTTAACTAAAAGTGACAATATATGGTTCATTATAGGTGACCTTACACAGAGCCGGATTAAGATTTTGTAGGTCCCTGAGATACAAGCACTGTGAGGCCCCTGGGCTACAGGCACTGTGAGGTTCTCGTGCTACAGGCACTGTGAGGCCCCTGGGCTACAGGCACCGTGAGGCCCCTGGGCTACAGGCACTGTGAGGCCCCTGGGCTACAGGCACCGTGAGGCCCCTGGACTACAGGCACCGTGAGGCCCCTGGGCTACAGGCACCATGAGGCCCCTGGGCTACAGGCACTGTGAGGCCCCTGGGCTACATGCACTGTGAGGCCCCTGGGCTACAGGTACTGTGAGGCCCCTGGGCTACAGGCACTGTGAGGCCCCTGGGCTAGAGGCACTGTGAGGCCCCTGGGCCTACAGGGCATGTGGGGGCCCCTGGTCTACAATGCACTGTGAGGCCCCTGGGCTACAGGTACTGTGAGGCCCCTGGGCTACAACCATTGTGAGGCCCCTGGGCTACAGGCACTGTGAGGCCCCTGGGCTACAGGCACTGTGAGGCCCCAGTAATATTTTCAAAAGGAAAAAAATATTAATCACAACAGTTAACAGTTCATTATATACGTGATGTAATAACATACCGTAATAATAAATTTCGTGCAGTAACTGTGAACACTTTTAACTTAATCTCTGGAGGTCGTCCAGTTGGCGGAGGCCCCTGGGCTGCAGCCCCTAAAGCCCATGCCCATGCCGAACACAAGGTAATTATCTAAATACAAATTAACAGAAATTTTGAACTCGGTATCAATTTTTATATAAAGTGCATTCAAAGGTAAATTCCTAGTTAGATAAACACTAGAGTCAAAGTTAAGAGTCATGTTCAGTACCACAATCAAATCTGAATACAGCTAGACTGAAATTCGTACTCACATTCAGTTGGTCATGTGTCTGTGGCACATGTTTTGACATTTTTAAGATACTGCGGCATCTTTTATCGTTATTTTCACCAATGTTGAAGGTATAGCTTGGATGATCTGAATAATGAAACATTTCGACGTGTCAAAACGAATTAAAACTGCAAATGTGTGTGGTAAATCTGGCTGTGTTCTTGTATCTCAGAATTTATTCAGAAGGAAATCCCATGAGACATCCATCAGAGAGAACACAAAAAATAATTACATGAGTCAAAGGTTGCCATCGGTAATGATACTCTGAGGGTGAATGCGAACAATATCCTGGTTAGTTCCAAGGGGTGCTTCCATTGTAAAGCAAGCATAATTATTAATGTGTTTCTGAACAGACACAATATTCCAGGTTTGCGTTTCTCTTTAATATATTTAAAAGTGATTTTCGCACATGCGAACTCACATGGAGACAACGGAGAACTACTCCTTCCTGCCTTCAATTGATCCTCAGTTCATCAGTTTGCTGAAGAACTACTCAGTGTGAAGCCAATATATTCTAATTAATCAAATCAATGATTAATGACAGTACTACAAAAATAAACCCCAGCATTTAGTAGACAAAGTAAGGAAGAACGAAAATCATTTGAGACCCCAACGTTACATGGCCATAACTTCTTGACGCTATATGTAAATACGAGGAAGTTACCAAGGGCTTTGACGCCGGGGATACCTTTGATCCTCAGAATGTATTATGCACGAGTAAATGGCGGAAATGAGTGGCATATTGCGTGATGGGTCTCTGGATACTGACAGGAGTCTAGCCAGACGGTGAAAACGATATGGTATTGCCTCATTTGCTTATTATAATGCAATGCAATATGATGATATCCCATTGTACGCCCTTCCGTTGAAAAAATTTGTGAAGCTCAGACATCGTAACGTTAATGAAATACCACGGAGAAAACTGACTTAGCAACATCCTTGAAGATTATTATTATTAATAGTAGTAGTATCTTCATTATAATTATTATTATTAATATTAGTAGCAGTGTCTTCATTATAATTATTTTCATTATTATTATTATTATTATTATTATTATTATTATTATTATTAGTAGTAGTAGTAGTAGTAGTAGCAGTAGTAGTAGTATCTTTATTATAATTATTATTTTTTTAAGTGTGATTCTAATTGTTATAAATAATTATTATTGGTCTATAAAATGGACCACACTGGTCCAACTCAACTGAAAAGCGGTGTTGTAACCTTATAATTGTTGAAATTTGTGGAAGAAGCTGATACCCATTCGTGGAGGCAGCGAAGATATCTGATATGAGTCTGGTATGAGTATGCCTGGACATGTCTGGACCCGAGACAGCTACAAGATAGATCCTTAATCTTCGGCTCTGGCTGCCAAGTTTAATACAGACCAAAATGAAATATATACCCTAAATGAAACATGGATGGGAAGGGCGGAGGGTTAATGGAGTGAAGCTCTTGTCAGTGGCCCTGTAAAGGTACGATGGCTTTTCCTATTGCTTTGATTGGCTCTGAATTGCTATTACAATATTTTCACCAATTATAAATGAGCTGTCTCTTAAAATTACTAAAATTTTGCCAGTAAGATCCTTAAATAATGTAAATGATTTTCTTAGACACAACAAATGACTGAAATAAAATGAGAAGAAACGATTATAAATGAATAATGATATATGAATCAATACAAATATCAAACTTCGTGTGAATTTGATTATCCTATTTATTAACATGGTATACTCTGATAAATGAAACACTTTTTCAGCATTTGGATATCTTTATTCTGGAAACGTTTCGCCACATAGTGGCTTCTTCAGTCGTCCAAGGCAGAGAAAAGGTGAAATAAGAGGAGTTTGAGGTAATCAGTCCCTCAGCCTCTAGTCGATGTGTTCAGTCCATCAATCTTGACAAAATTGCAGCATATTCGCGGAGATTGAACTTATATTCTGATGACAGATGAGGTGGAGCAGTGGTAGGCGGAATCACCAGTGAAGAAAGGCACTAGTGGAAGTAGGTCGTGTCTATAGATTAGACAAGGGACTGACTATCTCAAACACCTACTCTCATTCCACCTTTTTCTGCATTGGACTGAAGAAGCCACTGTGTGGCGAAACATTTCCAGGATAAACATACCCAAATGTTGCAAAAGTGCCTCATTTTTCAATATGGTTTTGTAACCCATTTTTCCCCATTTGTCAGACACAGCAACAGTTGGGTTCTTGAGCAGTTATTTTTTAGAATTTGTCATCTAAGACACACCCAAATTCCCTGGGGCCTTTATTCTCTGGTGCTCCCCTAACCCCTCTTCACCTCATCTGTCACAGTATATAAGGGTGCACTTTTTTTTAATATCGACTCTAGGTTAGGGAATTTCTACCTCATTTCCCCTCCCCCCCCGGTGATTTAACAGAGGTGTATTAACGGGGGGTTGAACTTCCTTTAAGGAAAAGGGGTTGAGGTGAAAATTTTTTCCCTGGGATGGGGACACAATATCGTGGATCAAGCGTATTCTTCGACGGGGGTTTAATATGAGAGAGAGGTTTAATTTGGAATGATCACTACTGTAATCCAGGTTCACTTCCAACAGTCTCCTTTAGTGAGTGAAAGAGGTAAAACAATTACGAAGTCTCACAAAACCCAAAGTTGCTAGAAAACATTAATTTGAAATATTAATGCTGGCGCGGCAGGTAAATACTTAAAAGGGAATAAAGATTACCTTAAGCAGTATGGTACTTGAGGCATAATTAATACCTTGTTACTTTGGGCTGGGCGAGGTATATACTTGGGGCAGTAGTTAATTACTTGCTGCTGGCGGGCAGGTATGATACTTGGGGCAGTAATTAATACCTTGGTGTTGGCTGGGCGAGGTATGATACTTGGGGCAGTAATTAATATCTTGGTGCTCGCTGGACGAGGTATGATACTTGGGGCAGTATTTAATACCTTGTTGCTGGCTGGGCGAGGTATGATACTTGGGGCAGTAATTAATACCTTTGTGCTCGCTGGGCGAGGTATGATACTTGGGGCAGTAATTAATACCTTGTTACTGGCTGGGCGAGGTATGATACTTGGGGCAGTAATTAATATCTTGGTGCTAGCTAGGTGAGGTATAATACATGGGGCAGTAATTAATACCTTTGTGCTGGCTGGGCGAGATATGATACTTGGGGCAGTAATTAATACCTCGTTGCTGGCTGGGCGAGGTATGATACTTGGAGCAGTAATTAATACCTTGGTGTTGGCTGGGCGAGGTATGATACTTGGGGCAGTAATTAATACCTTGTTACTGGTTGGGCGAGGTATGATACTTGGGGCAGTAATTAATACCTTGGTGTTGGCTGGGCGAGATATGACACTTGGGGCAGTAATTAATATCTTGGTGCTGGCTGGGTGAGGTATGATACTTGGTGTAGTAATTAATACCTTGGTGTTGGCTGGGCGAGATATGATACTTGGGGCAGTATTTAATACCTTGTTGCTAGCTGGGTCAGGTATGATAATTGGGGCAGTAATTAATACCTTGGTGCTCGCAGGTCGAGGTATGATACTTGGGGCAGTATTTAATACCTTGTTGCTGGCTGGGCCAGGTATGATAATTGGGGCAGTAATTAATACCTTGGTGCTCGCTGGGCGAGGTATGATACTTGGGGCACTAATTAATACCTTGTTACTGGCTGGGTGAGGTATGATACTTGGGGCAGTAATTAATATCTTGGTGCTAGCTAGGTGAGGTATAATTCATAGGGCAGTAATTAATACCTTGTTGCTGGTTGGGCGAGGTATGATACTTGGGACAGTAATTAATACCTTGTTACTGGTTGGCGAGGTATGATATTTGGGGCAGTAATTAATACCTTGGTGTTGGCTGGGCGAGGTATGATACTTGGGGCAGTAATTAATACCTTGTTACTGGTTGGGCGAGGTATGATACTTGGGGCAGTAATTAATACCTTGGTGTTGGCTGGCGAGGTAAGATACTTGGGGTAGTAATTAATTCCTTGATGTTAGCTGGGCGAGATATGAATACTTGGGCAGTATTTAATACCTTGTTGCTAGCTGGGCGAGGTATGATAATTGAGGCAGTAATTAATACCTTGTTACTGGCTGGGCGAGGTATGATACTTGGGGCAGTAATTAATACCTTGTTACTAGTTGGGCGAGATATGATACTTGGGCAGTAATTAATACCTTGGTGCTGGCTGGGCGAGATATGCTATACTTGGGGCCAGTTAATTATAATAACCTTGTGTTGGCTGGGCGATGTATGATACTTGAGGCAGTAATTAATATCTTGTGCTAAGCTAGGTGAGGTACATTACATTGGGCAGTAATTAATACCATAGTGCTGGCTGGGCGAGATATGATACTTGGGGCAGTAATTAATACCTTGGTGTTGGCTGGGCGAGGTATGATACTTGGGGCAGTAATTAATACCTTGGTGTTGGCTGGGCGAGGTATGATACTTGGGGAAGTAATTAATACCTTGTTGCTGGCTGGGCGAGGTATGATACTTGGGGCAGTAATTAATACATTGGTGTTGGCTGGGCGAGATATGATTCTTGGGGCAGTAATTAATACCTTGGTGTTGGCTGGGCGAGATATGATACTTGGGGCAGTAATTAATACCTTGGTGTTGGCTGGGCGAGATATGATACTTGGGGCAGTATTTAATACCTTGTTGCTGGCTAGGCCAGGTATGATAGTGGTTAATATCACTTAAAGCGCAAAGGCTTTGAGGAGGAAGAGATGACATAGAACCTGGATTCTGAGTCTGTTAGATGCTATGGAGATGAGAGAGATGGAGGACAGTTGGAGGATAAGGGATGGCGGAGGAAAGAAAGTGTTAATAAAGGAATGAAGAAACGGGCAGAGATTACTTGTTGAGTGATGGAAAGGAGAAAGGAATATGTCGGAAGGTGTTTAATAATGACTGTTGGCAAAGGATAGCGAGAAACAATTATTATTATTATTATTATTATTATTATTATTATTATTATTATTATTATATATTATTATTATTATTATTATTATTTAGTTTTGTGGTTTTATATTATTTTTATTATTATTATTATTATTATATATTATTATTATTATTATTATATATTATTATTATTATTATTATTATTATTATCATTATTATTATTATTATTATTATTATAGTTATTATTATTATTAAGGTTAGAGTTGGAGAATGTTGAGGAGAATAAAGAAGTGTGTTGGAAAGAGGGATGGTTGAGAATATTGTTATGCCCATGGGAAGAGTAGTAAACCCGAGAAAGTCATGCAGCAGTATGGTTAGAAACGTTGAAAAATGAAGAAGAAGAAGTTGCTGTGCTGCCGAGTAGTGAGGATAATTTATGGAAGGTGCTGGAAAGAAGAAAAGAAAATGCCCAATGTGTTGGATAGGAACAAGAAGTGTTCGGAAATGTTTGAAGTAGGAACGAGTGTGAGTGAGTGATGTAGAGAGTAAAGGAGTGTTTGGAGAGTGGTGGAGAGTAGCATTTAGAGTGTTTGAGGGAGTCTGGGAACCAAAAGAAAATTTTAGAATTTGAAATTTAGACTAACGTGTTAGGGAGTGTGGGAGCATAGGGAAATTCAGTAAGAGGAAAATCTGAAGTATTAATTTATAGGAGAATATCAACAGAGAGACAAACACACGATGGCTGGAACCCCCAAGGGAGGAAAGAGAGGAAACACGGAGAGCAAAGCTAATTGAGTCAACAATGAGCAATTTCCTGCTCTAGTATGTTATGGAGCCCACGAGAGGGAAGGCAGATGATGTCCCAGCCTAACTAATTCTTATAACGAGTTTAGAGATGACAAACCCTGTGTAGTTAGCATTATATAGCTCTATGAGAGGCTGATGGAAATCTGAGTGGAAAAGGAAAAACTGGAAGACTGCACATTCCAAGACTGGCAGAAGTCTTTCGAAACCATATGCTTCACAAGAGTATCCTTCACACATATGGAATACAAGGAGGGTAATAATATAATGTAAATTAATTAAGGAGTGCCTATAAAACCAGAGGTAGTCTTATAATGAGAGAACGTCATGACTATTTTTCGTTTACACAGTGAGCTATATCTTGTAACAAACAAATCTCCTTATGTCTTGATGAAAACCACTAAGTGGGAGAAGCATAGTCAATAAAGCATTGCATTATATTTCATTTGTGTCTCTTTTTCCATCTTACAAGCGGCTTAAGCAAAAGATAAATATTAGTGCCATCTCTTTCTTGATGTATGTAAATGATTTATTAGAGGGGAGAGCAACTCCTAATTATTAGTGTTTCCAGATGTTGTTAAACCCATGGAAAGATTATAAACAGACGATTGACATATAAAAACATTTACAAACTTTAATGATATTTCAGCAAATGGTTCTATTAAGAATAGGAAATGGGAAAGGAAGACAGGAAACAACACAGTATCCGAAAAGTAAACATATAGAAAAATCAGATTAGTAGCAGATATCACACCTAACATATCTCCATACCACGGGCGGGATTTGAACCCGAGGTCAGAGAGTCTCAGAACTCAAGACCGTCGCGTTAGCCACTGGACCAGCTAGCCACTATAATATTCGTCCAACTAGGTATATTTCTGCACCATAGGAAGGTCAGCATAGGTACCACTGTGACCACAAATGCAAGTTTTTACAGACGAATCTCCAGCTAGCGTGGCCGTGACGAACTCTAGCTCAAGTCCCCTCACTGCAGTCAACATGACTCACGAAATCGTAATGACACGATTGCAAACAAACCATACCACGGGCGGGATTTGAACCCACGGTATGGTTTGTTTGCAATCGTGTCATTAAGATTTCGTGAGTCAACATATCTCCCAAGGTGCAAGTATTTCAGATACCATCAACTGACACTAAACGACTGGCAAATTTTAAGGCTTTATATTACGATAATATTCAGAGACAAAACGCTCAGTGGTGACCACAGAAAAGACCTGAAAAAGTGGGCACTGACGGAAATTAATATCTAGCTCGGTTAAAGAGCCAGTAAAGAACCGTTTTGTAATATGAAAAGTAGAATAAGCTAAGAAGATATGTCGACTATCCTGAAGCCACACACGAGTTTATAAGTAGGCAGTCAAGAGTTAAGTTGCGTCAGTGGAGCTAATATTAGTGGACAGTCCTTGGAATCTGAGCTTGACTCACCGAACTCAGCTAGGAAGTATACACACACACACACACACACACACACATAGTATAGTAGAGTTACAAGTGGAGAAGGTAACAGGAACTGAAGGGGACAGGCCAAACTATAAAAGGGGGGACTACAAAGGTATGAGAAACTTCCTGCAGGAGGTTCAGTGGGACAGAGAAATGGTAGGAAAATCAGTAAACGAGATGATGGAATATGTGGCAACAAAGTGCAAGGAGGCAGAGGAAAGTTTTTGTTCCCAAGGGAAACAGAAATAATAGGAAGACCAAAACGAGTCCTTGGTTTACCCGAAGGTGTAGGAGCAAAAACTAAGTGCAACAGAGAATGGAAAAGGTACAGGAGGCATAGGACCCAGGAAAACAAGGAGATTAGTAAAGAGCCAGAAACGAGTATGCACAGATAAAGAGGGAGGCCCAGCGACAGTATGAAACGACATAGCATCGAAAGTCAAATCTGACCCGAAACTGCTGTATAGCCACATTAGAGGAAGACAACAGTCAAGGACCAGTGATAATGGCTGAGGAAAGAAGGTGGAGAACTCACAAGAAACGATCAAGAGGTATGTGAGGAGCTCAACACAAGATTTAAGGAAGTATTTACAGTAGAGACAGGAAGGACTCTGGGGACAGACCAGATGGGGACACCAGCAAGGAATACACCAACAAGTGTTGGACGACATACATACAGATGAGGAGGAGGTGAAGAAACTGCTAAGGGACATCGATACCTCAAAGGCAATGGGACCGGACAACATCTCCCCGTGGGTCCTTAGAGAGGGAGCAGATATGTTGTGCGTGCCACTTACCACAATCTTCAACACGTCCCTGGAAACTGGGCAACTACCTGAGGTATGGAAGACGGCAAATGTAGTTCCCATTTTTAAAAAAGAGACAGAAAAGAGCACTAAACTATAGACCTGTGTCATTGACGTGTATAGTATGCAAAATTATGGAGAAATTATCAGGAGGAGAGTGGTGGAGCACCTGGAACGGAACAAGAGTATAAATGCCAGCCAGCACGGATTCACGGAAGGCAAATCTTGTGTCACAAACCTTCTGGAGTTTTATAATAAAATAACAGAAGTAAGACACGAGAGAGAGGGTGGGTTGATTGCATCTTCTTGGACTGCAAGAAGGCCTTTGACACAGTTCCTCACAAGAGATTAGTGCAGAAGCTAGAGCATCAGCGCATATAACAGGAAGGGCACTGCAATGGATCAGAAGAATACCTGACAGGGAGGCAACAACGAGTCATGGTACGTAATGATGTATCACAGTGGGCACCTGTGACGAGCGGGGTCCCACAGGGGTCGGTCCTAGGACCAGTGCTATTTTTGGTATATGTGAACGACATGATGGAAGGGTTAGACTCAGAAGTGTCCCTGTTTGCAGATGATGTGAAGTTAATGAGGAGAATTAAATCTGATGAGGACCAGGCAGGACTTCAAAGAGACCTGGACAGACTGGACACCTGGTCCAGCAAATGGCTTCTCGAATTTAATCCTGCCAAATGCAAAGTCATGAAGATAGGGAAGGGCACAGAAGACCACAGACAGAGTATAGGCTAGGTGGCCAAAGACTGCAAACCTCACTCAAGGAGAAAGATCTTGGGGTGAGTATAACACCGAGCATGTCTCCGAAGCACACATCAATCAGATAACTGCTGCACCCATATGGGCGCCTGGCAAACCTGAGAACAGCTTTCCCCATACCTTAGTAAGGAATCATTCAAGACACTGTACACCGTGTATGTCAGGCCCATACTGGAGTATGCAGCACCTGTTTGGAACCCACTTGATAAAGCACGTCAAGAAACTAGAGAAAGTACAAAGGTTTGCGACAAGGTTAGTTCCAGAGCAAAGGGGAATGTCCTATGAAGAAAGATTAAGGGAAATGGGCCTGACGACACGGGAGGACAGAAGGTCAGGGAGACATAAATAACGACATATAAAATACTGCGGGGAAATAGACAAAGTGGACAAAGACAGGAGTTCCAGGGAGGGGACACAGAAACAAGGGGCCAAAATTGGAAGTTGAAGACACAAATGAGTCAGAGAGATAGTAGGAAGTATTTCTTCAGTCATAGAGTTGTAGGCAGTGGAATAGCCTAGAAAATGACGTAGTGGAGGCAGGAACCATACACAGTTTTAAGACGAGGTTTGATAAAGCTCATGGAGCGGGGAGAGAGAGGGCCCAGTAGCAACCGGTGAAGAGGCGGGGCCAGGAGCTAAGACTCGACCCCTGCAACCACAAATAGGTGAGTACAAATAGGTGAGTACACACACACCACACACACACACACACACACACACAGACACACACACACAGCCAGGTTGTGGGATCAGCACTTGAAATTCTTCATTAACAAAGAGTTGTAGCGGCCAGGTTGTAGGATCCACACCTGATATTATCCTAGTAGCAATCAGCGAAGAAGCGGGGCCAGGAGCTGTGACTCGACCCCTGGAACCACAAATAGGTGAGTACAAATACACATACACATACAGTTGGGTTTTATTTCACAGAAACTGAACGTGTTGGAGCAATATTAAGTTCAAATTTTAGTTCAAAGCCCCAACATTAGCAAGAAACACATGTTTTTAAATGTGATCTGAAACCTTTGTTGGCCAGTGTTATTAATAATTTTCAGACATAGGGAAATGAATCTATTTTATATACGACATTCAAAACAGAAGGAAAAATTCATTGAAATAACAAGAACACATAAGGTTCCAAGGTTATCCAACATATAGACAACTTCAGTGGTGCAGAAAAAATAGAAAAAAAATCACACATCAAAAGATGACACGAATATCATGCAGAGAAATAAATTGTTGAGAAAAGAAAGTGATGAGGATATGACGGTGTGTTAGAACACAAAATTAATTGAAGGGATTTTAAAGTTATAAAAGCATTGAAAAAAGAGAGATTGTAGGAAATTTATATAGTAAACAAAAATATGTACGAGAAATTTTCAACACTGTAAATGCAATAAGAAAAATAACTTCTATCTCAGAATAACAGAGGCTTTAGTGAAGGTTAATAAATGAAGGTCAAAAAGAAAACTAGAAAAATTAGAGACTAACATATAATTAATTTGTTAGAATGAAAGCTTATCGTCTAAGTGTAAATCATATTATGGGTGAAGTACAGTAGCATTAATAAATACACCAATAGTAAAACTTTCATGGGAGTGCTTATCCTCCGAGAAAATAATAAAAATGTTTTAAAGATAAAAATCTTATGTTCTTCTCTAAAGTTGTTTGAATATTTTGTTTTCGGTCCACGTCAGAGAACATTTTTTAGTGTTGTTTTATTTATTAGTACATTTTTGTTTAGGATTTTACAGACTCATGCAGATGCAAAATATATGTAGTTACTAAATTTATGTTGTGGATTTCTTAAAGTTCCTCACAGAGGAGTGGATCGAAAGATGTAGGAATTTAATTTCTGGATCGCCACACTCAAGCGCTGAAGTAATTTAGAAATTCGCAACATTTGGTATTAAGAGATTATGAAAAAAATAGGCAAATATATTATGATAAAATGGTTGATGGGAAATTTTTGTAATGGAAATGAGTAAAACGGAATCAGTACCCCATTTTTAATTTTTAATATTAATTCTGATTATCATGGAACAATTTCTTGAAAATAACTGTCATGAAAATATTTGTCATAATTATATAAAAAGTGCATTTTCAACGTACACATCCTAGCAGCCTAGCATAGACAGAGTTAACTTCATAAACATGGTAATGCTGAGTGCTATTATGGGTGTTTTTAAAAGATCTTGTGTGCCTCAGTAATATATATAATAAATATATATAAATATATATATATATATATATATATATATATATATATAATATATATATAATATATATATATATATATATATAATAAAAATATAGGAAGGTACCACCTCTAGAACTGTTATAGGGACCCTCATCCTCAGAGAAAAGAATAAACTTGCTTCAGGAAAACTCAATATTCTCCCAGAAGCTGTTTGAGAATTTTCTTCTACAACCCCTATTTTATATATATATAATATATTATATAATATATATAATATATATATATATAATATATATAATATAATTTATATATATATATATATATATATATATATATATATATATATAAATATATATTTTATTTAAAGACAAAATACATTGACAGAACATTCACAAAACTACGATACAAAGTAAAACAACATAGGTAACTCAGAGCTATATCTCGAATACTTCGTCCAGCTCCCCAGCGGTGGGCCGCGTGCCCAGAATGCTGCAGGCATTTCCTCTCTGGATCGCAACACTGAGTCTCTGGAAGAGGAAGCTGGTCGCCCTGTGGTCCTTTGTTTCTATGATGAGCTTTTCACCCAGCTCTATTAGGAACTTTAGAGCACACTTGCCCCATGCTCCAAGGGTCTCTGACCCTATTGGGATGAAGTTATAGCAAGGGGGAAGGTCTTCATAATTGCGGATCTTCTGAGTCTCCCTGTGGCTGGCAGCTACACCCTCTTCCACTACGGAGTATGGCAAGTAGGTGTCTGTCAATGTGGCGGCATATGTGTAGTCCCAGACAATCTGCTTTCCATCCTTCCAAGGTAGCATAGTGGCTCCATCAGGACGCTTTAGATTACCGTCAGACCTCTGCACTTGGGGTTCCCGTTGAGCTGGGCAACGGGCTGTGGCGAGGCTTCTCTTTATGATACATTGACCTCCTCATGCCGGCTATTTCCCCTTTCTGCGTTGACAACGAGACCATAAGTCCAAAATTTTAAAAAAAATATAATATAATATAATATATATATAAAATTTTAAAATTTTTATATATATATATATATATTTTTAATATATATAAAAATATATATATATTTTAAAAATATATGCAAGGAATTGCGAGAGAGCGAAAATACACAAACACTGATCTTTTCTGAAGGAACTCACCTACGAACCTTAGGCAAGGAGCAGTGTTTCCCAATCACCCAACTGGCCAATCCCTTGGCGTGTACATGCGCTACACGTTTGATCCAAGGCAGCCAGCTTTAGGGAAAGGGTTTACATTTTTTCATTCACCCCCGCGCATCAGCCTTACTAGAGATTTGAAAAATGCAAGGAATTCGCGAGAGCATGCGAAATATTCACAAACACGACTCGGGCAAAGGAGACCGAACCTACGAACCTTAGGAAAAGGGTCGCATGCTTTACCAATCTCCCCCACACTGGCCAAATACAGAACCCTGTTTTGTTATTTCACATGCTCCGCAAATTTCCCTTCTTTGTTAAAATCTCTAGAAAGGCGATGCTGCGGGGTGGATGAAAAGTTTAAACCCTTTTCCCCCTGAAAGCTGGCTCCCTTTGGATCAAATGTACGAATGCCCCCCAAAGGTTTTGGGTCCAGTGTGGGTAGATTGGTAAAGCATGCGTACCTTGTCCTAAGGTTCGTAGGTTCGAGTTCCTTCACCAGAGACATTTTGTGAATTTCGCATCTCTCGCGAATTCCTTGCTTTGCCCAATCTCTAGTAAGGCTGATGCTCAGGGGATGAGATGAAAAGCGTAACCTTCCCTGAAACTGGCTCCCTTGGTCAAACGTGTAGCGCATGCTACACCCAAGGTTTGGTCCATGTGGGAAATTGGTAAAGCACTGCATACCTTGCCAAGGGTTCGTGGGTTCGATCTCCTTCACCAGAGATCATGTTTTATATTATTATATATATATAAATATATATATATAAAAAATATATAAATATAAAATAAAAATAAAAAAGACACAGAAACAGGTGATTTCAAAATGAAAAAACAACCCTGAAAAAAGAATATGAAATTCCAACCCCTTTCGAACTACTCATTTTTATCAAGGAACAAAAAAATTAATGCATAAAAGGGAAGGCATATAAAGAGTCTAACCACACCCTAACCCTTTATAGCCTTCGTTGATGATTACTTTTTTTTTGTTTCCTTTATAATGTATAGTCACAAAGCACTTGGGAATTCACTATTCTTTCACGTGGTTGTTTTGCATATATATATAATATTTTATATATATATATATTAAAAATATAATTTTTATTTCAATATATTATAAAAAAAATATAAAATTAATATAAATATAATAATAATATTTATATATATATATATAAATAATTAAAATTTTAAAATTATATAATAATAAAAAAACAACCCGTGAAAGAAAAATAAATTCCGTGCTTTTGTGACTAAACAATTTCAAGGGAAAAAAAATAATGCATCAAACGAAGGCATATAAAGGGCTGAGGTGGGTCTAGACTCTTTATAGCTTCCTTTTATGCATTAATTTTATTGTTCCTTGATAAGTGAGTATCCGAACGCTTGAATTTCACTATTTTTTATGGTTGTTTAGTATTTAAAACACCTTTTACTGTGTTATTTTTTTTATATATATAAATATAAAATTTTTTTATATATATATATATATATATATATAATTATATTTTAAAATATATAATAATTAAATATATATATATATTAAATATAATTTTTAATATAATATGTATGATATAATATTATAATATATATACATAAAACTAGGGTTTTTCTCCTTTTTCTAAATAGCTCTTGTTCTTTTTTATTTCTTTATTGTCCATGGGGAAGTGGAAAAGAATCTTTCCCCCTAACCAGCGGTGTATGGGCACTAAAATGGGGGGAGCAATGGGCTATAACCCCTTTCCTGTATACAATTACTAAAAAAGAGAAGAAAAAAACTTTATAAAACGGGGTTGCTTAAATGTGCGGGGATGTAGTGCGGATACAAAAACAATGTTTGCTGATTTATGAATGAAAAAAAGTTGGATGCCCGGGCCCTAAGCAAAAAACAAACTGAAGGGGGGGAGAGTTTTCAGGGGGGAAAAAAAGGGGGTTTAAATCTGGAGAAATTGAGAAGTTGAGAAAAGGAAGGGGTGAAAGAAATGTAAATGATCATTATAAAAAGGAGAAAAGAGAATAGAAATGTGTAAATTAAAGAATTTTTGGGATTAAAATAAAGGTTGGATGCGAGAAAAGGGGGGGCATAATAAGCGTTTTTTGCACCGGGAAAAAAGGGGGAAGCGAGGGAAGAGAGATTTTGGAGATGTTAAGTAAATTATAGACCCTTTGAACCAATAGAGAGAAATTGGGTAGGGGATTTTGAAGCTAAAGTAGGAAAAAAACTTTTAGAGAGGTGGGTAGGTAAGTTTGGGGTGCCAGGTTAAAAAGATAAGGGAGCCCTTTGATTGAACTTTGTATAAAAAGGGTTTTATTATAGGAAACATTTTTTTAAGAAAAAGAGGAAAAATAAGTATAAACGATATATGAGGGCGAAATAAGTATTTTGTTGGAATTAGAGGGGTTGATAAAACTGTTGAGTAATTCAGGATGTACATTTTTTATAGGGGGGGCCACGAAATATCAGATCACTTTCTATTGTAGCTCCCTGAATAAAAGGTAGATGGTACGGAGAATAGAAGCATCAGGGAAGAGGGGGTAAGTTTATAAACAAAAAGAGGGAGCGTTAAGGGGAAGTATAAACGCTATTTGGGGGATGATGGGCTAAAAAGGTTTGCATGGGGGGCGAAGGGTATGGGGGAGGTTTAAAAATGTATGTTAGAGTGTTCAGCAAAGTTTTTGGTTCAGGAAAGTGGGTGGGAGGGAAGAGGGGGCGAGGTGGAAAAATTTTGGGAAAAGAGGTAGTAGGGGGAAAAATTTGCTATGGAATTTTTACAAAATAAAGGAGCAAGAGGGAAGAGTTATGGAGAAAAAGGAGAAGTTAAGAGAGTGGGGAAGCAAGTAAAAAGAGAGCAAATGAAAGTGGGTGAAGTTTCACAAAAATTTTGTTGAAAATAAAGAAAAATTTTGGAGTAGTTAACAAAATTAAGAAGCCCAGAGAACAAAAGGATTTGTCTTAAAAAATGGGGGGAGGGTTTTAATGGAGATTAGAGGATTGGAAGATGGAAATATTTTTAGGAATTGTTAAATTTTGATGAAGATAGGGAAGCTGTGATTTCTGTATGGCAAGGGGGAATAACTCTTGTGGAGTGGGAAAGCCATTGGATGGGGGAAGTTTGAGGGCAGTAGTAAAATGAAAGGGGGTAAGGCAGCCGGATTGAGGGGATAAAGAAGAAATGAAAAAGCGGGGGGGTTAAAGTTTTGGAGTGGTTGGGCATTTTTTAAAAAATGTATGGAAGGGGGGTAAGGTACCTAGGGTTTGGGCAGGAGAGCATATTTCCTTTGTATAAAGGCAAAGGGAAAAAAGAGAGGCAAAAATTTAGGGGGAAAAAGTCTGTTGATTACCGGAAAGTGTATGGTAGATATAATTGAAAAAAAAAGAGTAAACGGAGAAGGATAGCGATGAACAAGGAGGCTTTAAAAGGTAGGGGGGTTGGGGACCAGGTTTTTTCAGTAAAACATAAAAGTAAACAGTATTTAGAAAAGGCTAAAGGGGTTTTGTGGTTAGGATTTGGAAAAGGCGTATGACAGGGGGATAGGGGGGAAATGTGCGATTTTGCAAGTGTTGGTGTGGGGTGGGTTACTGAAAGCAGGAAATTTTTTTACGGGGATAGTGAGGCTAAAGTTAGAGTATGTAGGAAAGAGGGAAATTTTTTCCCGTAAAAGTAGGGCCCTTGACAAGGAAGTGTATTCAACCCGGGGTTTTTTAATATATTTATAGATGGGGTTTAAGGGAAATAAATGCGAGGGCTTGGGGAAGAGGCGTGGAGTTAAAAGATAAAGAATCACACACAAAGTGGGAGTTGCCCACAGCTGCTCTTTGCTGATGACACTGTGCTCTTGGGAGATTCTAAAGAGAAGTTGCAGAGATTGGTGGATGAATTTGGTAGGGTGGCAAAAGAAGAAAATTAAAGTGAAATACAGGAAAGAGTAAGGTTATGAGGATAACAAAAAGATTAGGTGATGAAAGATTGAATATCAGATTGGAGGGAGAGAGTATGGAGGAGGTGAACGTATAATTCGATATGGGAGTGGAACGTGCAGCGGATGGGTCTATGAAAAGATGAGGTGAATCAAGAATTGATGGGGAAAAAAAGGTGAGTGGTGCACTTAGGATCTGTGGAGAACAGAGAACTTTGTCCTTGGAGGCAAAGAGGGGAATGTATGAGAGTATAGTTTTACCAACGCTCTTATAGGGGTTGAAGCGTGGGTGATGAATTTTGCAGCGAGGAGAAAGGCTGGAGGCAGGGAAAATGTCATGTCTGAGGCAATGTGGGGTGTAATATAATGCAAGGAATTCGTAGTTTTGGAAGTTAGAGGAGGGTGCGGGATTACCAAAACTGTTGTCCAGAGGCTGAGGAAGGTTTTTGAGGTTGGGTTTGGACATGTAAGAGAATGGAGCGAAATAGAATGACTTCAAGATGTATCAGTCTGTAGTGGAAGGAAGGCGGGGTAGGGTCGGCCTAGGAAGGGTTGGAGGGAGGGGGTTAAAGGAGGTTTTGTGTGGCGAGGGGGTTGGACTTCCAGCAGGCATGCGTGAGCGTGTTTGATAGGAGTAATGGAGACCAAATGGTTTTTTAATACTTGACGTGCTGTTGGAGTGTGAGCAAAGTAACATTTATGAGGGATTCAGGGAAACCGGCAGGCCGGACTTGAGTCCTGGAGATGGGAAGTACAGTGCCTGCACTCTGAAGGAGGGGTGTTAATGTTGCAGTTTAAAAACTGTAGTGTAAAGCACCCTTCTGGCAAGACAGTGATGGAGTGAATGATGGTGAAAGTTTTTCTTTTTCGGGCCACCCTGCCTTGGTGGGAATCGGCCGGTGTGATAATAAAAAAAAAAAAAAAAAAATATAAATTGAGCCTTACCAAAGCAGATAAAATAAATGCAATAGCAATTATGAAAGAAAATTATTACCAAGAAAAAATGAACAATCTCTTAGATGATACTAAACCTTTTCTAAACTTAGAATCCCTTAGAAACCGTTAAACACAATTTCAATAAAACAAAATTCTACTAAAAAGGAAAAGATGTATTAAAAAAACAATTTACTTCCAAAAATCCATCTTTACCTTACATAATGACTAATAAAAACACACGGCGGGGAATCCGTAAACCCATTTTTACTCGAAGGATCATTTCATAAAAATTTATCCAAATGCTTGTTGACTTTTTGGGAGCCCTATTTTTGGGTAAAATTTCAAATTTTAAATGTTGACACATCAAATTTTATTGATAAATTAACCCTGACGATTTAAAAATGATTTTAACAGGGTTAGTTTTGATGTTTTTCCCTTTGTTTACAAAAGTTCCTGTTGATAATTTTTTAAAGTTTTTTATCTGAAAACTCGTTAATTAAATTTACCATTGCCAGTTCTACTATCATTAAACTTTTTAAACTTTGCATTTTGAGGCAAAAATTTGTATATAAGAAAGTTTTACACTCAGATGTTTGGTAGGGAAAATGGGAAATCCTCTTTCACCTCGAACAATAATGGATTTTTTTGAAACAAAGCTATTAACACTTTGCTCCTTAATAGATCAAAGGGTTAAGATAGTTGATATAAAAAATTCCCTTTTAAATTAAATAGCTTAGCCCATTCCAAAAACTTTATTTTTGGTTTTGGGGAAAAAATAACTCATTGCCTATTCTGATTTTTAATTATTAAGGGAAATAATGAATTAAATTTTTAAAATTTGGGAAAAAAAACCTACAAATAACTGTTCAAGTACCTTTTATTTTTCACATAAGATAAGTTAAACTGATTTTTTTCTCATCAATTTTTTTGAGAGCTTCCGTTTTTTAGTCCGGGTTTCTAGATGAAGAAATATCCCAAAATTTATAAAATAGCTAATGATCTAAATCCCAAGAAACGTAAGTGAAAAATTTTAAAATTGCTAAAAATATTTTTTTCAATCCAAAAAGGGACAACCAACCTTATAAACTAAAAAATATGTTGGTTCCCCCTTACCATAAAAAATTTGGGTTAATACCCTTCCTTTTAAGGTTTTTAATATCAAATTTGTTTAAAAAAATTTTGATACAGAAAAAATTTTTTATAAAAAAATTCCCCCCAAAATGCGACGGTTTGCTATAAGATTCCTTAAAAAATTTTGCGATAAAGTTTTTTACGGTCAAAATGGTAAAAGTCTCGAACTAAGATTAAACAACATAAATATGCATTAGAACTGGACAAGATTCCATGTCTATTTATTCATGTAAGAATTTAACCACCAATTGATTTTTAAAAAGTTGAGAAAGTTGTATCAAGCAATCCATGGTCGACAGTAAAATAAAGAATCTTGTTTCACAAAAGCAGTTTTTTAAAATAATAAATGTTTCCTTTGCTTAATAAATTAGATCCATTTATATTAAAAAAGAATCTGGGGAAAAATTTAATAATAATTGGGCAAATAATAAATCGAAATTTTTGGTAGAAAAGTTTTTGGGTTGCCGTGAAGGACCTGTCTATTGGGCCGCGGCCCCCTGCAGTTTCTCTTTCTATATAGTCGCGCATCATTGTTGCTTTGTTTTGGGATATGATGGGGAGGGGGTCTAAACCCTGATATGCCTTTCCCTTGATGCATTACTTAATTTTTTCCTTTTAAGTGATTATATATAATAAATATATATTATATAAATTTTTATATATAATATATATATATAAATATAAATATATATATATATATAATTTTAATATAATAAACAGTTTTGACAATAATATGAAATTTCCTTTGTTTATATAAATTAAACCATTATATTTAATAGAATTTGGGGGAATTTTTAAAAATACACTGGACAAAAAATAGCTTGGGGGTGAGTTTTTTCAAAGGACCTTCCAAGTTGGTCCCGCGGTCAGTGTTTAAAAACCGTTTGGGGTCTGAAGTGAGGGGGCGGCCGACCCCTTATATAGCTTCCTTGGATGCTTCACTTTCATAGTTCCTTGATAATGTGAGTAGTCACGAAAGCGCTTGGAATTTCTCTATTCTTTCAGAGTGGTTGTTTTGCATATTTTTAAATCACCTGTTTACTGTGATCTATTGCATATATATATATATATATATATATATATTATATATAATATATATATATATATATATATATATATATATATATATATATAATATATTTATTATATATATATAATATATATATATATATATATATATATATTTATATATATATATATATATATATATTATATATATATATATATATATATATATATATATATTAATATATGATATTATATATATATATATAATATAATATATATATATATTATATATATATATATATATATAAAATTAATTAGAAATAGAGTGAGAGGATATTTGTAAAAACCTTCAGAAGAGTTGTGTATCCTAGCGTGATAAAGGGGACCCTCCCATTATATATAAAAGAAGAGAGACAAGCGCGTAAACGCACACACACAAACATACATACATACACACACAGACACACAGACACACACACACACACACACACACACACATCACACATCACACACACACACATACACACACACACACACACACACACACACACACACACACACACACACACACACACATCACACACACACACATCACACACACACACACACACACAACACACACAGGAATTGACAAGGTGGACAAAAGACAGGAATGTTCCAGAGATTGGACACAGTAACAAGGGGACACAGTTGGAAGCTGAAGACACAGATGAATCACAGGGATGTTAGGAAGTATTTCTTAAGCCACAGAGTAGTCAGTAAGTGGAATAGTTTGGGAAGCGATGTAGTGGAGGCAGGATCCATACATAGCTTTAAGCAGAGGTATGATAAATCTCACGGCTCAGGGAGAGTGACCTAGTAGCGATCAGTGAAGAGGCGGGGCCAGGAGCTCGGACTCGACCCCCGCAACCTCAACTAGGTGAGTACAACTAGGTGAGTACACACACAAACGCCAGCCAGCTTTAATTTCCCACTTGGAGACATAATCACCATGTTAATGTTTGTGAGCAGTACACTATATATAATCGAGCAGGATAACACGATACATGATACATTCATTGCAAAAACGCTCTTAAGTGTCTCATGCTACAGGCCTCAAGCTGAAAATTATGATTATTCCTCCCAGCGGTTTACCCCAGTGGGAAGAGCGCGGAGAGAAGAATCTTGAAAGGAGGAAGATATGACAGTAAGAAGAGGAGAGTGGGGAAAGAGGAAGATAAACACAAGCTAGGAGAATATGAGAGCGAGAGGTAGGGGGGAGAGAGAGAAAGAAGTTTGAGCAAAGCTCAGACCTCTCCAACACAACTGTCCACAAAGATTTGTTAAGTTACATTAAACAATTTAATTCAGAGTTTATAAAAGCTTCTGGTGTACTAGTGCCTGAACATCATATTAAAATTATTATATTCAAGATCACAAAGCCCCTATTATTATTATTATTATTATTATTATTATTATTACTTCTGCTACTACTACTCCTGCTACTAGTACTACTACTACTACTACTACAATCATTGCTATTAATATACATTTAAAAGAAAGCACTAAACCGCAAGGGTCATGCTATGCCAGGGGAAATGGGAGGCAATTGCGATTGAATCGAGGATTTACAAGATAGATCCAGTTTCTCAGATTGGATTTCCCCAGCTGCAAGGCACATTTCTGGAAGAGCTGTAAGAGTCAGACAATGCCTTGGAAAAAAGAGGTAAGCAAGTTTGATCCGATGAAAGGAAGGAATACTAGTTACTAAACTCAAGATCCTGTTACAACTTTCAGTCTACTTCTGTCTCTTGAAGTCTCGGTTAAAATTAACACTATATACAGTAAACAAGCAGGCTTTTCTTAGCTAATCCAATAACTGGGTTAGCTTGTCGAGCTTATTATACACAACTGTTCCCTAGCTTTATGTCGTTAACATCTAACATTTGAGGATTTAAACTTTTTCTAAGTGATTAATGTAAACTATGCAAAGGATTGGGGCCAAGTACTGAGCCTCGCGGCACACTCGCCCTGGCACTCGCACTTCACTCAGATACCTCACTATTTACCATTACTCACTGATTCGTCTCGCTAAGTTTATAATTGGTATTCCATTACCATCCAATTTCATATTAATTAATAACCGCTTACGTAGTATTTTGAATTAAACCAGATTACCAGTCTTATAGATTCATTGCTTCTCAGAGCACATAATTTGCGTGGATAAAACGCTTAATGGCAGTATTCATCTGACTTTCTATATCCTAGAATACTCCCGCAAATGGACTTCTATCTTTTGTCATAAAGTGCGTAGCGATCTTTCTATCTCTTGCAAATACAATCACATTAAACAAGTTATAACTACAGGTGTTAGATATGCAATTAAACAAGTGATATTTTAGATTCATTTGGTGTATGTGTAATTTATTGAATATTAAGGTATCTTGCAGATACGATGTGATCCCGTCCTGAATAATGGAGTCATTACTCTCGATTATCACAGATTTCAGACTAATTGACCGATAATTCAATGCAAATTTGCTGTTTCCGTTCCTTAATATCAGAGTAACCTTCGCTATAGTCCAGAAATTTTGTACCTTTCCTTTCTTTAATAACTTAATAATACAGTCGCGTTACTGGAGATTTATTTGTTGGCAGTATAAGTTAAAGAGATCAATTTATATATAATTTCTCTAATTGTTTTAAATGTAAAGAGTCCTGTAGTTCCCATAGAACTACATGATAAGAATTATGATTACCGTATATACAGGTGTCACTGTATGCTATTAAGAATGACCTGATAGTTTTTATATAACGAAGCTGTTTCTTATTATCTCACTTTTCTACTTTTTTATGAGTTGTATGCATTAATAATTACAATTTTATTCAGCACACTTCTCTGCCCATGTTAGTCTTAAATATATGTTTATGTTTTATCTCATATTTCCTCTGTAAACTTGCCTAATCCTCCGGCTTCCCTGCCAATTTAATTATCTTACTGCTACTCATCAATTACTTCTACTAACTATTCAGTTATTTGGCTGGTTTAATTTTTATATTACCTATTATTTGCCATGAATATTTTCTCTCTTAATAAAGAATGTTTTATTCTTTATTTTATAAGATATATAACAAGGTATTATATCTGACACCTTAATTCAGTTTATCGGTTTAGTTTTCAAATAAAATAACTAACTACTGTGCTCATTTTTTTAATTTGTCAGGTTTAACTTAATATTGCAAATATACTACAATGACCTGTCAAGAGGCCAAGAATTATACGTGTCAATTGTCGTTGAGGACATTACTGCAAACATGTCGTTGACTGGCAAAGTAAATATCATAGTAAATTCTAGATTAAAATCCCCATAAATATAAAAATTAAAAATGCGTGAAGGTGCAAGGACACCAGAGTACCACAGTAGAGAAGAATATCTCAAATAATCAACACAAAGAGAGTAAAAGTTAACATCACATAAACCCGTTTGCAGAAGACTACCATTTGGGAATATCGTCAGCAGCATATGCCAGATTAAGAAACTAAAAAAAAGGCTTCAGGTCATTATATTTATGATCATTCCTAGAACATTCCTCCATTAAAATAAATTCTAAGGGAAAATTATGGTCCAGAGGTTTGCCCGAAGACCGCTCCTGAAACCAAGGAACAACAATGACAGTAATAGTCTGCAAGACCTAGAACTAAATTAAAATAACAAAGAAAGTTAAGACAGATAATAAGAATATGCAACACAAGTGCAGGTATAAACATGGTAGGACAGACGCCCGAATGGAAACAAGAATGAGATAACGCAGATACTGTATACAAAAATAACTAGTAGAAACGTTATGAGAGGATGAGGCTACAGTGCTGATTTAAATGAAACAGGTATAATATACGGTTTCAAAATAAAAAGATTAAGGTTAGACAAGCGGAAGAGCTGAAGCTGAAAGCCCACATTCTCACCTAGGTATTACACTCAACGTTCAAGTTAAAAACCCAAATACAATTATTCCAGTTATTCAAAACTTGCCGCCACTCGAGCGTTTGCCTGTTTAAGTTGTTGGCCACATGAATTTTCGTCTCACTTTATCTTCTCTCCTTAAAATAAAAATCAATTTACTCTTCTCAGCTTACGAAGTAAGTTTCAGATTCCCGGCTCATAACAGTGAAGCATTAAGGCACAAACAGGAATATAAGTGGTGTCGGGCCTCCTCATAGGAGAGTAAAACACACAGCAAGTAGGTGATAACACACCCAAATGGGGCAGCGGACTCTTATCTTGGATTCGCTAGTGTTCAGACGAGCTAAACTTCACTTAAACTCTAACACGCGATCATAATGACTAAGATAACCTCGCAAAATACTGTAGTTTAGCTTATATAAAGATTCTTTGCAGTGGCGCTAAGAATATGTGAGTAGAGAAGTCAAGATGATAATTAAAGAGAAAGAGAGAAAGAAATGTCCTCCTTCATCATTTTAGCCTGATATAATATGTTGGTAGCCAGAGAATGAATTCTTTCTCAGATGAATGTCTTCAATGATCACGAGAGCTCGGCGATTCGCTTCACACGCAATCTCTCGGCAATACGTAGTCTATAGGACCACCTATCACGTGGAGACTCAGCTAATGAGACGCAAAGAGATGCCTACATATCACCTAGGGTCATAATTATGCATATCCTTGGATTCCTCTGTTGAACTTGAAGTGTCTGTTATACATTGATGATGAAACCTCTGTCAGTCACTTGGGTTCTGCTATAGAAGTCAGGAAATCACTGAGTCTAAACTCTAAACCACATGATATGATGCCGGCAGATGTGTTATCTGTGCATGGCCAGGCTTTTGCGTGACATTAATGCTTCTGGTGCTGGTATTTTACACGTGTCTTACACCTCTTTCATCAGTGTTTTCTCTTTCGCATCACACCGTAAATATGCGAAAGGTTATACTTAGTAATCCAAATGAGAACATTTACCTACAGTCCTCATAGGTTAAAACGCAAACTAGCCATCTGCTTGCAGTTAAAAGTTTAATTAAAAGTATTGTTTGTACGGAATATTCTAAGAAATTGTTCGGGAACACAGTATCTTATTGTTCTGCTGGCTACTTAAGCAAGTCGAAGCAGAGGTTTCCAAGAACTATATATAACTTTACTGTTGTTAAGGTCACCTGCTCTTTATATAGTTTGCCTGTTTTCCATGGTTAAGGTCACCAAATATTTAAAGAGGCCTGCTGGTTAAACATTTTTAAAGTCAGCTTATGTTTACATAGCATTCATATTTCCTAATGTTAAAGTCACCTATTATTTACACAGTTTGCATGTCTGTAATTGCTCATATAACTCATCAGTCTCCTACTGTTAAGGTCACCCACTATTTTACTTCATCGCATATTTGAATATCTTTCAGCCACGCAGAGTAAAGGATGATCTTTTTTTTTTTTTTTAGCGATTCTCTTCGCTTTGGCTTTATAATCGGAGGAATAGCTAAATGAAATTTATATACCGAATATCCCGTAGATATGAGAATTTACTATGGAGCCAATTTAAAGAACTGGCCCTGATGAACATGGCGCTCCCGCCCACATTGACGGGGGTCATTTGCAATCATTCACTCTGGAACTATCAATACGTCTCGTGAATTTCAAATTTGAAAGAGAAGCTCAAAATATCTGACGTGAGGGAGAAATGGCGATTATCAAATCTTATAAGCTTAATCCCTTCAAAGAGAAAGGCCAATTACTAACGTAAGGTATTAATACAACGGTTCTTTGCATGTGCTTCCGGGTCAGTTGCAAATCAATATTGCCTTGCAATTTCCTGGTGTATTATCGAGTCTGCAACGTTTCTCGCGCTGTATGATCAGCACAGGCTTATTCTTTCATAAAACATAAAATATTAATAATAATAAAATGAAGAATATTGTAGAAAAAAGAAAACAGTAACAATAATCAAACAGAAATCATAACTCCACATGTAGATACCCGAATATAATGGAGAGAAATAATGAATAATGACTGCAGCGATGGATTAAAAAGAATACATGAACGAATGAAATGTGTAGTCATAATGAAACACGTTGGTGAATCAGTGAAATATTTGACGCTTAAAATGGATTCAAATAAATTCCAGGCTGCCTGGTCCGTGCTTCGTTGCAACGAGTCTCTTCAAAACTCAGCTAAATCCCTACAGCAGATAAGACGAGAGAGCATTTAATCATTAGTAAGTTAGAGATTACGTGAACATTTTGAATGGCGGACATTAGCCCGTAACTCTTCAATTTTCTAATTTATTTTTATATATTCCGAATACAAAACTGGAAGAATCCTGAACTATAATATCTCAGAAATAATGGAATACATATTTTCAACGCGCTCTCTCTTAGTCTCTGTATTTGTCTCTGTCTCTGTCTCTCCCTCTCTTCTCTTTTACACAAGTCTTTTACAGAGTTAGGTTAAGAGTTCCTACCTCCTTTTACAAGACAAGAGCTGTTACCTACCTCAGTTCATATGGAAGCCTCTTAATTGTTATGAGACTTAAAAGCGGAGATGTAGAAATACGGAATAGAATGAAGTTGGAGCCATCAGTGGGCCAACGATTTCATTTCGTCATCTGATTATATTTCAGTGATGTCATGTTATGTATTATAAACATGTTTCGCACTCGATATTCTCTCTCTCTCTCTCTCTCTCTCTCTCTCTCTCTCTCTCTCTCTCTCTCTCTCTCTCTCTCTCTCTCTCTCTCTCTCTCCGCTATTTACATTTTGGATGTAAATAGCGGCAAAAATTATTACAAAATATTAAGCAGTGAATTTTCCACTATAAGAGAAAAAAGAAACTTGGAGTAATCATCGACAACGACCTCACAAGTACCACACAACGTCTGTGTGCGAGCAGGAAATTGTACAAAATGCTACGTTTCATAGCTTCAAATTCCGAGTATAAAACGCCAGAAACAATATTGACTCTATGAGGCACTTGTTGTAACTCACCTTTAGCATGATGCTCAGTTTTGGTGGTCTGAATTACACTGAAGACAAGAATTAAGGAAAGACTCAAATCACTTTGTCTCTCGTAGGAAATGGAAACTACGGAATCTCATTCAAAACTCTAACATGATGAAATAATTGAAGGAGAAAGTGAGGCAGTTGCTCGTAACAATGACATAAAATTCCGAGGCAAAAAGAAGCAACACAAACGGTGGTAATTTTTTTTCTTTGTGGTAACAGAATTATGTCTCAGTGAAATAAACTGCCGCTAAAGGTGTAAGCTTGAAGAAATTTAAAATCCAGCTGGGCAAGCATTCGGTAAAGAAAGGATTCAACAAACTACTGTGGAAGGGTAAACTGTGGTCATAGGATTCTTAATTTAGTTTAGCAACTACATCAGGAAGAACACTTGACAAGGAGACACCTAAGGTATAATAACAGTAGTGGTAGAAGTAGAGGAAGCGGTAGTGGGTGTGGTATACACAGCAGGAGTAGGTGGGGTACACACAGCAGGAGTGGGTGGGGTACACACAGCAGGAGTGGGTGGGGTACACACAGCAGGAGTGGGTGTGGTATACACAGCAGGAGTAGGTGGGGTACACACAGCAGGAGTGGGTGGGGTACACACAGCAGAGTGGTGGGGTACACCAGCAGGAGTGGGTGGGTACACACAGCAGGAGTGGGTGGGTAAAACAAGGAGTGGTGGGTACACACAGCAGGAGTGGGTGGGGTACACACAGCAGGAGTGGGTGGGGTACACACAGCAGGAGTGGGTGGGGTACACACAGCTCTGTGGGCGGGAGTGGAATAACAAGGTTTTCCCCACCTCACCATTTCACGATGGCAGCAGTCGGAGGGAGTGGAGGATGGGGAGGGAACCTTCTGCTTTACTATATTTACCTCAGTCACCTAGATAATGGAAGATAGTCCTAAATGAAAATAGAGGAAGAGAGTCCTGTCTTTCCTTTGTTCTCCTGTGTACAGTAAGTACTCTCTCTCTCTCTCTCTCTCTCTCTCTCTCTCTCTCTCTCTCTCTCTCTCTCTCTCTCTCTCTCTCTCTCTCTCTCTCTCTCTCTCTCTCTCTCATTTTTTCTCTTCTGTCTTTTATTTAATAATGTCAGAAGACATGTTTTCAACCTCAGGAAGTGAGCCTCCCAGCGGTGAAGGAGGTAGACAATATACACAGCTTTAATAATAGGTATGATGAGAGACATGAGGCTAAGAGTTAATGGTTCCACTTATGGACCAATTTAGAGATGAGACCAGCAGCTGAGAATCGATAATGACAAACATAAATACGTGTGTGAAAGCAAATGAGTACAAACACACACACACACTATTATTAACAAACACCGAGTAACACATGTATAAACATGTGCACTCACACATGAACGCATAATATGTACCATAAAATTCTTGCATGTTTCGGCTTCTTTGCATAATATTATTGACAATCTTTGTGTAACTATTGTCTGTGTTAATTGCTTTAATTCTAATTTGCCAGTTAAACTTAGCTAAAATGTAGGCAACGTTTCCACTGCCGACAAAACATATAAAGTGAATTATATTGATGATTATATATATATATATATATATATATATATATATATATATATATATATATATATATATATATATATATATATATATATATATATATTATATATATAAAAAATATATATATATATATATATATATATATATATATATATATATATATATATATAATATATATATATAATAATATAATATATATATTATCATGTATTCATATAATATCATTATTCCACAATGTTCTTCCATGGGAAAATGTGAAAAAAATGAGAAAAAAAAGCTATGTGATATATGATATGATTGTGTTATGGCTCAAAAACATCTCTCTCCCTCATCCATCACAGCTGGTGGTCCAGAACTCGATTAATTCACACCAAAATATGAACATTGTTCAGATAGCGAAAAAAAAAATGAAGCGAGACATTTTTAGGGATTTCCCGTAAACGTATGGGATTAAGCCATATTAACAAGTAAGGAATTAGGTCTTATTTTATATATGCTTGTTATTCTATTATTATATCTTTTCATATTATTCCTTCATCTCTTTCTCTCCTTTTGCCTGTTTTGGTCTCGGCCTTACCTGGTTTCCTGGTATTTTTTTTTTCTGTCAACTTGGCTGCTTGTTTATGTGCTTTCTGCCTGCCTACCTTTTTGTCTTTGTCTCCTCCCTTCTATTTGTTTGGTTTTCTCCTCTTTTTACTGTCTGTACATTTCTGGGTCTCGCCCTTTTGCTTCTCTTGCAATGCTTTTCTCTTCCCCGCTCTCTCTTATTCATATCATTTTTTATAAGCAAATAGTGATAGTGATTATATTTACCATTGTTTATTTAACTATTCGGAATAGACGAAATTTTGGGAATGAAAAATACTGACCACTTGAGTGTACTTCCTGAGAATTAACGTTATTTTTGCAATCCAGTATTAGATTTAGTTACAGGTAGATATCTCTTTATTGCATTCACAGAAACAATTATGGATTCATTATAAAATTAATATCGAGAGGTTGATACGCACACATACATACACACACACACACACACACACACACACACACACACACACACACACACACACACACACACACACACAGAGAAAGTGCAAAGGTTTGCAACAAGACTAGTCCCAGAGCTAAGAGGTATGTCCTACGAGGAGAGGTTAAGGAAATCAACCTGACGACACTGGAGGACAGGAGAGATAGGGGGGACATGATAACGACATACAAAATACTGAGAGGAATTGACAAGGTGGACAAAAACAGGATGTTCCAGAGATTGGACACAGTAACAAGGGGACACAGTTGGAAGCTAAAGACACAGATGAATCACAGGGATGTTAGGAAGTATTTCTTCAGCCACAGAGTAGTCAGTAAGTGGAATAGTTTGGGAAGCGATGTAGTGGAGGCAGGATCCATACATAGCTTTAAGCAGAGGTACGATAAAGCTCACGGCTCAGGGAGAGTGACCTAGTAGCGATCAGTGAAGAGGCGGGGCCAGGAGCTCGGACTCGACCCCCGCAACCTCAACTAGGTGAGTACACACACACACACACACACACACACACACACACACATACACACACACACACAAATACACACACACACACGCACACACACTACAAAAAAAAAATTTGAATTACCAATTCTCACGGTTTTCCCAAAACATTTGCGATATAAAAAGTATAGAAATATATACGCTGTATATTTTTATTGCTCATTTTACCTCAAAATATTTTTCATCTGCGATTGAAATAAATACAGTTTTACAATTACATTGATGTATTTTTATATACTTAAATTTTTAATTACTTAAAGCTGCTCACTTCACTATTCTTTTTTTTTCTTCCTGATTGTCTTTTATTCATCCATGGGACCAGTGAGGCCTTAATTGTAGATGGAATGAAACCAGTATTCATTAATTTACTGTTTAACATTTCATTTTAAGCTCCATCTCTTTCAAAGGTATACTACCTTCTCTTTTCCTTAAGATGCGACACACACCAGTCAGACGACATGCAAATTTATATTTACGTCTAAGCGAGGAAAGGAAGCAGGTGTAAAGACAGTTGCATATGATCCCGGGACTGAACCCTGGTCCTTAGATTGTGAGCTCAAGCTTCACATGTATATAATCACACAGATAGATTACTTCAAAAAGTAACCTAGCAGCCTGAAGTCAGGCTCGAGAAAATTTCAAAATGATTTAATGAGTGAGGTCATGTGGGATAGAGACAATGTACATATTTAAGTGGCAAAGTGCTGGTGGTGGGGAGTATTGGGAAGGCATTTTACCAGGTCCACTAGAAATGTTTTTATTATGTAAATCATGTACAATATCAGCGATGAGACGTGTCAGAGTGTACTCTCTCATGCTTTGTTCAAAAGTCTCAGATAGTTAAATGGAAGCTGGTACTATGATCCTGTGTTTGGTTTTGTCCTCTAATATAACGGTTGGGCTGCTCTATAGACAATGATGTGAGAGTGTTGATTGCAATGAACAACGCACGCTTTGACGATACAATGCATCCTGTAAGCAAATTTGTGTTCCTGCATACCACTCTGAAGGTCTCGCCTTGTCTCACTAATGTAAACTTTACTGCATTCCTCACACGGGATGCTGTAACTACTGCCGCCCTGGTATTCTTGGATCTAAGTCTTTATCAGTTGTGCTTCATGTGCCAGTAATGTCCATATTAGTTATACGAAAGATAGGTGTTATAGTGAGAAGGTAGCCTGTACAGTAAGCAATACAAGAAGGTGATCAATATTATCTCTTTTTCTGGGAGTGGTGTAGACGAGCAGGACTTTCCATTTCAAGGAGTGGATAATGTTTATTGGTAACTTCAGGCCGATGAAAACGTCCTCGATATATTTCTTTTCTCCCCAAGGAATTTATCATTACAATCAATGACGGCGGGAAGAAAAAATATTAAGATGACTCCGCATATTAGTTTGGGAACATGATTGGGAAAATAAAATATCCATTCATCTTTGCTGGTGGATTCTCTATAACGACTGAACACCCACGCCCATCCATGCACGCTCACACCGACAATTGAAAGCCCACACTCGTCCGTGAATGCCTAATGCGCTCCCGCAATGAACCACATAGCGCCTACGCCCATCAATGCACGCACGCCTACATCGAACCATTGAGCGCCCACACCCATCTGTACAAACGCACACCAATCCATGCACGCTCACATGCAAGCCAATAAATAACAATACCGTGACTGGAACGATACACAAATAACCCGCAAAAAAAGAGAGAAGCTTACGACGACGTTTCGGTCCGACATGGACCCATACCTTATGTGCTAGCCCACACCTGTTCAAGCACGTCTACGGTATCACCCTGTCCAGTTTCGCTATTATTATTATTATTATTATTATTATTATTATTATTATTATTATTATTATTATTATTATTATTATTATTATTATTATTATTATTACAGTATTTTTATTATTATTATTTTATTTATTTTTTCATAATTACAATAAAAAGAGAGCCCAAAAACAGTTTTTCTTAGAATAACGTATAGAAATAAACTTTCTAAAGGAATATGTCGGCCGTATGAAGTAGAGTGGGATGATGTTTCCAAGCAATCTTTATCTATATTTTTATGGTGAATGTTGGTTAATACAGCGCTGAGGAAAGAATCCATCGCCAGACAATATGTCTGTCTGCAGATGTCATCATCGAAGTTGAACCTAGTACATATAAATCGATGAGATCCTTTTCCTAATCAAGACTTTATGGATCTCATTGAGATACGATCGCGATGGGGTAAATCTTCAGATATCCGAAGTTACTTCTCTCCTGATGTGTGTGTGTACTTACCAATGAGTGGTTGCAGGGATCGAATCACAGCTCCTAGCACCTCCTCTTCGTTAGTCGTTCCTAGGTAACTCTCGCTCCAATAGCTTTATCATACCTCTGCTTAATACTATGAATGGATCCTGCCTTCCATTGCATCGCTTCCCAAACTATTCCACTTCCTGACTACTCTGTGAATGAAGAAATACTTCCTAACATCCTTGTGATTCATCTGTGTCTTCAATTTCCAACTGTGTCCCCTTGTTGCTGTGTCTCATCTCTGGAACATTCCATCTCTGTCCACTTTGTCAATTCCTCTCAGTATTTTATATGTCCTTATCATGTCCCCCTATCTCTCCTGTCCTCCAGTGTCGTCAGGTAGATTTCCCTTAAACTATCCTAGTAGGACATACCCCTTAGCTCTGGGACTAGTCTTGTTGCAAACCTCTGCACTTTCTCTAGTTTCTTTACATGCTTGGCTAGGTGTGGGTTCCAAACTGGTGCCGCATACCCCAATATGGGCCTAACGTACGCAGTGTACAGGGTCGCGAATGATTCCGTATTAAGATGGCGGAATGCTGTTCTTAGGTTTGCTAGGCGATCGTATGCTGCAGCAGTTATTTGGTTGATATGCGCCTCAGGAGATGTGCCTGGTGTTATGTGTATGTGTATGTGTGTGTTTGTGTGTGTGTGTGTGTGTGTGTGTGTGTGTTTGTGTGTGTGTGTGTGAGTACTCACCTATTTGCACTCACCTGTTTGTGGTTGCAGGGGTCGAGTCTTAGCTCCTGGCCCACCCTCTTCACCGGTTGCTACTGGGCCCTCTCTCTCCCCGCTCCATGAGCTTTATCAAACCTCGTCTTAAAACTGTGTATGGTTCCTGCCTCCACTACGTCATTTTCTAGGCTATTCCACTGCCTGACAACTCTGTAACTGAAGAACTACTTCGTAATATCTCTCTGACTCACTTG
>NC_069411.1:33236841-33244341 GCF_026875155.1 Cherax quadricarinatus | reverse complement strand
AGATTGCAAACTGGAGAAGGAGCTATAGTCTGAGAAAGCAAAAGATGATAAATGAATTAAGAGCATGATGGTGAAAGCAGTGATAGAAAAAAATGATAATGAAAGTAGCTCAAATGTGGAGGAGAATGAAAGTAGCTCAAATGTGGAGGAGAATGAAATTAGCTCTGAAGGACCTACACCATCGTATATCCTCGGATCACGGTGCAACACCTAGCTCTGCAGGGTGTATGATTCTTGTAGGATTGTATGGTCCCGTGGGTTAGAGCGTCGTGAATTTTCGCTCACCATGAAGGGGGCTAAAACAACACGGGTTCGAATCCTAGTCGCAGTGTTGTTATTGATATATATTGGCATATAATATCAGGTTTTCCGAACTCATTTCACCTCTTGATCATTCTTACCCTAAAAAAATTAACTTTAGTTTGGCACATAGTTTATGTGCCACCTCATGGCACTGTCCACCTCATGGCAACTTCTTTCTTCATCAAGTCTGCAGTTTCCATGTGGCTCATGCTGTCATATCCAAAACTTTTCTGAAGATATTTTAGCAATTTTATGTGCTTAGAAAAAGGCTCTACACTCTCGTTTCGTTGTATAGCGCGCCTTGAAAGTGGTTCATTAAGCATATGCTCCTATTTCCATTCTTTTCATGTGTGTCATGGGAAATAGGTTCACTGCGATGTCTTTCCAGATTATATTCCTCGCTGGACATTTATAGTTGCTGCAAAGCAGTTGGTTAGTTCACTCCATCCCTTCTTTTCCCTTCACTTAGCGTCATCACTTTACATTTGTCAGGTTAAATTTTAGCAACTACTTTTTGAATATTTGCTGTTCTCTGTCCAAACGTTCTTACGGTATTTTAAATCTGTCGTCAGTCCATCTTCTTACATTTGTATTATCCGAGAGCATTCATATATATGGATTAAACTCTCCTGGCAAGCAATTTACGTACAAAGGAAATATTAGAAGATATATTGCAGAGACTCATGACCATCCTATTCATGAGAGTTTTCTTTACCAACATCACTTCGTCTATTTTCCTGTTCATATGTCTGGGCTAAATGTGCATGCCATAATAATAACTATTTGATTTTACCTTACAGATGCATTTGAACCTACTGAAATGCAATTAAATTAAATATGTACTTCTCACTTTCAGAATTATGTTACAGTATACTTTACTGGATGAAGAAGACAGCTTCCAGAGGGCTGATGATAGTGGCTTAACACTTATAATATCAGCAATGCGTTATACACAGAATTTAAGAAATATGAAATGAATAAAAAGATATATTGATAAGGATAATATAATATCAAATGTATCGCAATTCGAAACAATACTATCACAACAGTATCATCACTAAGTGAGAGCTACAGCAGTAAGCCTCCGTGAATATAAACACGCCAGCCTAGCTTAGTCTGATTTTCCAGTGCACTCGAGTACAGTCTTCCGGCAATAATAGTTCGTTCACGAAACTAGTATGATATCACAGCTGTTACCGAATTCTCTAAATTAGTTAAACAGTTCGTACCCAACAGTTCTCTGCTCTTATCCCTGATCAGTAGCCTCCAATGACACTTGCAAGAGTAATAACAATTTAGCAGCCAGACAAATACAAGTGTCCGTCCCACTCACAGATTACACTGCACTCTACACTCTCAGAAGTTTACTAAATAGTTGAAAATTTACCAAAAACATTACGTTTTGTCACCTTAATTCCCGCTCCCCAGGGAACATATGTAGTCTCTTAGGCCTCAGTATATATCGTAGTTTGTGTCTCCCCAGGAAACATATGTAGGCTCTGAGGCCACCAGTTTATGAATTAGGTACAAGTGTGATTAGATACATATGCACATATGTCTAATTCAGTAACTTGTCGACATTATGTACCATTCTTGTAATGATCCAATAACGTTTGCTTTACTTCCTGCTTTCTCGGAACATATGTAGGCTCTGAGGACACATGGCGTAGTTGTTAATCAGAGTGTTCTCGTTTAACACCCTGAAGAGAAAATATTCGTTTTCCTTCAGTTTTGCAAAACATTTTTGGCAAGTCGGTACAGCCTGAGGTTCACAGCATCCAAGACTAGGGCAGAGTGAAGGGAATGTTTTGTTTCTGTGTGTACGCGTGACTGTTTTGTTGTTTGGTTGTAAATGATCTAAAATTTGTGTACCTTTTTTGTAGATGGTAGTATTGGAAATAATAAAATCCCGGTATTACTGAACCTGTATTTACATTGTTCACAGACAAATCTTCGAGCCACTCTAACCTGGAAAGTAATGTTTTGATCATGGCAAGAGAAATGTTGGTAACACATAACGGAAAATATATTATATTCTACTCAAAAATATCTTTCTATCTTTACTTCTTTTATATTCTTTCATTTCGAGTTCTGATCCTCTATTCTCTTTACTTGTATAACATTTATTTTTGGGGGGCTTACCCTTTCCCTTTCGACTTCCTTATACTCACAGGTCCATTCAGTCTCCTCCATCATCCTCTCCTAATAGCACTAATTCATCTGCTGACAGTAATTGTGACAAATCTTAATTTATGATGATTTTCATCTTCGAAAACCACACCTTTTCTCGAGTACTAGTTAGTTACTTTTCAGGTCTAAAGCCTATCGTCTGCACGTATGTCATTGAGGCTTCAAGTCACTTAGCATTAATACCAACAATATTTTGTTCCCTAAAGAAGGATTATACTCATAATGCATTTTGCACTGAAAGGAATACATCTCTCCATATACAAATACTGATAAGGCTCGGCAGTCACTAAGAGGAAAGGCCCAGTACCAAATCTCAGGGAATCCCTTGCAAAACGGAACACAAGTGAGGAAACTTAATAACGATAACGTAAGAGGTTCTGGGACAACTAAGATAATTGTACAATAGAAACTATTGAGTCAGAAAAGATACTGAAGAGAGAAGTTGAATCAGCACCACCAGCACAGCTACAAATATTCATCAGTACCCTCATTACCAGCACAGTCATCTTCAGCACCAACACCAGTTGTAGCACCAATACCACCATCATCACTACCACCACCACCAATACCACCAACACCACCACCACAACGTGCAACCTCTCATGCCATAATTCTCGACTAAGGATGGCGGTGAATCAGCACAAGGAGTGAGCGAGACGGTGGTCGTGCAATGAGAACAAAGACTTGTAACACCAACACTCGCTTTACTTGATTCCGCTGTGGTTGTCTGTGGCCTCAGGATGGAACATTAGAATCGTGGATACTGCGTGTGGGGAAGGAGTCACAGATTATTCACAGGTAAACTATGTATCAAGAGGAGGACGAGGAAGTAAAAGAGTAAATGGAGCATGAAAGAAAATCCCAAGCAGAAGAAATGGCATCCTGGAGAGAAGATTTAAGGTAACGGAGGGAAAGAAAGAGAGAATATATGGAAAAGAAAGAAAGTAGAGTACATTAAAGTCTAAATAAAGGTTTCTGCAGAAAAATAATAAAGCATAACGCTCTCTACCCTACAAATCCTATTGCCATGGCCGGCATGAGACAGGTAATTATCATTATTATTATTATTATTATTATTATTATTATTATTATTATTATTATTATTATTATTATTATTATTATTATTATTATTATTATTATTATTATTATTTTTATTATAGAACTTGCGGAATGAGATTCAGTCAAACTGGCTCCCATATACTGTAGGTATATATTGCCCATACATTAAAAAACTTAAGTATTAGTAGCAGCTCTAAGCTTTTTTCTATTACTGATTAGCTGAGATCTGTTCACTGTGTATATATTATCTATGTCTGGATCATAGTTTCTCATATGGGATCCAATCTGAGTAAATCCCATTCCACATGTGATGTATGATCCCTAAGGATTCGGCGCTAACCAAAGAGGATGATAATTGCCTCCTGTTTCACGCCGGCAGTGGCCGGAGGGAGCGGAGGGTGGAGAGAGAACCTTCTATTTTACTATCCATGCCTCAAACATTTAGATAATATAATAGTTCTTACTTTAAAAACGAAAGTTTTTCTTTTTAAATTTAGTAATTTATACAGGAGGAGGGGTTACTAGCCCCTTGCTCCCGGTATTTTAGTCGCCTCTTATGACACGCATGACTTACGGAGGAAGAATTCTCAAAGAACAAAAACTATTAACAAAAATAAAACAAAACCCAGATGGGTGCGTATATATATGACCTAAATTGTAAAAGTTTCCTTTCCTATATATACCATATTGAAAAAAATGGTATGGGTTACATCCTCCGCCTTCTCATTAGTATTGTTCCAAATGTCACTACTCTAATTCCTCCACTGCTACTAAGACTGCTGAGGTTGACTGTAATTCTACTTCTAGTTAACACTAGTTCTACTCTATAATATTGTAGTGCAGGCGGACGCCCACCACTGCTATTACTACCATAGCCACCACTGCTATTACGACCATAGCCACCACTGCTATTACTACCATAGCCACCACTGCTACCTTGTCTTCTACCACTGCTACTATTATTAATTTGGTTGGCTCATTGTTAACTGATCGTTGTTATGTAATTGTTGAACGAACGTCACGAGTCCATTTACTTCAGATTTCAGTTTGCTCCAGCACAGTATATAGTTGAATCGTATATTGTCAAATCTCTGGTATTGCTGGTTCTTAAAAAGCTATATTGTCATCAGGTGCTTCGTTTCAAACTGCTATAATTTTGTTTGCAAAAAAGTTACACAGGTTCTTATTACATATCCTGCCTCGAGGTTTCATTCCGTTATTTTTAGTTATTGACTCATTTTTCACTTCAGATACTTGAACATTAACACAGCTCAATATTTAGAAGCTCATATCAGAAAACCTTGAAACTGGGGTCTTGTTAAAATAATATTTACTTATCATTACTTCTGTTTTGGTAGCTAGAGTCAAGAGTTTATTAATTATCATTATTGAAGGGGAAGCGCAACACCGGGGTCATACAGTGCCTGGAAAATGAAGGGTTGGAAGAACCCAGATTTAATCCAAGGAAGCGGAGGACAGCTACAGTTCGCTTTATCAAAAGCCGTTAAAGCACCTAGACAGACAAAGGAGTGCTGCTGACCACGCTGCTGTGATGAACGTAACAGATCACGTGAATAGGAAAGTGGGATTCACAGCTTGTAATAAACACCACTTCTACAACCATCGCTAATTTCTTTTAAGTTACTTGAGGAACAGACTTTTTTCAACCTGCTTCATATGAACCAATTTAAAGACAATATAAATTTTACATTTAGAGAAATATCAGAACTGTTGGTAATTAATCCTTAATATCTCCAAATATCCCGTGTTCAAGAAGATAGCACAAAGGATTTTGTACTCTTTGGGTATATTATCCCATTTCTCAATACATTCTGTGGAGTGTACAAAATATACAAAATAATTCTCAGAAGGTAGTTCTGTGGCGGATGATTGTTTCTGTTTGTAGATCTGATTTGTATTGTGTTTTAATATTTTAGAATATAAGTTTATTCTTATTATTATTATTATTATTATTATTATTATTATTATTATTATTATTATTATTATTATTATTATTATTATTATTATTATTATTATTATTATTATTATTATTATTATCATTATATTATTATTATATTTAATTATTCTATATTATTGCATTATTTATTATTATTATTTTAGTATTATTATATTGATTTTTATATAATTATTATCATTATTATTTATTATTATTATTATTATTATATATTATATTATGTATTAATATATATTATTATTATGTATATTATTATTATTATTATTATTATTATTACAACCAAAACAATTTCTCCATTATTGCCATTTTTTATTATTCTGTTTGTTTTACTCATGTCTTTATTAAAATTCTGTTCATAATTGTCATCAGCTTTGCTGACGTCTATGAGAAATAAAGAAAAAATTCGATACTGGGTGACTAATACATAACAGGTCTCTCATTTATTCTCCTTTGTGAGCCCATCAACGTTAAAATTTAACGTGGCGCGCTGGGCCTTGATCCGATTCGTGTAACGCGCCTCGAAAATGCATTACCAACTATATGCGCAGTAATGAGCAACACTGACGAGCCCAGTTTGTGAAGTGCACGAGAGCTTGAGTTCTTGTCTGGGGCTCTGGCTCGTGTAGGGAGCGTGGAAAGGTGATAATAAGGGGTTATCTGTTAGTGGTTCTGAGGATTATCTTCACAGGCTTTCTAGGATGGAAACGAAATATTGCAGGATTAAGAACTATTAAGAAATACATAGTAAAGTAAAGGTATGTATATACTGAATGAATGGAGTTCGCAAGGCTGGTTTTCTCTCTACTAAATCCCGTCCTCTCTATGTTTGCTCCCCATCCTTTTCCTAATTAGTAAACATACTTTTAAATGTATGTATGCAAAAAATACTGATCTGTAGTTCAGTATCACTATTTTGTTCCCGTGCAAATATATAGTGATTAATTAAGATTTGTTCGGATTTTTAACCCAGAAGGTTAACCACCTAGGATAACTATAGAAAGTCAGTACACCATCAAAGACTCTCTGTCGTATTTCCATTGGTATCCTTTTAATCTTATATCCCAGGATGCAGTCCACAACAGTTGGCTAGCTCCCAGGTACCTATTTACTGCTAGGTAAATAGGGGAAGCAGTTATAAGAAAACATGTCCAACGTTTCACTGAACCAATGTAGTTCAAGTAGTTCTTTGTATCCATATTATCCTTCCTATGGTGCTATCAAACCCCCAAACTAATTTAAGGTATACTATCCCCGCTCTAGGATGTAGCCCACAACAATTAGCTAACACTCATTTATTGCTGGGTAAACAGGGACAACAGATGTAAGGATACTTTTCTTTCGTCTCTACCCGTCTAGATTTGAACCAAGATCAGCAGTATCCGCTACAACTGAGCTACTAGTACCATTTTCCGTGGATCAGAATCAGTGTAGATATGACGTCAGAACCCATAGCTTTTCTTATGTCCAGCCACTTCAATACTTTCCGAATTTTTTCCCGCTGAAGTGCACATGTCTTTTAAAGGCTGCTGGTCGATCCTCTCCTTCTCGTATTTATTATCTCCACTGATACCAGTGTTGGTATTTTGAATCATCCCTTAATTTCCTCATATGCCTCTCGGTCATCCTTAATGTATACCTCCCCTTCCTCTTTTAATCTTATTACTTAGCTTTTCACGATTTTTTTCCTTCTTATTTATGTTGTTGTTGTATGTAGGTCTCAGAAGGCCGCCGAACTTTCCGTATTATCCCTCTGTAACCGTTTTGAACTATCTTGTTTGTTTTCTTGTACTCGATAGCTCTCTTTGTCATGCATTATCGTTATACGCTCTGTGTGTCTCTTGTTTCCTATCCTACTGTCTGTTATAAATCTTTCTGTGTCCTCTGGGCACGTTCACGCAGGGCCTTCCATCATCTCGTGCGTTGTCTCGCCTTCAATTTTCTCTTCTATTCCACTCCGTTCAGGAAATCTATCA
>NC_069411.1:33196841-33226841 GCF_026875155.1 Cherax quadricarinatus | reverse complement strand
TAGGTAATTGTTTAATTTTTAGTCGGTGTAGCCAAGCGGAACGAATGTGTAATGAAAGAATAGTGGAGACATTGTGTGAGAGAGAGATAGAGAGAGATAGAGAGTGAGAGAGAGAGAGAGAGAGAGAGAGAGAGAGAGAGAGAGAGAGAGAGAGAGAGGCAGCCTCTCGTTAACAACAACAATTGCTTGCCATTATTCTTATCCTATATTTTTCTGTTGAGTGACTTAACCTTATAATAACGGAAAATATGATAAATGTGAAGTTGATGATGTTTTTGTTGTTGATGACAATCGTGGGAAGATGAGAATGACGTTAATAATGATAATAGTGTTGCTGATGATGCTATTTTTGCTGTTGATAATGATATATGGTGAAGATTAATGATGCTTATTTGATAGTGATAATGTTGTTGATAATGACTGATATACGTTGATGAGATAATAATGATGCTGTTAATTATAATGATGAATATGATAATGAAAGTGACGAAAAAAAATATGAAAATGATATTGCTAACGTTGATATTATTTTTTGTAACGACAGTGATAATGAGGATAACGATGATGATTATGATAGTGATTCATTGCGTGTCGATGCAGTGCTGATTTTTTTCTATTACGTTCCTCACAATGTTTTTCCACTGTATCGTTCATGGGTAGCATTTGTGTTTGCTTGTGTACTTTTTTGTCCTCATGTTTTGTTGCTCTCTCGTTGTGTACTTTACTTGTGTCTTAATGTTACAGAAGCCTTTATAAAATGCTGCTTCGCTTGATTTAAGTCTCTGTCGTTCATCTACAAAATTTCTTGGTTGTTTAAAATTCTACAATCTTTCTCTACACTTTTCAAGATGAGTAAGATGAGCTGAATTCACTTTCATGCTTGTCTCTGTCTGTCTGTATCTCTCTCTCTCTCTCTCTCTCTCTCTCTCTCTCTCTCTCTCTCTCTCTCTCTCTCTCTCTCTCTCTCTCTCTCTGATACTGTTAACCTCAGCCAATTAGACAGAAGCTGCAGTAGCTAAACCCTAGTTATAGATTGTACAAAGTCTACGTCTCTCTGTCTTTCCCGAGGACTTCATCTGTTAGCCTAGATCTAGAGATAATCCAGTATATTATAAGACCAATGTTATGCAAGTCTACTATTGTGGCATTTATATGCAGGAAAAAGTGTAAATTGTGAGCCCTTCGTGAGATTCATTTTTCACCTAGTCATTTAATATGATTTCCGAAAATATTTTTTTGTACGAAAGCGAGTTAGTCGAGAATTGAGTGATGGTTTTCAGATTGGTGTAGAGCGTGTATGTGCTGATGATTGCACCATTTTAATGTACCAGTTGTTTTCTTGTTATCTGCGAAGTAAAGTCAAACTGGGGATCTTGTACATAACACTAAAGCCGTCGTTGTCTATAATATGTTGAAGGCTCTTCTGAAATGATAAGTCAAACCAATACGAGTTCAGGCTTGCTTCGCATGATCCTCAGTATTGTCTAGTGGCCAGAACAAGAAGAAGGAGCAAATCTTCCGAAACAGTACTGCTTTCTCAGAGTGATAACATGTATGTACAGAGACTTTCAGGCACATTTACATAATGTTTTGCTTCACTATTTGCAAGACTCTGCATCAGGATCTTTATAAATTTATTCCACAAGATATTCACTTTATCAGTTATAATTTTCAAACAAGTGTTTATACAGCGCTTTTGTGTGTGAGGTACCTGAGGCCAAAAAACTTCTTTTGTTTCGTATAACTAATAGTTAAATGAGGCCACTTGCGTAGGCATTTTAATCATGAATGAAGTCATACAAGTAGACATTCCATAATAATGGATCAAGTTATGTTGTCATTGGAGCTGTCTGTCAGATTTCGCAACGTAAAGACCTACCTTTAAAGATGGATCTTCAAGGCAATCTGGTGAGAGATTTCTTGTGAGGGTTGCTTTACCAAGAATCCACAGTACCAAACCAGGCCGAAGACACCAGCTTCCAGCAGTGTCCAGTGCATTGATATATCAAGATCTTAAGTGCGTTCAAGAATTGGTGTCATAAAGGGAAGGCTCAACAGTAGATCAGGTCATGTTGCTTTTTCAAAAATCCGTATTTTTTTTTTATTTGGTGGCCGCTGCCCGGCCCTTCCAATTGTGAATTGGAAATACCTTTGTCTCGCTTTTCACAAAGGAAGCCATTTATCCTGGGTTAGCAGCTGGTAGGGATGAGAGAGTGACGATGCCAGTTTTTTAGCACAACCTTGAACAATCCAGATTAGTTAGGTTAACTCTTATATGGTTAATGTGCCAAGGTAAATTTACGTATACCTACAAAAGCGTATATTTAACCTCAAATAAGAAGAAAAAATCCAGCCTCGAAACTTCTGGCAAAGAGGATTAAATGGGTCTGTTCTTTTCTTCCCCACCTAACTTTCTTCATTCTCTCTGTCTTCACCACCTCTCTCTCTATCTTTCTTCCTATCTTCAGTCTTTGTTACTTAAATAAATAATCAGTGTTAAAAATTACTTAAAGGACAACCAAAAATTTCCTTTGAAAAAAAAATGCTTGGGATTAAATAACCCTAAAACAAAGTTTTAACAATTTTGAACAAATTTGATTAAAACTTACTTGAAACACAATGTGGTTAGCCAACGAGAGGTGACTGTATGATACGGGAATATACATAACACTCAGGTGTGCATATTCTGACACCGTGACCTGGTGGCTAAAGCTCTCGCTTTACACGGCGAGTTTTTGGGTTCGATTCCCAGCAAGGGTAGAAACATTAGGGGTGTTTCTCTACACCGGTTGTCTAGGTTCACCCATCAATAAAATGGGTACCTGGGTGTTAGTGGAATGGTGTGGGTCGCATCCTGGGACAAAACTGACCTAATTTGCCCGAAATGCTCTGCATGACAAGCAGCTTTCTATATAGTAATGTCATTGATGTTAGCTAGGGCTGTATACCTTGTACATGTACTTGTAGTAAAGATATTATTATTATTATTAGCACTGGTAAGCAGCCACGCAAATATATTCTTTGACTTTGTTGATTTTAAATGAAAACAACTTTTCTATTATAGAGCAGAAAACTTATTTATTTTCTAGATATTCCTAAGTGGCGGATTTGTCATCCTCTTCTTATGTGATTGCACTAAGTCATCAAAAATCTCGTATACCTTTTCTGAAAATTTCAGAACGTAGAAGATTGTCTACTAAATTTTCCTCCAACTTTATCATAGTTATAATAAAATGGGTATGCTAGATCTGATTTGACGACCCTCTTATCAGATTACCAGGCAAGTTTGAAAAGTGGATTTTACCCATTTGCTGCCAAATGAACTCGCTTTTTTTCCTTTGTCTTTTTTTGGTCTCTTGCCTTACCTCAATATTTAATATCTTATGTCAATAATTGTGCGTTAATACTAGCTACAGTAAGACAATAAACGGGTGCTTAACTAGTTGCGGGTTTCCCTTTGACAAACATTTGCTTCAGGAGACACTTGTTCTGTTTCCTGACATGTAAATCACCACCACGACTACCACAACCACCACCTCCACCACCACCACCACACCACCACCACCACCACCACCACCACCACCACACACCACCACCACCACCACCACCACTACCACCACCACCGCCACCGCCACCACCACCACCACCCATGTACTAAACCCACTGTCAACCACAAAGCCCACACCATTTTTTGCCCCTCTGTCCCTGTTCCCTCACCCAACCCAAACAAAAAAAGCTGAATACCTAATAGAAAAATCACGCAACTTTTTCAATTACTTCGGCTTTGAGGTACTGATAATAATGGCTTAGTGGGAGAGAAGTCACCTTCATAGGAGATGTGTGGAGGAGATAAGGTGTGTGCTGACACACACACACATGACCCAAGTCTCGACCCCAGCAAACACAAATCGGCGAGAACACCCAAATACAATGGGATCAGATTCTGCTTCTAATATTATTAAACGCCTTAACTGAAGGGGACTGAATCATATACGTTCCTTTGTATGCGGGTGATGTTAAATTTATGAGAAGTATAAAGTCAGTGGACGACGGAAATATACTCTAGGGAGACCTGGACAGGCTAATGAAATTGGTCAGACAAATAGCTTTTGGAATTCAACACAAATAATTCCAAGGTAACAAGGATCGGTGTAAGAGAGAGAGGGAGAGAGTGGGGAGTCCAGAAATAGAGTATTGGCTAGAGAAAGGAGAGGGAAGGAGGGACACGGCTGAGAAAGAGTAGAGTTTATGAGTCAGGATTATAATAACTATATACATTTCAGGGGTGCCAACAAACCATAATCAATCATCAGTGAACGCAAGACTGGCAAATACCAGAACATCATCAAAGAACCCCAAACATATAATAATTTAGGACACTTAACAGAGGGCGTATAAGGGTTATCGTGGAGTACACGACTTGTTTAGGAACCTGTGGAGTTTTAAGAAAATAAGAGGGATGTGACGAAATGAAGACAATGATCACATAGAACCCTTTCAACCAGCGAATTCAATATCATACCGCATCTATCAGCAGGAGATCGAGACCGGAGAACGAGCATAGTAACAGGGAAGTGAAAAAGTAATTCCACAGGACGAAAATAGAACTACTGTTCATTAAAAATTGACTGAAATATAGGAACTATATAGTGAAACCGAGACGTTAGTTCGGGCAGCTGTAGCCAAATAACACACCAAATATCATTTATCAATCTTCAAGTACAGTGCAGTTCATCTTAAATGTGCAGAGTAATTTACAACATGTGTATTACTCAAATGAGTATGATATATAAATATTCAGTAAGAAACTTATTTCTGTCACACTACAGCTTAACATTCCAGTCCAAGGACTGACTTCCAGCATACTGTTAAGATTTCAATTATTTCAATATAGATATAGATAGATGAGGTGAATCATAGAATTGATGAGGGGAAAAGTGTGAGCGGTGCACTTAGGAGTCTGATGAGACAAAGAACTTTGTCCTTGGAAGCAAAGAGGGGAATGTATGAGAGTATAGTTTTACCAACACTCCTGTAAGGGTGTGAAGCATGGGTGATGAATGTTGCAGCGAGGAGAAAGGGCTGGAGGCAGTGGAGATGTCATGTCTGAGGGCAATGTGTGGTGTGAATATAATGCAGAGAATTCGTAGTTTGGAAGTAAGGAGGAGGTGCGGGATTGCCAAAACTGTTGTCCAGAGGGCTGAGGAAGGGTTGTTGAGGTGGTTCGGACATGTAGAGAGAATGGAGCGAAACAGAATGACTTCAAGAGTGTATCAGTCTGTAGTGGAAGGAAGGCGGGGTAGGGGTCGGCCTAGGAAAGATTGGAGGGAGGGGGTAAAGGAGGTTTTGGTGCGAGGGGCTTGGACTTCCAGCAGGCATGCGTGAGCGTGTTTGATAGGAGTGAATGGAGACAAATGTTTTTTAATACTTGACGTGCTGTTGGAGTGTGAGCAAAGTAACATTTATGAAGGGGTTCAGGGAAACCGGCAGGCCGGACTTGAGTATTGGAGATGGGAAGTACAGTGCCTGCACTCTGAAGGAGGGGTGTTAATGTTACAGTTTAAAAACTGTAGTGTAAAGCACCCTTCTGGCAAGACAGTGATGGAGTGAATGATGGTGAAAGTTTTTCTTTTTCGGGCCACCCTGCCTTGGTGGGAATCGGCCAGTGTGATAATAAATAAATAAATAAATATAGATAGCCATAAATTTCTTGATATATGAAGTCTAATAACACAAGAGTCCTATTACGGTAGTAATAATTTCTTCGAGGCAGTTTATCTAGAACTTTTTATTTCAGTTAAAAATGACAAGAGAATAAGTCATTCACAGTAAATCACTTACCTTTACGAGCCAATCACCTTCACAGCTACTGTTCTTGTAATTTGAATTACATAATAAACTATCAAAATAGGCTACAACCTGAAATGAATGATAAGAGTGAATATATATATAAATATATATATATATAAATATATATATATATAATATATATATAATATATATATTATATATATATATAAATATATATATATATATATAGCAGAACTGCAAGCAAGAGCAAGTGAATGAAATTAGAGTTCATTCAATATCATAAATACAAAATCCGTATTGCAGTGAACCGCATCTGTACATATTGCAGAACTCGGTCAAATACGTTCCTCACAATTATCCAGCTTGTACCATTTTTAGGGCAGCTGTCGATTAGTGTTTTATTATGTGCTGTGGTCAAAGGGAGTGATTTGCGGCAGGCGTTCATCATTTTCCTTTCAACTATGTGTGTGTGTGTGTGTGTGTGTGGTGTGTGTGTGCGTGTGTGTGCGTGCGTGCGAGAGAGAGAGAGAGAAGAGAGAGAGAGAGGTAGCGGGGGTACAGAGCTTTGTTACCTTAACCGGAAGCACCATGTACCTAGTAAGGAAGAGAGAGAGGCCAGAAACAAGAAAACGTCTTTTTATTGTGCACGTCCCTTGTGGGTTTAGCGCTTAGTTATGATTATAATAATAATTATTGTGCACATGCTTGTGTGTATACTTTCCTGATTGTACTCACCTTGTTGAGATTACGTGAGTCAAGTCTCACCTTCTATCCTCTCTGTTGTGTGTGTGTGTGTGTGTGTGTGTGTGTGTGTGTGTGTGTGTGTGTACTCACCTATTTGTGACTGCAGGGATAGAGACTCAGCTCCTGGCCCCGCCTCTTCACTAACCGCTACTAGGTCCTCTCTCTCCCTGCTCCATGAGCTTTATCATACCTCGTCTTAAAACTCTGCATGGCTCTTGCCTTCTCTACCTCACTTTCCAGACTAGTCCAGTTCCTGACAACTCTGTGGTTGAAGAAATACTTCCTAACATGTGTGTGTGTGTGATTACTAGTTACCAGTTTGTCAAAGCCACTTGTCCAAAAGACACTTCGTTTGTTTGGTGTGTGTTTCGATTTTGTAAAATGTAAGAGCGTGTATGTGTGTATGTGTGTGTTTGTGGTGTGTGTGTGTGTGTGTGTGTGTGTGCATGTGTGTGTGTGCATGTGTGTGTGTGTGTGTGTGTGTGTGTGTGTGTACTCGCCTAGTTGTACTCACCTAGTTGAGGTTGCGGGGGTCGAGTCCGAGCTCCTGGCCCCGCCTCTTCACTGATCGCTACTAGGTCACTCTCCCTGAGCCGTGAGCTTTATCATACCTCTGCTTAAAGCTATGTATGGATCCTGCCTCCACTACATCGCTTCCCAAACTATTCCACTTACTGACTACTCTGTGGCTGAAGAAATACTTCCTAACATCCCTGCGATTCATCTGTGTCTTCAGCTTCCAACTGTGTCCCCTTGTTACTGTGTCCAATCTCTGGAACATCCTGTCTTTGTCCACCTTGTCAATTCCTCTCAGTATTTTGTATGTCGTTATCATGTCCCCCCTATCTCTCCTGTCCTCCAGTGTCGTCAGGTTGATTTCCCTTAACCTCTCCTCGTAGGACATACCTCTTAGCTCTGGGACTAGTCTTGTTGCAAACCTTTGCACTTTCTCTAGTTTCTTCACGTGCTTGGCTAGGTGTGGGTTCCAAACAGGTGCTGCATACTCCAATATGGGCCTAACGTACACGGTGTACAGGGTCCTGAATGATTCCTTATTAAGATGTCGGAATGCTGTTCTGAGGTTTGCAAGGCGCCCATATGCTGCAGCAGTTATTTGGTTGATGTGCGCTTCAGGAGATGTGCCTGGTGTTATACTCACCCCAAGATCTTTTTTTCCTTGAGTGAGGTTTGAAGTCTCTGACCCCCTAGACTGTACTCCGTCTGCGGCCTTCTTTGCCCTTCCCCAATCTTCATGACTTGCACTTGGTGGGATTGAACTCCAGGAGCCCAATTGCTGGACCAGGTCTGCAGCCTGTCCAGATCCCTTTGTAGTTCTGCCTGGTCTTCGATCGAGTGAATTCTTCTCATCAACTTCACGTCATCTGCAAACAGGGACACCTCAAAGTCTATTCCTTCCGTCATGTCGTTCACAAATACCAGAAACAGCACTGGTGTGTGTGTGGTGTGTGTGTGTGTGTGTGTGGCATCTGTGTGAGTGTGTGTGTGTGTGTGTGTGTGTGTGTGTGTGTGTGTGTGTGTGTGTGTGTGTGTGTGTGTGTGTGTGTGTGTGTGTGTGTGTGTGTGTGGTGTGTGTATGTGTGTGTGTGGTGTGTGTATGTGTGTGTGTGGTGTATGTATGTGTGTGTGTGGTGTTGTATGTGTGTGTGTGGTGTGTGTATGTGTGTGTGTGGTGTGTGTATGTGTGTGTGTCTGTGTGTGTGTATGTGCATGCTTGTGTGTGTTTAATTCTTTTTTTATGTAACCGAGTATGCGTCTTTTGAACAACATTTCCTCGGCACATCTTTAATCTTTCTTTAGGCTGGTGTGATCTCTCTCTGACATGTTTACTTCTAAACTCTCCTTATTTATCCTGTTCCTGTGTCCTCTAATTAATTCCATTTTTTATATAAAAGCCATGAATTCATATCTTGTTTATTTTCCGAAGCGTTTTCTCCGCTGTGATCATATTTTCTTAATAAACAGACACTGATAGATTTAGAAGAACCAAGACATGTCCTACTGGACATATGTTTCGCAAACCAGGAGATTTACAAACTGTCCATCAATAGTGCATTTGGAGAGGTGTAAAAATTATCGGGTCATCTTCTTCAGACAAACTGATGGTACCCCGATGTTTTCTATGGCGTTTTATGTTTCAAAACCTGCTGCATCATATATGAGGAGTGATGTAAAAAAAACTTTGTGTGTACCACGCCAAACAGCAGAATATCCTTTATTAAACCTGTGCAGAAAAACTGCTTTTATTTCAGCTTCCAAGACAAAGACGAAGGTGTTTAAGCCATGTATTTTAATTAGTGGAGGTCAAAATAATCTTAATTTAAAATATATATTCATATTGCCTTATCGAAGACATACTGATCATTAATTGATTTTATATATGCAGATCAATTATCAAACATTGACTCAAAATCAGCTGTTAAAAAAGAGTTTGAAGTATGTTTAATTATTTCCAGGAGGTTATTGAGAAAAATTCCCTATGTACTATAAAAAAAAAGGTTGTGTGAATACATTTCCTCAGGCACACGACTCGCAATGTTTTCGCTGCGATAAGTCTTCCATTACACAAAGAGCTTTGTTTGTTCCCACGGCACTGTTGCTGCATGAATGGCCTTGTATTGTCTTGAAGGAAAATTGAGCGCAGCTCTTGTTGCCACGAAGGGAAGAACAGTAGAAAATAATTCTGTCATATTTTTACTAAGAATGTAGCTGCTGCTGCAAATTTTGGTGTATAACAATTTTAACGACTTCAGTAAGAATAGCAAAATAATAAAATAAGTAAGCACTTAAGCTTACGCCATGTACAAGTCCAGAACTGCTTTACATGCAGCCTAGACAAAAAGAAACCCGTAATGTGTGTTTGCAAGTTTCCTTTTAGATTCATACGTGGCGAGGCTCCCAAGCAGAAGCCCGGTAGCAGCTAAGGTTGTTTTGCCCTGTTGTTGAAGGTCTCGTAAACTAGTGTGAGATTTGAAGGTAAACATGACATGAGAGACAGAAAATATGAAACATAAGGTGATGAGAGAGATACTTAGCTAGAGACAGGAAAGAGAGGGTGAAGTAAGGAAAGACAGGATGAGAAAAGAGTTTGGTCCGGTACTGTCTGATATATGCTTTATATTTTATTGTCTCTCTTCCCTTATGCCTTAATTTGTCTATTTTTTTTCACACCACATTTTTATCATTCAATTCGCTGAAAACGAGAAGCAGTAAACTGTTGTACGTAAATGTAAGGAAAGATCTTTGGTAGGCTTTATTCATATTTCTCCGATTTCCGTAACAATACGGTAGCCTGCCGGCTACAGTTCCCAAGCTTCCTGTTGTCTACATTGCCTGTCATCAAATTCTGTTCGCTTCAGATATGCCTACTTCATCTAGCTATCTCTTTCTACTTTCCCTTACCTGCGTTTCCAGGACAGCCTTGTCTTTCACTTCTTTCTAAGCTCCTCCTCTCTACGTATGTACCGTGGTACATACATAGACATCAGATATTTTAAGCTAAGTAAATGCTTGTCTTCATTTACGTTAGCTGGTTATCCTAGGTGACAGTATTGTTGTAAAAGGACACAAGTGCAACTAATGTGACATTTTATTGTGGCAACGTTTCGCTCTCCAGGAGCTTTATCAAGCCATTACAAACAATACATGGACACAGAGGGTATATAAAGGCTCAGAGTGAGGTGCAATACTAGTGAGGTACCATTTCGATGTTCACTAGTGGTGGTGGTAGTAGTAGTAGTAGTAGTAGTAGTAGTAGTAGTAGTAATGGCTTGATAAAGCTCCTGGAGAGCGAAACGTTGCCACAATAAAATGTCACATTAGTTGCACTTATGTCCTTTTACTTTACATATTGTCGGTAATTCTACCAACTTTATTACGACAGTATTGTTGCCTTGACATAGTTTAATAACTCCCCACTCATTTGATACAAATTTATATAGCGTACTTGCTGAACATGTAAAACATTATTATATTTACGACTTTACCAGCCCATAGGCCTGTCTGATCCTTCAGACCTACGGGTGTTGTTATTAATGTTCGAGCGAGTCATTAATATGTTGAGCGAGTGCAATGACAGCTAACGAGTACTGAAGCCAACCTTTATTTGATTTTACAGTTATCTATTACTTCATTTAAACCCGTCTGTGAGGGACAGCCCCTTAAAGTTTACTTAAGGATTAATCGAGTGTGACTCCATCATAGTGTAACCAGTCTACTATTTAACACCACTGGCTCGCTCCTTCCACTTTTAATAAACTAGAAGTTGCACCGCCATCCTTTGTTTATACAGCCACCATGCCACCATCCTCATCTGCCAGGCATGGTACCATCAACCCTCTCCCCCATTAAACTGGACTGTACATCACTTCTTGGTTTCATACATCTGTTGGTGTGTGTTATTAGTATGTGCAAATGACTATCCTTAAACGTATACATGTTATTTTGTAATAAAGTTGTATGCATTTATACGATATATTTGTCCTGTTTATCTTATCGTTTTATCTTTTTTATACTTGATTTTTTTTAAACAGGAACGGTGACTCCTCCCCTTTCCCTGACGTTTTTGAAAAATGTTTTTATATATCAAACCGTGTAAAAGCTAGTGCTGGTTCTAATCTATAAACATCAGATGACCTTTACAATTACAAAATATGAGAGTTTTATACGGTATTGTCATTTTGACCATTCACCTGTATAGTCCAGAACAAAACAGAACAAAAACAAGTTAGTGGTTTCTGGTGTTTACACGCATCTACAGAGACAAAATCTCGATGGCAACTACTGTAGACTGTAACAATTGTTTGAGTGCAGTTTTAATAAGAACGTTTTAAAATGTATTCACGAATGGTTAAATAAATTATGGATGATCAATACATTCATATTTCTTATTACTATGAATATTATTATGTTATATTTGCACCACACACACACACACACACACCGCAGACAGAATATAAGCTGGGTGGACAAAGACTACAAACCTCACTCAAGGAGAAAGATCTTGGGGTTACCATAACACCGAGCACGTCTCCGGAGGCACACATCAACCATATAACTGCTGCAGCATATGGGCGCCTAGCAAACCTGAGAATAGCGTTCCGATACCTTAATAGGGAATCGTTCAAGACACTGTACACCGTGTACGTCAGGCCCATACTGGAGTATGCAGCACCGGTTTGGAACCCACACCTGATCAAGCACGTCAAGAAGTTAGAGAAAGTACAAAGGTTTGCTACAAGGCTAGTTCCAGAGCTCAGGGGAATGTCCTACGATGAAAGGTTGAGGGAAATCGGACTGACGACACTGGAGGACAGAAGGATCAGGGGAGACATGATAATGACATACAAGATACTGCGTGGAATAGATAAGGTGGACAGAGACAGGATGTTCCAGAGAGGGAACACAGAAACAAGGGGTCACAATTGGAATCTGAAGACTCAGACGAGTCACAGGGATGTTAGGAAGTATTTCTTCAGTCATAGAGTCGTCAGGAAGTGGAATAGCCTAGCAAGTGACATAGTGGAGGCAGGAACCATACATTGCTTTAAGACGAGGTATGACAAAGCTCAGGAAGCAGAGAGAGAGAGGACCTAGTAGCGATCAGTGTCGAGGCGGGACCAGGATCTGAGTATCGACCCCTGCAACCACAATTAGGTGAGTATTAGGTGTATTAAATTTCCTCTAATGAAGGCTTTACTGTTCATTGGTAACGACGTCTTATTTTTCATATTTTCTTTATTCTGTATAGGACACTGAGTCTAGTATCTTAACTAATTGTAGTTATGGCCGTTACACGGGTAATCTCAGAGCGAAATTCTGGTGAGAACGCTGACCTATCTTTGGGGAACTCAAACAATGGGTTAGACACTTTGTGTTGAAATAGCAGCTGGCTAAGGCCAAGCAATCAGTGAAATTCCCAAGGTCAGGTCTTCCTATTCTTTGGTGGCAGGATTTGCCGGATGTTTGTCTTACAAGGTAAGGTATCACGAGCACAGGTACTTTCATTACCTGTGTTCGTGTTACCTCACAGTTTATGAACCATTTTCTCGTGATGCATAAGGAATAGCACAACATTTAGATCCACTTGTTATAGAACTTGCATCATTCACTCGATAATCTGTTTAGTTTTATCGTAATGTAAATGTTCGGGCAAACTATATAATTCCTGATAGTCACAAAATTCCTAAAATGTCATAAGCACTCTTTATCAAAATAAAAGCGATCGTATTTTGAATGCTCTTTATTCTTTTCCCTTCCATCTCCAAGAAAAGAGATGTTTAGAAAACAAGTGTAATCACAATTTTTTTTTTTTACCACATCGGAAAGAATTTCATTTACCATCATTCCTTCGTTTTCTGACATGCTGGTAATGCTCGGATGTCACAATTCAAATGAATCCACGAGTGCGGGCACTCTGTTTCCCACCTCCAGGAGACTCAAGTCAGGTTAACATATAATATTAAGTTTAATATATATATTAAAAAACGACATGAATGCTGGAGAGTTAAGCAGCTACGGAGAGTAATAGGTTAAAATAATGCCTACATTGGTATTTTTTAAATTTAGTTGGGCTTCAGCGTCCTAGGTGCGTGTAAAGACATTACCGAAAGTGGCCATAATTTAGGGCGGGACCCCTGACACAACATTCATAACAAAATTGAGATGGATAGGCAGGATGACATGAACGCACACACATACAGAACCACATGTACATACTTACACGACAGATACACGCGCATACACACATGCAAGCGTGTGGGGAAAGTGAGGTGAATTTATATGAGTAGAAGCTCCTTGTTAGTTAAGAGAAATATTGTTAAAATAGATAAAAGGAAATATTTGTGAGAAAAGTGCTCGTAGAAGTTAGAGATTAGCCACAGAATATTAGTAGACACGCTTTGGAGAAAGAAACCAGCTTGCGCTCGCACATAATGCGGGGAACTTCCTAGTTAGGTGAGAGGTGAAGCGTGGGAGAGGAATATGTGACTTAAATAGACAGGTGGAGACTAAACTGACGAGATAATGGGAAAAAAGAAAAAATCTGCAAAATAAATTGGACACAACGAATAAACTCAATAAAAATCTGAAAGAGGTGAAAAAGAATGTTAAAGAAGACAGCCAATGAATGGAACTGCTCACAGAGCAATGAAAAGATCCATGTGGTATTGAGAAGGCATACAAGGCAGAACATGGCATAGACAATGGACTACAGTCTTGCTGTCTTTAATTTTGTCTTAAGTGTAGAACTAAGGAAAGTATAGCAAAAGGTTCTCATACCACCCTTCACTTCTTCCAACTACGTTCCACAATTAAAAAAAATAGGTGAAATTATTTCACCGTGTACACAAAATCCCAGCATGAAAAATGAAATGGAAAAATAATGCAAACTCTCTCTCTTATTAATTAAATTTATCCAGGTATACACATATACAGTTACATAGATTATCATACCTAACAGCATATGTGTAAAGAACTTAGAATAGCCCCAAAAAAATCAGACAACGTGACTTATTTCCATTGGAAATGTGTACATATATATATAATATATATATATATATATATATATATATATATATATATATATATATATATATATATATATATATATATATTTATATTTATATATATATATATATATATATATATATATATATATTTTATTTATTATTATTATTATTATCACACTGGCCGATTCCCACCAAGGCAGGGTGGCCCGAAAAAGAAAAACTTTCACCATCATTCACTCCATCACTGTCTTGCCAGAAGGGTGCTTTACACTACAGTTTTTAAACTGCAACATTAACACCCCTCCTTCAGAGTGCAGGCACTGTACTTCCTATCTCCAGGACTCAAGTCCGGCCTGTCGGTTTCCCTGAATCCCTTCATAAATGTTACTTTGCTCACACTCCAACAGCACGTCAAGTATTAAAAACCATTTGTCTCCATTCACTCCTATCAAACACGCTCACGCATGCCTGCTGGAAGTCCAAGCCCCTCGCACACAAAACCTCCTTTACCCCCTCCCTCCAACCTTTCCTAGGCCGACCTCTACCCCGCCTTCCTTCCACTATAGATTGATACACTCTTGAAGTCACTTTGTTTCGCTCCATTCTCTCTACATGTCCGAACCACCTCAACAACCCTTTCTCAGCCCTCTGGACAACAGTTTTGGTAATCCCGCACCTCCCCTAACTTCCAAACTACGAATTCTCTGCATTATATTCACACCACACATTGCCCTCAGACATGACATCTCCACTGCCTCCAGCCTTCTCCATGCTGCAACATTCATCACCCATGCTTCACACCCATATAAGAGCGTTGGTAAAACTATACTCTCATACATTCCTCTCTTTGCCTCCAAGGACAAAGTTCTTTGTCTCCACAGACTCCTAAGTGCCCCACTCACCCTTTTCCCCTCATCAATTCTGTGATTCACCTCATCTTTCATAGACCCATCCGCTGACACGTCCACTCCCAAATATCTGAATACGTTCACCTCCTCCATACTCTCTCCCTCCAATCTGATATCCAATCTTTCATCACCTAATCTTTTTGTTATCCTCATTACCTTACTCTTTCCTGTATTCACTTTTAATTTTCTTCTTTTGCACACCCTACCAAATTCATCCACCAATCTCTGCAACTTCTCTTCAGAATCTCCCAAGAGCACAACCTCATCTATAAATATATTAAACAACCACGGTGACATCACACATCCTTGTCTAAGGCCTACTTTTACTGGGAAATAATTTCCCTCTTCCCTACATACTCTAACTTGAGCCTCACTATCATCGTAAAAACTCTTCACTGCTTTCAGTAACCTACCTCCTACACCATACACCTGCAACATCTGCCACATTGCCCCCCTATCCACCCTGTCACACGCCTTTTCCAAATCCATAAATGCCACAAAGACCTCTTTAGCCTTATCTAAATACTGTTCACTTACATGTTTCACTGTAAACACCTGGTCCACACACCCCCTACCTTTTCTAAAGCCTCCTTGTTCATCTGCTATCCTATTCTCCGTGTTACTCTTAATTCTTTCAATAATAACTCTACCATACACTTTACCAGGTATACTCAACAGACTTATCCCCCTATAATTTTTGCACTCTTTTTTGTCCCCTTTGCCTTTATACAATGGAACTATGCATGCTCTCTGCCAATCCCTAGGTACCTTACCGTCTTTCACACATTTATTAAATAATTGCACCAACCACTCCAAAACTATATCCCAACCTGCTTTTGACATTTCTATCTTTATCCCATCAATTCCGGCTGCCTTACTCCCTTTCATTTTACCTACTGCCTTACGAACTTTCCCCACACTCACAACTGGCTCTTCCTCACTCCTACAAGATGTTATTCCTCCTTGCCCTATACACGAAATCACAGCTTCCCTATCTTCATCAACATTTAACAATTCCTCAAAATATTCCCTCCATCTTCCCAATACCTCTAACTCTCTATTTAATAACTCTCCTCTCCTATTTTTAACTCACAAACCCATTTGTTCTCTAGGCTTCCTTAACTTGTTAATCTCACTCCAAAACTTTTTCTTATTTTCATCAAAATTTGTTGATAACATCTCACCCACTCTCTCATTTGCTCTCTTTTTACACTGCTTCACCACTCTCTTAACCTCTCTCTTTTTCTCCATATACTCTTCCCTCCTTGCATCACTTCTACTTTGTAAAAACTTCTCATATGCTAACTTTTTCTCCCTTACTACTCTCTTTACATCATCATTCCACCAATCGCTCCTCTTCCCTCCCACACCCACTTTCCTGTAACCACAAACTTCTGCTGAACACTCTAACACTACATTTTTAAACCTTCCCCATACCTCTTCGACCCCATTGCCTATGCTCTCATTAGCCCATCTATCATCCAATAGCTGTTTATATCTTACCCTAACTGCCTCCTCTTTTAGTTTATAAACCTTCACCTCTCTCTTCCCTGATGCTTCTATTCTCCTTGTATCCCATCTACCTTTTACTCTCAGTGTAGCTACAACTAGAAAGTGATCTGATATATCTGTGGCCCCTCTATAAACATGTACATCTTGAAGTCTACTCAACAGTCTTTTATCTACCAATACATAATCTAACAAACTACTGTCATTTCGCCCTACATCATATCTTGTATACTTATTTATCCTCTTTTTCTTAAAATATGTATTACCTATAACTAAACCCCTTTCTATACAAAGTTCAATCAAAGGGCTCCCATTATCCTTTACACCTGGCACCCCAAACTTACCTACCACACCCTCTCTAAAAGTTTCTCCTACTTTAGCATTCAGGTCCCCTACCACAATTACTCTCTCACTTGGTTCAAAGGCTCCTATACATTCACTTAACATCTCCCAAAATCTCTCTATCTCTCCTCTACATTCCTCTCTTCTCCAGGTGCATACACGCTTATTATGACTCACTTTTCGCATCCAACCTTTACTTTAATCCACATAATTCTTGAATTTAAACATTCATATTCTTTTTTCTCCTTACATAACTGATCCTTCAATATTACTGCTACCCCTTCCTTTGCTCTAACTCTCTCAGATACTCCAGATTTAATCCCATTTATTTCCTCCCACTGAAACTCCCCTACCCCCTTCAGCTTTGTTTCACTTAGCGCCAGGACATCCAACTTCTTTTCATTCATAACATCAGCAATCATCTGTTTCTTGTCATCCGCACTACATCCACGCACATTCAAGCATCCCAGTTTTATAAAGTTTTTCTTCTCCTTTTTAGTAAATGTCTACAGGAGAAGGGGTTACTAGTCCATTGCTCCCGGCATTCTAGTCGCCTCATACGACACGCATGACTTACGGAGGAAATATTCTTTTCCACTTCCCCATGGACAATAGAAGAAATAAAGAAGAACAAGAGCTATTTAGAAAAAGGAGAAAAACCTAGATGTATGTATATATACATGCATGTGCGTGTCTGTGAAGTGTGACCAAAGTGTAAGTAAGAGTAGCAAGATATCCCTGTTATCTAGCGTGTTTATGAGACAGAAAAAGAAACCAGCAATCCTACAATCATGCAAAACAGTTACAGGTTTCTGTTTCACAGTCATCTGGCAGGAGGGTAGTACTTCCCTGGGTGGTTGCTGTCTACCAACCTACTACCTACAATATATATATATATAATATAATATATATATATATATATATATATATATATATATATATATATATATATATAAATATATATATATATATATATATATAATATATATATATATATATATATATATATATATATGTATATATGACGAACTTCCTGCTACTTTAGAGTTTGAGAAGAAGTTGAGATGGAGCTTCACACAACAAACATTTAAAAGACCTAGAGGTTAGGAAAGCGATCAGAACATCAACAAATTAAATAATAACATTCTCGAGAAGAACAAAGCCTGGGGAAAGAAACAGGTCTAGTATAATTATAGGTAAGAAAGAATTTGAGGAGAACTCGTGAAGAGCACATACATCCTACACATCTATAAAATAAGCTTAAAAGGAAGATATGGAGAGGCTTTAAACGATTGAACATTGGCTCAATATATTACACAAGGTGAAATAGGGATGAATATTTTCTGCATATTTATCTCTAAAAAAAATCTAAGATCAATGAACTGAAAAATGTGTGTTACAATATATTAAGATACGTTGCCAAAGGGATGGTATAATGTTAGAACTACTTACGAGAATGGCTGGCCTCCCTGATCCTCCATATCCCTTCACACGAAAAACATCGTAAAAATATTTTTACTGTGAATGTTGGTCTGATGTAATAAAAATATGTATATGTATGAAGTCTTGGTTGTATACCTAGAAGGTTCGCAGAAAACCTGAGTAGAATGGGAGAATTATGAAGAGCTAGTGAATTGGGAGAGAGAGTTGTAAAATGTGGTTGAGATGCAGGGAAAGAGGGTTGTGAAGAGCTGGTTGTGCTGGAGAGAGGGTCATGAAGAGCTGGTTGAGTGAAAGGGAGAAAGGAACAAGGAATTGCTCAAACTTAGAGGGAGGGCTGTGAAGTGTTGGTCGTGTTGGAGAGTCATGAAGTGCTGGTCGTTTTGAAGAAAGGGTGTTAAAAAGCTGGTCGTGTTGGAGAGAGGGTCGTGAAGGGCTGGTCATATTGGAGAGAGGGTCGTGAAGTGCTGGCCGTATTGGAGAGAGGGTCGTGAAGCGCTGGTCGTGCTGTAGAGAGGGTCTTGAAGAGCTGGTCGAGTTTAAGAGACGATTGTGGGTGGAAGAGGGAAAGTCGAGAAAAGTTTAAAGATCATGCTAGTATCATCTACAATGTGTTTAACGGAATTAGGTTAAAATTAATCACATTAGATTAACCGAGGTCTTTTAATTAACATATCGGCCGTTTATCACCGCGGCGGCAGTGACCTGAAAAGAAGAAACACTTTCATCACATGTCATTTCATAATTTCATCACTGTCTTGCTATATATATATATATGTATATATATGTATATATATATATATATATATATATATATATATATATATATACATATATATATATATATATATATATATATATATATATATATATATATAATATAATATATATATATATATACATATATATATATATATAACAAAAAAAACTTTTAGAATGGTTAAGTCTTTAGGGCAGTTCAGCTCGACTTGGCCCTTAACATCGTGTGAGTAGTTAATGTTCGATGTCGGACTGAAACATCGTCATAAGTTTCATTCTCCTGTGTACGGGTTATATGTGTATGGAACTATATATGTAAAGTGATGGTGACCCATTAGTCCCCAGCCTTTTAGAATGAATGGGCCAGTTTGAAAAATTAAATGTAAAGGAGGGCCTCAATTTGTAGTTTTTCTAAATTTTTGTAAATAATAACAATAACACTTTGTAACTGTTGACACTATGCAGTGTGGAACCTACATAAAAGTGAATTCATAATTTTATGTGAGAGCCGCATCCATTTTGTAGAAGGGCTACATGTGGTCCTCGGGCCGCACGTTGAGGACCCCTGAAGTTCCATTAAAAGTTTTTCTTATTCAATTTCCTCTTGTAATGTTTGGTATTCTAGAAAAGGAAAAGATTTGTTAAAAACTATCACTTCTTATTTCTTTTCGTCATACTTGCACAGACATATGCGTACTCCTTTATCCTAGCCACGTGGAAGGAGGCAAGGAGAGTGTTATTGTATCCTGGTCGTCATACCGGGGGTGATACAGCGGAAGTAATGTCTCTTGTCATGTTTTCGTTTGTACTTTGAACGCTTTGCGGTTAAATGTGGTGGTCATGTTATTCTCCAGCGTTGTTAGTGCAAGATAAATAGAAGACGCTTACATTGTTGTTATTCACTGAAGAGAGAGAGAGAGAGAAAGAGAGAGAGAGAGAGAGAGAGAGAGAGAGAGAGAGAGAGAGAGAGAGAGAGAGAGAGAGAGAGAGAGAGAGAGAGAGAGAGAGAGAGAGAGAGGAGAGAGAGGAGAGAGAATGAGAGAGAAGGAAAGAGATTATTAATATTATTATAAACACAGGGAAGCGCTAAACCCGTAGGATTATATAGCGCATGTGGGGGGTGGAAGGTATTTAGGCTCTATTCAGGGAACCGGCGCACAGAACCAATTCCCTAGATCAAGAGCCCCTCACCAGCGTCAAGGAGGGTAGAAGGAAAGAGAGAAACAACGACAGGCAGACAGACAGACAGCTCAATCTACTGCACCTGACAAACCAGCAGTTCCTTCCTCGATAGGTGAGGTTGCATAAGAAATGCTCAAGGATCTCTGCACTTTTGCTTATTCAGACACACTGCAGTCAGGGAAACACAGATGATTTATTAGCTGTATATTAAACCCTTTCTCAGTACAACAACTCGCCATTACTAGCAACATTACTACTATTCCTTTAATGTATTATACTGGAAAACTTTGGTCACCATCTAGCACATCACCTTGTTCCTCGTGTTATTAAACAATGCATGCAAAACAAATAAATAGAAGGAAAATTGCATCTAGTTACACTAGTTAATCTCGAAATATTGACTTAACAATAGTTAAGTAACTAAGCTTTCGAAAAGCAAATTACTCCGTATATGTGGCATCTTTTTTGTATCGTTTTCAATCTATTATATCTGTAAAAATGCGAAAGTGAGTACGTCTTTCTCCGTATTCACATCAGTTTGCTCAAGTTTCTGGTGTTCGTCCAAGCTCCTCAACACAATCTTATGGGTATAAAAGCAATATGCAGAACAAGTATTCCTTAGGACAATGTTTCACTTAAGGTTGACTTTAATCAAATGCCCAACACTGTGTTAATTTCACGTTCCTCCTCCTGACTCTGCTGTCGTTCATCAGACAATAGTTGCCGTTTTTAGTGTTTGAAAACTGCTTTGCACTACTGCTGTCACCTGTGTTCAATTAAAATGCCGTATGGGAATTTGTTGAATTTTCTAGGTTTAAATATGTGATTTAGTTAAAGAACTATAGTCTTTGCTAAGGTCTTATCAACATATTTTTTTATATTTCATATTATCTCTGTTTTCGTCTTTATCAGCAGTATCATAATCATCAAAACGTTTATCAGTTTAACTTTTCGTAATTTCTTATTATTCTACTTCTTTTTACTTCGTTTGATTTGTAATGTACACGTTTTCTTAATAAAATCCAAGTTATATATATATTTTTTTTTTGGGTGTTGCAATGCTATTTTAAATGCTGTTCCTCTGTTCACTTTTCCCTTCATACTCACGTTCTTTTTCGAATTATTATGCACGATATTCACTGTCATAATGTTTTTCTTCACAATCTGCATCACGTTCTTGTTCATGATTTTTACCCCATATCTCGAGTTGTTTTTTTATGTTCTTTGTGCTATTTTCATGTTTCTTTTTCTCCACTTTATTAACTGTGTTATTAGCGTTCTTTATAAACTCATGCACTTTTGTCGGTTCACGTTCACCCCATTATTATGAGGTATATTCTGACGTATCGTCTCACTCTACCTCTTCCTCCTCTCATCTGTCTGCCCATGTGGGCTTCTTATAGAACTGAACAAGCATCTTACATGGGGCTAGACCTCCAGACTCTAGTTTCTGAGTCCTAATAGTTAGTTCTCTCATCTTGTTTGATCGCCCATAAATTATTTTCCTTGACTCTGCATGCAAAATAATTAAGAAAAAGTAAGGAGAAAATATGAAAAACAATCCTAACTTTATTCAAATAGTAAAAAGAGAAACATGAAATAATGTGCCTCTTTATAGCATAATGAAAAATATTATGTATATAACGTAATGACAGAGGATTTGAATAAAGAATATACACTCGGATGGTGATGCTGTATTTCAGTCATCTGGCTGGTTAAGTATCTGGATTGGCTGTAAACACACGTACACAATGTGTCCTGCACAGTAAATCCGATGTAGGTCAAATTCCAAACTCGAGAAGGGAGTTGGCACGAGCTTAAACGACTGCATCGGCTGAAGGTGGTGGTCACGTCCTTGAGGAGAAATGGCGAAGGAAGCAGGGTCTTCACAGTACAGAACAGTCTAAGTCCATCTTCAGATACTAGCTGTCGCTAATATACATAATGCCTCCTCATTTAAACCCTTACGGAATAGTTAAGCCAAGCCAAATCATGGGGATTGTCAGACAAGTACAAGGTGGAATGAAGCAATGACATTTCTTTGGCCAAGTCACAGGGCGGGTGATGAAAGTAATAGAGAATAGAATCTCCACGTGAACAGGCGAATCAGGAATATAAATCATGGGTAGCATAGACTTTTCAGTTCCAAACAATCCTAACAACCGTAGACTATTATTCACAAATGACCTTTTCCCTGGTGCTATGAATATATTATTATTATTATTATTCGCAAAAGTCACTGTTGTACTTGATCATCTTGGTCCTCCAACCTTCAGTGTCCTTGAGCATTCTAACTTGTTTTCCTGCATGTTGTCCCCCTCCAACAACAAGGTATTTGAAACCCTCCACTAAATAACTGTATAATTTTCTCTGTTTTTCCTATTTCTGCCTCTCTCTAACTTTTCTATATTTAAATAGAAAGAATTAACATTCATTCAGTATATTAAAAAATCGGAACACTGTTTTCTCAGTGTTGCTGATTGTTTTAAGTGCAAATGCAATACATTGGCTTTAAGAAGCTTCCTAGTGCTGGGCAAAAGGATAGTGGGTCTCAATGTTCTTAGAATTCTTAGTTCTAAGACTGTTCATGAAAGCATTTTGACCGAGATGAATAGTGTTGTGGTCTCTCAGCATTTGTCATTTTTCAGTTGAACATTAATGAACATGCTTCTTTACTTCGTGATAATTATCTTCAATTAGTTTTTCATATTCAGCAGTGTTGGCGAAGATAGTTGAGAATTAGAAATAACCTTCTACTATAAAGACATGCGCTAATAAGTCTAAGTATCAGACGCAGAGATAGCTAAGTCAATCTTGGGAGATGAACTCGAGAGAGAGAAAGTTAACTTTTCCATCAAGTATATTTACAGTTCTCTCTCTCTCTCTCTCTCTCTCTCTCTCTCTCTCTCTCTCTCTCTCTCTCTCTCTCTCTCTCTCTCTCTCTCTCTCAACCCAGCGGCCCCTCTTGTGCTCCGCCAACTTTAACCACATAAATTTAATGATAATTCTGTTAAAATTTTAGACGAGGTAACGTTAACTTTACTGTGATAACCCCGCGCCACAACCAACCACAATCCTTCCAAAACCTGGCCTCCGTGCCTGCTTGACGACTTTCCTCTTATGATGAATAACAGCAGCAGAGAAGTCGCTCTAGCGACCAGTCCCCACGGTCTCTAGTCGACACTACGTATGTGAATGACATCGACCGCGACACTCTCGGTCTATTTGCGTGTGTACTCACTTAAACTGGTTGCAGGGATCAATTCATGGCTCCTGGCCCCGAGTCGTACCTCTTCTTAATAATGTGCATGGATCCTGCCGCAACTGCTTCACTCTCCAGACTGTTCCGCTCCCTGACAACTCCGTGACTAAAGAAGTACTTACTAACATCCTTGTGACCTGTCTGAGTTTTCAACTTCCTGCTGTGACCCCTTGTTGCTGTGTCCCCTCTCTGAAACATCCTATCTCTATCCACCTTGCCAGTTTCTCTCAGTGTTTTATGTATCATTATCATGTGTCTCTCCTGTCCTCCAGTGTTATCAGGTTGAGTTCGTTTAACCTCTTCTCGTAGGACATATCCCTTAGCTCCGGGGCTAGTCTTGTTGCAAACCTTTGCACTTTCTTTAATTTTCTAACGTGTGTGACCAGGTGAGAGTTCCATACTGGTGCTGCATACTCCAATATGAGCCTGACGTACACGGTGTACAACGTAGTGAATGACTCCTTACATACATGTCGAAATGCTGTTCTCAGGTTTCCCAGGTGCCCATACGCTGCAGCAGCTATTTGTTTGATGTGCGCCTTAGAAGATATGTTTGGTATGATGCTCATCCCAACATACTTTTCCTTGAGTGAGTTTTGCAGGTTTTGACCTCTTAGGTTGTACTCCATCTGCGGTCTCCTTTTGTCCTTCCCCAAGCTTCGTAAGTTGGCACTTGCTGGGGTTAAATTCCAAGAGACCATTTGTCGGACCAGGCTTGCAGCCTGTCCAGATCCCTTGTAGGCTCCCTTGATCCTCTTCCACTTGTATATTCCTCATTAGGTTTAAACGTCTGTGAACAGGGACGCCTCTGATTATCTCTTCTGTCATGTCATTCACAGATACAAGAAACAGCACCGGGCATAGGACTGACTCTTGTGGAACTCCATTCGACACAAGCACCCACTCTAACACCTCGTCTCGTATCAGAACACGTTGTTTCCTTCCTGCAATGGATAAGGAATTCCCTGATCCATTACATTTCACTCCTATTCCTGCCAGCTCCTGTAGCTTTTTAACTAGTCTCTTGTGTGGTACTTTGTCAAAAGCCTTGTTACAGTCCATGAAAATGCACTCTACCCATCCTTCTTTCTCCTGTCACACTTCTGTTATTTATCATAGAACTAACTCCAATGGGGTTGTGACGCAGGATTTCTCTTCCCTAAAGTCTTGCTGGTTCTCATGTATGAGCCCGTTCCTTTCTAGGAGCTCCATCATTCTTCTCCTGATAATCTTTCCCATAACTTCACATGCAATATATGTCAGCGACACTGGTCTGTAATTTAGTGGAGCCTGTGTACACACCTAATTGTACTCACCTAATTGTGGTTGCAGGGGTAGAGACTCAGCTCCTGGCCCCGCCTCTTCACCGAGTGCCACTAGGTCCTCTCTCTCCATGCTCCATGAGCTTTATCATACCTCCTTCCTCCACTGCCTCACTTGCTAGGCTATTCCACTTCCTGACTACTCTGTGACCGAAGAAATACTTGTGTGTGTGTACTCACCTAGTTGAGGTTGCAGGTGTCGAGTCCAAGCTCTTAGCCCCGCCTCTTCACTGGTCGCTACTAGGACACTCTCCCTGAACCGTGAGCTTTATCATACCTCTGCTTAAAGCTATGTATAGATCCTGCGTCCACTACATCGCTTCCCAAACTATTCCACTTCCTGACTACTCCGTGGCTGAAGAAGTACTTCCTAATATCCCTGTGATTCCTGTGTGTGTGTGTGTGTGTGTGTGTGTGTGTGTGTGTGTGTGTGTGTGTACTCACCTACTTGTGGTTGCAGGGTCGAGTGGTGTGTGCGTGTGTGTGTGTGTGTGGTGTGTGTGTGTGTGTGTGTGTGTGGTGTGTGTGTGTGTGTGTGTGTGTGTGTGTGTGTGTGTGTGTGTGGCCCACCGCCAGCAGATAGGGACTTGAGGGTGACTGATGCCTCAAAGACCCCACCACTCCACGGTGCAGAGGTGGCAGACATTCACAGAGAGTGAGACGGAGGGAGGGAGAAAGGATGGTAGGAAAGAATGGCTGGTGTTAAAGATATATTTATATAATATATATATATATATTATATATATTATATTATATATATATATATATATATATATATATATATATATACACATATGTATATATAATATATATATATATTATATATATATAATATATTATATTTTTTATATATATATATATACTTTTTTTTTTATTATCACACTGGCCGATTCCCACCAAGGCAGGGTGGCCCGAAAAAGAAAAACTTTCACCATCATTCACTCCATCACTGTCTTGCCAGAAGGGTGCTTTACACTACAGTTTTTAAACTGCAACATTAACACCCCTCCTTCAGAGTGCAGGCACTGTACTTCCCATCTCCAGGACTCAAGTCCGGCCTGCCGGTTTCCCTGAACCCCTTCATAAATGTTACTTTGCTCACACTCCAACAGCACGTCAAGTATTAAAAACCATTTGTCTCCATTCACTCCTATTAAACACGCTCAGGCATGCCTGCTGGAAGTCCAAGCCCCTCGCACACAAAACATCCTTTACCCCCACTCTCTCCAACCTTTCCTAGGCCGACCCCTACCCCACCTTCCTTCCACTACAGACTGATACACTCTTGAAGTCATTCTGTTTCGCTCCATTCTCTCTACATGTCCGAACCACCTCAACAACCCTTCCTCAGCCCTCTGGACAACAGTTTTGGTAATCCCGCACCTCCTCCTAACTTCCAAACTACGAATTCTCTGCATTATATTCACACCACACATTGCTCTCAGACATGACATCTCCACTGCCTCCAGCCTTCTCCTCGCTGCAACATTTCATCACCCATGCTTCACACCCATGTAAGAGCGTTGGTAAAACTATACTCTCATACATTCCCCTCTTTGCCTCCAAGGACAAAGTTCTTTGTCTCTTTTCCCCTCATCAATTCTATGATTCACCTCATCTTTCATAGACCCATCCGCTGACACGTCCACTCCCAAATATCTGAATACATTCACCTCCTCCATACTCTCTCCCTCCAATCTGATATTCAATCTTTCATCGCCTAATCTTTTTGTTATCCTCATAACCTTACTCTTTCCTGTATTCACCTTTAATTTTCTTCTTTTGCACACCCTACCAAATTCATCCACCAATCTCTGCAAATTCTCTTCAGAATCTCCCAAAGCACAGTGTCATCAGCAAAGAGCAGCTGTGACAACTCCCACTTTGTGTGTGTGATTCTTTATCTTTTAACTCACGCCTCTTGCCAAGACCCTCGCATTTACTTCTCTTACAACCCCATCTATAAATATATTAAACAACCACGGTGACATCACACATCCTTGTCTAAGGCCTACTTTTACTGGGAAATAATTTCCCTCTTTCCTACATACTCTAACTTGAGCCTCACTATCCTCGTAAAAACTCTTCACTGCTTTCAGTAACCTACCTCCTACACCATACACTTGCAACATCTGCCACATTGCCCCCCTATCCACCCTGTCATACGCCTTTTCCAAATCCATAAATGCCACAAAGACCTCTTTAGCCTTATCTAAATACTGTTCACTTATATGTTTCACTGTAAACACCTGGTCCACACACCCCCTACCTTTCCTAAAGCCTCCTTGTTCATCTGCTATCCTATTCTCCGTCTTACTCTTAATTCTTTCAATTATAACTCTACCATACACTTTACCAGGTATACTCAGCAGACTTATCCCCCTATAATTTTTGCACTCTCTTTTATCCCCTTTGCCTTTATACAAAGGAACTATGCATGCTCTCTGCCAATATACGTATATACGTATATACGTACATATACGTATATAGGATGGGGTCCACCTCTGGTGTAAATTATGAGACCCATAGCCTCGGAAAAGTGGATAAAAAGGCTTCAAGTAAGAATATTTGGATTTCTTCCTGAAGCCGTTTGAATATTCCACTTTCCCTATCACCCCATCTTTTCATATTTTTTTTTTTTACCAGTAGGAATATTATATTACATAATATGTTACAAAAGATTTAAGAGATACATTGTTGATATGAAGGTGGCATATACGGTACATGTTGTTACGTGTGTATCACCGATTATAGGGCGAAAATCTCATCCAGCTCCTCAGAGCTGGGGCGTGTGCCCAAAATACAGCAGGCATTACCCCTTTGAACAGCCGCACTGAGCCGCTAGAACAGAAAACTTGCTGCCCTGGGATCCCTAGTTTCCCAGCTCCTTAAGGAATTTAGATGCATTCTTTCCCCATGAGCCAAGGGTCTCTGAGCCTATGGAACAAACATATAATGATGGGCAAGTTCTCCATATTTTCTAGACTTTTGTGACTCCTGAAGCTGGCAGCTGCCCCTCCTTCCTCCCTGGTGTATTGGAGATAGGTATCAGCCAAGGTAGATGCACATGTATAGTCCCACACCACCTGCTTCCCATCTGTGCAGGCTTGAAGGATGATACCATCTGGACGCTTCTGGCTGCCATCAGATCTGCATAGCTGGGGTGGCTCCCTTACTGCTGGGCATCCGGCTGTTGTGAGGCTCCTCTTGATAATGTTATTAACCTCCTCATGTCTTGCAATCTTTCCCTCGGATTTACGGCACACAAGACCGTGGTACCCGAATCGGTCTGCTGCTCCTCTGCCACAAATACATCTGTGTTCGGCGAGAATACGGGCGGCAAGTCAAAGGGCAACACCGATGCGGATGGTCTGTGGGTCGAGGCGTGTATTATTATATATATATATATATATATATATATATATATATATATATTATATATATATATATATATATATATATATATATATATATATTATATATATATATATATATATATATATTATATATATAATATATATATATATATATATTTAATATTTTATGTATATATATATATATATATATATAATATATATAATATATATATATATTTACTATATATATATATTTAATATATTTTATTATATAATTATATATATATATATATATATATATATATATATATATATAATATTTTATATGTACATATCATATAACACCCACACAGGTTACCTGGAGGTTATTCCGGGGATCAACGCCCCTGCGGCCCGGTCCATGACCAGGCCTCCCGGTGGCCCAAAAAAGTGACCCAAAAAAGAGAATAGTTTCACAGTCGCTCATTGAATCACTCTCCTGCCAGAAGTGTTTTGACATCACAGTTTAGGCTGCCCTCCTAACTCCAACGTCCTCACTCCTTCACAGGACATGGACTATGCTTTTCTTAGCCAGGATTCATGTCCAGCTAACCGGTTTCAGTTAATCCCTTCATAAATGTTACATTGCTCTCCAACAGCATGTTAAGTGATAAAAACCACTTGTCTCCTCCACTACTATCTAATGTGCTCACGCTTCCCTAAGCCCCTAGAACTGAAAATTTCATTTTCTCATTCCAGTCTTTCCTGATACGAACCCCACCCCTCCTTCCATCCACCCCAGATTTATATACCCCCTGCTAGGTATTCATTTCTGCTCCATCCTTACTAGCTATCTGAACTACCTCAACAACACCTTAACTGTCTTAATAATATTTTGGTATTCACATTCTTGTAATCTCTAAGCTCTAAAGTCTCTTCATAATCTTCACTCTACACACTGCCCTGAATCATGTTATTATACTTCCTCCAATTTCCTACTCGCTAAAACATTTAAAGCCCATGTTTCACACCCATATGACATTGTTGGTACTACTACAGTGCGATCGAGCTGCCCTGAACTATTCTGCTTGGACTTCCTAGGAGAAAAAGCTGAGTGAAAGATGTTGAAGATATGCGGCACAAAGGGAGAATAAAATACAGGATGGCGTATCATCAAATAATGAGATTAATGATGCATTGAATGTGGTTATTAAGCACATAACACGTTTTATTTTGGGGGCTGCAGTAGTTTCCCTTCTTTAGTATTTTCAATTTAGTACCTCCTTCTACGACCCTAGATATTAATGATTTCAATAGATGAGGATGAGAAATACTTTACGTCATATTTATTATTGTTATTAATAATTATTAGTTACAAATAAATTTTATATTTGCAAATACGGAAAAGTGGGCAAGCAAATTTTTCCCAGTCACATTAGAATAAAATAAAAGTAAATATGAATTACTGTGGCCTCTACCCAGTCAATGGAATTAGCAGATACACGATATATATGACATAATCCCAGGGCACATTGGCTCGGGAAGCGTTGCTCTTGGGTGGATTGGAAGGAGGCTATTCACCAGGACGCACAAAGAGAGCAGAGGTATGAATGCCGGAGAGCTGAATGGCCAAGACCGGCGCGATTTAGCATATATTATAACTTGCTACCCACAAAATGGCACCAAGTTTTCTCGTAGTGCTAATATATTTTAGTTTATGTCGTTCTGTCTGGGAAGTGTTATTGTGTGACTGTGAGGTCGGTGATTAGGCCTGGTTACAAGGCTGCCTCCTGTGTTTCAAGGAAATGATTTCATATAAGAGAACAATATTAGATTTTGGTATATGCCTCGGCAGGAAGA
>NC_069411.1:33186841-33189341 GCF_026875155.1 Cherax quadricarinatus | reverse complement strand
TCGTGGTAGAAGTAGCAGTGATGGTCATAGTAGTAGTAGTTACGGTATAATAACATAACTCCAACTATATACCTCCACCTCTTTCATTAAATATTCATGCACGTTTTTCCATACATGGAAAGTGTTCACCCACTTTCCTAAGTGGGCAGAGAGGCTAGCGAGAGTGACGGTAAGAAAAGTGCAGTCTGTTATATTATCATAATCTTGTCTGCTCAGAGCTAGCAGGATTATATATATGTCTGCACAACGAACAAAAAAATTGTTTTTTGTCCTATACATATAGTTCAGTCTTTAGGTTACTTCTTTTGAATTTTTTATCTACTACTGTAGATCCTCTCTTCTGGCTGGCAGGCCAAGAGAGAGGATTGATGACGGTCACACTAAATGGGTTACCAGCTTGCCAGGAATATCGTCTGGTGTTTCAGCAGTAGCTGAACAAGTCAGATAAAGTCTTCATGGCTTTAAGAGTAATTTCCTGGATATGATTTAGTCAGGGTGGGAGACCAGTCATCTAGGTATGCTTGGACTTCAGTAAAGAGGTTTAATAGTACGGCTAAGCATATACCATTCTGCGCTGACAATAACAGACAGGTATTCAGGATCTGCCCCAACAAAACATAAACATCAATCTTGAACTCACACAGGTGCTACTGAATTATCTAGGGATTCCAGTAGCCTGTAGCTATGAAATAATTATTTTTCATTTGGGATCTGCATACATTTGGCAAAGAACTGAGTTTTTCTAGCTACGAACTGAAGTTCTAGGACTAGCCATTTTACAGAAAATTGAATGATTTTAATTTTATTTAATCTCCTCAAGGGAGTGGGATCTTAACCCAAGGAATCCGAACTGCCCTTTACTTTCTTGGACTGAACCTGAATGCCTTCCATTTTCACCAGGCGCTTCCCCATGAAAGTAATAATGTATTATTTAATATCAAATAACATTGGCATATGAGTTATGTTATAACTGAAATTAATCTATGTTGCCAACTAGGAAATTAATTAGATCTGCGCTTTGCCATTGACGTTAGTGCACTGTACACTAGTATAGAGGACCTATGATTTGTACGTAGAATGAATAACAGCTTATTCATGTTGTCAGTTATCACACAATCAACGTGAAGGACATGAAGCACATAATATCCCCATGGCCTTGCCTGTGTTATCGTACTGATGACATCTAATACGATAACACATTCGTCAAGCAATATTTTTAATATGGCAATCATATAAAAGTTTTGTGTGCTCATAAACACACAAAAGATGAAGATTCTGTTATGCTTGCCGACAAGATTCTTATACACTGCCTCATATGTAAACTTTGCTCTTTGGAGGCTATTCTTATCACTGTTATAATAAGGATTTATAGCATACAGAAACACATGAGAACATAAGTTTGAATAGTGACGCATAGCTTAGTCGAAAATTAAGTCTGGGTCCAGTTTGTCCTTCCTGTACAGTTCCTCCTTCCGGCAGAAAATATCTTTTTTCACTCTCGTCTTAATGAGTGATTACACTAGATTAAGATTACAGTTGAAGCCAAGTTTTGGAATTCACGAGAGCTGTGATGTAGTTGCCACCCCGACTGCGCTTAGAAACTGAAACACTGAATGAGTTCTGCTGTGAGTAAGCTGTTAATCCTAGTGGGATGCCTAATGATGAGTTCCTGCCCGGGTCTGATGGGACTGAAGGATCTCGTGCACGCGTTCCTTAAACTTTTCGTCCATTTCTAGTTATTTACACACACATAGACACACACACACACACACCCACCCACCCACCCACACCCACACACACACACACACACACACACACACACACACACACACACACACACACACACACACACACACACACACACACACACACACACACACACGTTAGAAAGTATTTCTTCAGTCATAGAGTAGTCAGGAACTGGAATAGCCTAGCAAGTGAGGTAGTGGAGGCAGGAACCATACATAACTTTAAGATGAGGTATGACAAAGCTCATGGAGCAGGGAGAGAGAGAACCTAGTAGCACTCAGTGAAGAATAGGGGGCCAGGAGCTGAGTCTCGATCCCTGCAACCAAAATTAGGTGAGTACAATTAGGTGAGTACACACACACGCATATATATTATATATATATATATATATATATATATATATATATATATATATATATATATATATATATATATATATATATATATATATATATATATATATATATATATATATATATTCATTCTCATCCCTGTTTGGTGTATTAGCCTCACGAGCAGCATTTATATATTATTGTAACAGAAGGAGTGGTATTGATCAATAACAACACTGCGCTAGCCAAGGATACGAAAACATGTTGTACTAGCCTGCCTCATGGCAAGCGAGAACCACATGACGCTTTAGCAAATATATATATATATATATATATATATTATATATATATATATATATATATATATATATATATATATATATATATATATATATATATATATATATATTATATATATA
>NC_069411.1:33174341-33181841 GCF_026875155.1 Cherax quadricarinatus | reverse complement strand
CCCTCACCAACATCAAGGAACCTTCCTTGAGGGGTCTTCAGCAAGAACAACAACAAAAAACTCAACTAACTTAGAAACCTAATTACAAGCAACGCACAAAACAGGGACAATTATGACAGCTTTCACATATTTTTAATTAATTCTTATTCACAATTAATATCATGTTTTAATATTACATCTCAAGTGTTCTCTGCAAGGAGTTGGAGACTTCCACTTTCCAACACGCAAAGCGTATTTACGGAAAGGATGTGAAATACTTTTTTTTATTATATAAAGAGATTTGTTTACATATTCACCCTTGGCAAACAGTACAGTAAAGATTATCTTGTGTGATCAAGAAGACTGAATTTTTTTAATTAGAAAATTATCAAGTGCAGTATTATTATACTTTTTATTTACTGAGGCTGTAAAAACTGAAGCCATACATTTTTTCTCCAGATCGCTTCTTCAGACACATTGCACTTCAAATACAACCAAGCAGTTACCACTGGACATAGATGGTAGTATGTTTGACTGGATGTATCACTAAGATTTGTTTGTAAGTTCCTCACCCAAATAATAGCATTCTACCTCGGACTACTAGTGTAGAGAGCTTAGTAGGAAAATTACTCACACATTGCTAGTGTGCCACAAGGGCCTATACAAGGTCCCTTATTAGTAATTGTTTACAAAAGCAATCTTTCATAGTAGGATAGTAAAGCCCAACGTCTATTCACTTTAATGAGAAAGCATTGAAGATAATGAACACAAAGGTGCATGAAATGACAACCGAACTACTGAAAATATATGTCAAAGCATTTGTGTTCAACAATGAAAGTGATATGGTAAATTTATTACTGGATCTAGTGAAAGAAGTGGAGACGATATTGTGAGGTGTTCTATCCCTCAGTCTAAACAGGTGTTCAGTTCCTTAACCTTGATTGAAGGTCAGATGATGATCATATGAGGGAATAAATAATTTTATTATTTAAAATATTTTAAGTAATAACTTCCATTCTTAAGCTCATAGAATACTTTAGTGGTAGCGGGAGAGAAAAGATTCTGTATTTCTGGTTGGCATTGTGTATCCGTATCCGTGTGTAAATGCCATACATGCATAGATTAAAGTTTATGTATATGTTCAGTACATCCAGCACTATAAAATATCGCTGCTGTTAGCGTTAGAATTATTCTTTGTTGTAAATTCCTATAAAATAAATCACTCATTTTTTCCGGGTCAAATACCAGCATATTAAAACTAGTACCGTTACAACTTTTATGTTGGTATGATTTTTTTGTTGTTGTTTGTTGTTGTGGTCGCTACTGATGTTCCTGTTGCTATTATTATTATTATTATTGCTATTATTATTATTATTATTATTATTATTATTATTATTATTATTATTATTATTATTATTATTATATTTATATAAACAACTCACGGAATGGTAATTACAATCGACGGCAAGTCACTCCTAAAATTAACCTTCAGTGCTCTAACCGTTATACCATGCCAGCTTATAAAACTCATTCAACTATATTTATTTCAATACAGTAGGAAGGTTAACGTAGGCCCCAATGTGACACAAATGCAGGCTTTAACAGAAAAATCTCAGTCCAGCATGGTTGTGGTATGATCTAGCCTAGGTCATTGATAACTTTCTTTTGAGTGAAATAATTTGGTGCTATCGTACCCATCATGGGATGGATTCCTGAATGCAACTGAATGTTTCTTCATTCAAGAAATTGGATATACTTTCCCCTTTCTTGAATCAAACCTAAGCTTTATACTACTACTACTACTACTACTACTACTACTACTACACTAATAATAATAATAATAATAATAATAATAATAATAATAATATAATAATAATAATAATAATAATAATAATAATAATGTACTCTGCTGAATGTCTAAGTCGTTTTGTCAGGCTTGAAGCTAATCGACTGCACGTCGCTGAGGCAATAATTCACCTCTACACCATCATTCAAGAACATTTTAATGTGATGAAATTAAACTCTGAGTGTATATGCACTGAGACGAATCCACCTTTTGATGCATATATCCTCTCATGATCGCATTATTTTAGAGTTCCAACAGTGAATGTTGGGACACGTGTCGTATGTTGGAATACGTATGGAATTTAAAATCGATTGGCTACACACTGGTCATTAAGGCAAAATGTAATCTGTTAACCACCAATCAATAACATTTTACTCCCAATAATAAGGAAAGCAAACCCTTACTCGGTTGTTGTAATATTCGTCAGGTAACAGGGCAAGTATAGCCTGACATTGGTCTTAATCATATAGATGACCCGTTTCAGGATTAGTTCTCTCCACCTTTTGGTGTATACATCCTTGAATATATATACTGGGATACGAGTTGAGTATGTTGGGTTATGTGTGGTGTATGTTGGGATATGAGCCGAGTAAGTTGGGCATGTGTGGTGTTTGTTGGGATACGAGCCGAGTAAGTTGGGCATGTGTGGTGTTTGTTGGGATACGAGCCGAGTAAGTTGGGCATGTGTGGTGTTTGTTGGGATACGAGCCGAGTAAGTTGGGCATGTGTGGTGTTTGTTGGGATACGAGCCGACTATGCTGGGGCATGTGTGGTGTTTGTTGGGATACGAGCCGAGTAAGTTGGGCATGTGTGGTGTTTGTTGGGATACGAGCCGAGTATGCTGGGGCATGTGTGGTGTATGACGTTCAAACACAGGAGATTGTGTGAATAAAAAACGCTTTTAAAACTACTTTTTTTCAGTTTTTCTTTCCGTTGCACTGTAGCGTCGCTACCATCACAAAAGCTTTTCAATATTACCGCAGAAAAAATAGCGATGAGCGGTGCACCAGAATTTAAAAAAAAATGTAGTAGTGTTGCTACTTTCGTTTCAATTTTCGGAAAAATATCAGCATCATGAGTGATGCTGTTGAATATAACACACACACACTACTGACGGTGGTACCTCTTTCCACCCCCATGCTCACCACTCTCCCACACCGACCACGCCCTCACACCCACCAAACCAGCTTCTTGAAAGCTCTTTAGGTCCCTAAGGGCTTTGTAACCCTGATCTCCAGACCTTTTTGATAGAGCACATTTTACGCGTATTTGAACTCCATCTCTGAAAGAACCTACGAGCGCTTTACATTTTTAAACTTGACTGTTCAGAGAGTATACATGTATGTTTGCTGCCGTGTGCTACCTTGAACTCACCAGTGTGTGCTTGCATGGGTCGAATTCACTGTTCAGAGTGTATAAATGTATGTTTGCTGGCGTGTTCAAGCGTGTATACTTATGAATTTGTGGTTGAAGGGCGATATATTTCTGCTCTTGTCCCTGTTCCTTAACTTGCCACCTGCTGGTTTTACTTCCTCTTTGCTTTGTGGATCCTATCATACCTGTTCTTTAAATTATGTATAGGACTAGTACTTCTTTTCGTCCAGGTCATTTCACTTCCTGACCTCCCTCAAGGTGAAGAAATACTTCTTGACATCCCCGTGACGCATCTGTGTCTTCTAATTGTTCTCTCGTGTACCTGTTATACGCCTCTCAAATAGTCTACCCTTGTATGAATGGGCATGTTTGCCTTCGTGTTGTGTACATGGGTTCATGAAATTGTGTTTGTGCATTACTGTGTGTACGTATTGGTGTTCGGGGTGCGTGTAAGAATTTGAGTTGTAATATTTCAAGATTTTTTTTACATTAAAATTGAAGTTTATAAAAATCTATAAATTTAGCCACTCTAACTCCTGTTTTGTTTATGTTTGTTTCTGTGGCAGCTTTTATGCAATTATCTGTCTATAATTTGACATTTTGAGTTTGCTGGGAAGGAGGGTGACCTTGGAGCAAACTTGGCTGCCTTCTTTCCTCAGGGACTGTATGATCATGACGGCTTCATCGCTTCCTTATCAATATAGTATTTCTGATCCGCCTCTCGACAAACGTACAATCCTTTTTTTTTTTTTTTTTTTTTTTTCTTTTTTTTCTACATAACTGTACTTCTACTGCTTTTCTATTGACCACAATAAATATTTTAATAGGTATACATGTACCTTTGTATCTGTATGTGAGTGTACCGAAGTGTGTGTGTGTGTGTGTGTGATTGTGTGTGTTTGTATGTACGCCTACTTGCATGCCCGCAAAGCATAATCGTGTATTATTTGTCTGGTAAATACAGCTGTATTATGACTATCTACTGAAATATTTGTATCTATGTATTGTACTGTATATACTAACACTGCTCCTCTGCTCCGCCCCTCACAGACTCTTCTCAAAACTCAACATTTCTCAACAAAATTCTTGATGTCGGTCTTTTTCTGTACATTTTTATTTCTCAGTCACGTATTTTATTTGTAAATCCTCTGAAATTTGCATTCAGGTTTTTATTACTCTATGCCAAATTGTTAGAGAGAATGAAATAGATGATGAGAATGGCATGAATTTTTTTTATCTGATATAGCATAAAATGAAGGAAAAGGAAAAAGTAGTACGATAAAATATAATAAGAAAGAAACTGGGAGAAAAGGATAGGTCTTTTTGTAACTGAGATATGAATTAGAGACATAGGGCGTATTTTATTTGGATGGGATGGATGATATAGTTAGCAGAGCATAATGACTGTAATGAATACAACCCTTTCTGATGTGACCAGAACCGGGTGAAGTCATTTTCATTGCTAGGCTTCTTATATACTGGAAATGAACGGAATTCTTTTTTAATAACATTACAAGACAAAAACAACACAAAATAGGATTTTTAGCTCGTCTTTCCTCGAAGAAGGATGCAAAACTCTCAAGAATATTTAATAAGAAAAACTCTTGAATATTCCCACAAACCGACGAGAAAGTAAAGCAATGCATTATTTTCTCTCTGCGTATAGTTGCCTCATACATCACGAAGATTTTAAACCAAGCCAGTATAACCCGCAGTTAGCAGAGGAACGGTAGGATGACGTTTCAATCCATCCTGCTCCATTATCCAGGAAAATAGTTATATCAAACAAGAAACTGGAGAAGTGTGTGAGACGAAATATATGTAGAAGAGATCGCAATAAGCTTAATTAAAAGCATCAGCGAGCGTCCATAGGTACCATCCAAGACTGATAATGAGAACAACGCTCGAGTCCATCACTGAAATTCACACAACCATCGTATGAGATTTTCCGATTTAAAAATTGCAACAGAAGGGAAGAAATACAGCAGGACCTTCTCATCATGACATCATACACAATAAGACAAAAAGGAGGCAGCTTCCAATTGGCAAAAGTTTCAGTTATACAGATATTTAATCAGGTATACTGTCGAGAACTACGTATTCTACCTACTACTGCTGCTGCTGCTGCTGCTGCTACTACTACTACTACACTACTACTGTTACTATGATTATTACCAGCACTACTCAGTATGCCGGCTAGTATCAAGGTCTACATAAGGTGGACCAGCAGGCCTACCACAGCTGACAATATCCCTCTTTCCTCCCGATATACGTGTGTTGTTCTTTTATCAGGTATAATGTATCAGACCTGAAAAAAAGTCTTCTGTGTAAGCGAAACGTCGTCTGAATTAAGCTTTCAACTGCTGTTTATTTTTTTGATTAACTGCAAATTATCAGTTCTTGTACCATCTATTATTACGAGACGAGATGAATTTGAAAAAATGCTAGCCAATCATGCGCCAATATTCATTATTCAGTGATACTCCAGTCTTATGTTCTAATATTCTTATGCGTTAGAAACTGAAACAAAGAAGCGAAGGGCTAGGTTAAGGGGTTAGGGGAAAACTGACATTAAAAGGAGGCGAGATAGACTGAAGGAAGGTGTGAGGGGCTGCTAAAAGGGAAATAGAGAGAAATGAAGGACATGTGAAAGAGAGATTGAGAGAAGAGGGCGACAAAGAGAAGATTAAGAAGAAATTTGCGTAGAGGGAGGAGTAAGTGTGAAGGAATGTTGAGGGGGAAATGGCGCACATTCGTTCTTGTGACGAGGAACAATAGTGGATGGGCAGGGAAAGAGAAAAGCGCGGCAGGGAAGCTAAGACGGAAAGATTGGTATGATTTTGTATTCATCTCACCTATTAGTGGTTGTAATGGGTAGAATCTGAGCTCCTGGCCCTGCCTCTTAACTTGCCGCTTGTCGGATTAACTTTTATCCTCATGGGCACCATCATATCTACTCTTTAAACAATGTATGGAGCCTGCTTCGATCACTTTATCATCCAGGGCATTGCAATTCAAGTGAAGGGTTCCATACTGGTGTTGTATAAAGCATGCTAGGTCTGTCATATTTCATAAATATTGTCATGACTCTTTACTGAGGATTCTGAATGCTTCTCTTTCATTTGCTGAACACGCAGTCACTGCAGAGATAATTCGGAAGATGTGTGACTCTGGCAATATGCTTAGCACTGTGCTCTCCCTTAGGTCATTCACTTTAAGTTAGGTTTACAGCGTTTGTCCTCGGAAACTGTTTTTAATTTCCGGTCTTCTGTCTCTCTAGCAATTTTCACAATCTTCTGTTTGCTAGGGATGAATTCAATTAGCCACTTAACTGACCAGTTCTGAAGGTTGGTCAGTTCCATTTGTAGGCTTTCTTTGTCCTCTTGGTGTTTATTCTCTTCAAACAGAGAAACATGTAAGTCTGTCTCTAGTGGAACATAATTCACGTAGAGAACCAACAGATCTGAATTTAATTCCGATCCTTGCGGAGCCTTAGTTACACTTTCCTGTTCTGACATTCCTCTCCAAGGTCATTCATTAGATACTCTGAGAACCACTGTAGAGCAATCCCTGTTATTCCTGCTTGCTCCTCGTGTTTTTGCCCCGGTCCCTTGTGAGATGGAGCATCAAGTGGTGTGTGTGTGTGTGTGTGTGTGTGCGTGTGTGTGTGTGTGTGTGTGTGTGTGTGTGTGTGTGTGTGTGTGTGTGTGTGTGTGTGTGTGTGTGTGTGTGTGTGTGTGTGTGTGGATGTGTGTGTGTGTGAAAGAAAAGGAAAGGTAGTGAATGAAGGTGAAGAGCAAACGGAAGAGATTATTCAAGAGAACGTGCAAGATTGTTGCACCAAAAGACATTACCAGTGAAACATCTGATATAGTGTGAAAATGTTAGAAAAATGGAGAGCTCGAGAAAGTAGCAGTTTATCAAAAGCACGTGCAGAACAAACATTATATGATGTTAAAGTCTTCAGTTGCACTGGTAATAAGCTTTAATTACAAATTCTCACATGAAAAAGAAAAAAAATTCTTAATGAATCGTATCTAGATACACGAAAAAAGTATTTAACTTGTTTGGAAAGATTTAATCGAGTTAGCAAACAGTAATTTCCAGATGATGACGCACTGGATCTGTTTCTCTTTGCCGCTGAATATTTTGCTTTATTAAGTAATTCTCTCAAAAAGTACTGAGCTCGAAACTTACTGAAAAATGTAACTAATTCGCATGTTGTAAAGATTTATGGCAACAGTTCGCATTATTGGATTAGCTTAGCATATATAACTGTATGTGTACCAGCTTAGACACAC
>NC_069411.1:33136841-33171841 GCF_026875155.1 Cherax quadricarinatus | reverse complement strand
CCAACCAAGAAGTATCTTAGAAACTTACCTAACTTATTATAACAAGAAAATTATTTTAGCCTAACCTATAAACATATTTTAGATTTTGTTTAAAATAATTTAATACCAAACACAACAGTGAAATATATTTTTTTCGTTAAGTTCAGAATGATTTTGGCGAAATTATGCATACACAAAATTTTCACTTGTCCTATATGGCAAATGAGCGTTGCTAATTAGCCAAGTATCGCAAGTTCTCCTATTCGGCACGAATTATATTTTAATATATATAAAAAATATATTATAATATTATAAAATATATTTAAAATATATATATATATAATATATATTATATAATATATATATATATATTATAAAATTATATATGGAACTCCAGTAGGTTTGTGACACAGGATTTCCCGTCCCTGAAACCATGTTGGCTGCTGATGAGATCATTCCTTTCTAGGTGTTCCACCACTCTTCTCCTGATAATCTTCTCCATGACTTTGCATACTATAAATGTAAGTGACACTGGTCTGTAGTTTAGTGCTTCATGTCTGTCTCCTTTTTTAAAGACTGGGACTACATTTGCTGTCTTCCATGCCTCAGGCATGTATTGAATATTGTTTTTAGGGGTACACATAGCACCTCTGCTCCCTCTCTCAGGACCCATGGAGAGATGTTTTCAGGCCTTATTGCGTTTGAGGCATCTAGCTCACTCAGAAGCCTCTTCACTTCTTCCTCGGTTGTGTGTATTGTGTCCAGCACTTGGTGGTGTACCCTACCTCTCCGTCTTTCTGCAGCCCCTTCTGTCTCCTCTGTGAACAGTTCTTTGAATCTCCTGTTGAGTTCCTCACATACTTCACGGTCATTTCTTGTTGTCTCTCCTCCTTCCTTCCTTAGCCTGATTAGCTGGTCCTTGACTGTTGTGTTCCTCTTGATGTGGCTGTATAACAGCTTCGGGTCAGATTTGGCTATCGCTGCTATGTCGTTTTCATATTGTGGTTGGGCCTCCCTTCTTATCTGTGCATATTCATTTCTGGCTCTACGATTGCTCTCCTTATTCTCCTGTGTCCTATGCCTTCTATATTTCTTCCATTCCTCCATTGCCTCCCTGCACCTTTGAGTGAACCACGGGTTCATCCAGGCTTTTTCATTATTCCTGTGTGTGTGTGTGTGTGTGTGTGTGTGTGTGTGTGTGTGTGTGTGTGTGTGTGGTGTGTGTGTGTGTGTGTGTGTGTGTGTGTGTGTGTGTGTGTGTGTGTGTGTGTGTGGGTGTGAGTGTGGGTGTGTGTAAGACAAGCCACGGGGATGGGGGGTGAAAATCTTTAGCTCAAGTACTTTCACATTTCTCAGTGTGCCATCAGGAGCTATGCAATGTTGCAAGGCAGCAACTGAAGGGGTGAGGGGAAGTTTTCTCAGAGTAGCGCAGTGCGGGTCTGCCTTTCTCAGAATGTGGGCCAACAGTTGGTGCCAACCCCTCACCCCCCACCCTCCCCCTCCCCCCATATGGGTAGGAGGGTTTTTGAGATGTCCGTATATATATATAAAATATTATATATATTATATATATTATAAATATATATTTTAAAAATATATAAAAATATATATATTATATATATATATATTTTTAAACATATATAAATGCAGTGAGATCAAAACTACCCGGGAGCAGCAGTCATTGCCCCCACAAATAGTTTTCTTGCTAGGAGCACCTCTGGGAAGCATGCCATTGACACAATTCTCAGGAAGAAATTTGGAAGAGTTAAGGAAATGGAACAACGAATAGGCAATCTGGACACCCCACGATGCCTTGTACCTTCTCACAAAGTGCTTGAGTCCTGCCCAGGTTGACATATTTCCTAAGATGTGCACCTTCATATGAAACCCCAAATACTGCACGAATAGGGACAGTATTCTGAGGCAGATTTTTACGAAAGTACTTAACCTTACTCTAGAAGAGGGGCAGTGGGAACCAAGCTACACTTCCAGTCAGACTAGGAGGCATTGGTGTCGCAAGTCATCACAGATTGCGTACCTGCTTTTCTGTCCTCGTGAAATTGCATCCAGAGAGCTTGTAGCAGCGATTCTCCCTGAACATCTTAGGGATAAAAATTGGGGGTCCAGGACCAAAAATTCATTGACGGAGCAATGATCTGGGATAATCTAACGGGCTCTGGAACCAGACCTGCTCCCCCAAACAACTACAAACAATCGCAGGGGGAAATGGTCCAATAGGGGAAAAAATATTGCCTCAACAATGCTTCAGAGTGTGTCAGGAAGGATAGAGCCCGCCTCCTGGCAGTGAGAGCCCCTCATGCTGGGGACTTTCTGTTGGCTGTTCCCAACTCCAGCCTTGGCACACGTCTCAAACCCACAGACCATCCGCATCGGTTTTGCCCTTCGATTTGCCTCCCCTATTCTCGCCGAACACAGGTGTATTTGTGGCAGTGAAGCAGCAGACCGATTCGGGTACCATGGTCTTGTGTGCCGTAAATCCGAGGGAAAGATTGCAAGACATGAGGAGGTTAATACATTATCAAGAGGAGCCTCACAACAGCTGGATGCCCAGCAGAAAGGGGAAAGCCACCCCCTATGCAATCTGATGGCAGCCAAAAGCGTCCAATGGTATCACCCTTCAAGCCTGGACAGAGGGGAAGCAGGTGGTGTGGGACTATACATGTGCATCTACCTTGGCTGATACCTATCCCAATACACCAGGAGGAAGGAGGGGCACCTGCCAGCTTCAGGGAGTCCCAAAAGTCTAGAAAATATGGAGAACTCGCCCATCATTATATGTTTGTTCCCATAGGCTCAGAAAACCCTTGGCTCATGGGAAAGAATGCATCTAAATTCCTTAAGGAGCTGGAAAAGACTCATCAGGGTAACTAGGGACCCAGGGCAGCTAGTTTCCTGTTCCAGCGGCTCAGTGCGGCTGTTCAAAGGGGTAATGCCTGCTGCATTTTGGGCACATCCCCCAGCTCTGAGGACCCTGGATGAGATTTTTCGCCTTATAATCGGTGATACACACGTAACAACATGTACCGTATATGCACCTTTTTATTTAACAATGTATCTCTTAAATCTTCTGTACCATATTATGTAATAAAATATTCGTATTAGTAAAAAAAATATATATCAAATGATGGGGTGGTAGGGGAAGTGGAATATTCAACGGCTTCAGGAAGAAATCCAAATATTCTTCCTTGAAGCCTTTTTATCCATTCATAATAAAATATATGTATATATATATATATATATATATATATTATATATATATATATAATATATATATATATAAATATTTTAAAATATATATATATATATATATATGTGTGTGTGGTGTGTGTGTGTGTGTACCACCTAATTTTACTCACCTAATTGTGGTTGTAGGGGTCGAGACTCAGCTCCTGGCCCCGCCTCTTCACTGATCGCTACTGGGTCCTCTCTCTCTCTGCTTCCGAGCTTTGGGCATACCTCTTCTTAAAACTATGTATGGTTCCTGCCTCCACTACTTCACTTCAAAGGGTATTCCACTTGCTGACAACTCATCCCTGTGACTCGTCTGAGTCTTCAGCTTCCGTTGTGACCCCTTGTCCCTGTGTCCCCTCTCTGGAACATCCTATCTTGTCCCAACTTGTCATTCCCGCAGTATCTTGTATGTCGTTATCAAGTCCCCCCCTGACCCTTTTGTCCTCCAGTGTCGTCAGTCCGATTTCCCTTAACCTTTCCCCCGTACGACATTCCCTTGAGATCTGGCACTAGCCTTGTTGCAAACCTTTGTACTTTCTCTAACTTCTTGACGTGCTTGACCAGGTGTGGGTTCCAGACTGATGCTGCATACTCCAGTATGGGCCCAACATACACAGTGTACAGTGTCTTGAACGATTCCTTATTAAGGTATCGGAACGATATTCTCAGGTTTGCCAGGCGCCCGTATGCTGCAGCGGTATTTGGGTTTATGTGTGCCTCCGGTGATTTTCTCGGTGTTATGGTCACCCCAAGGTCTTTTTCCCCGAGTGAGGTCTGTAGTCCCTTTTTCCACCTAGCCTATACTCTGTCTGCGGTCTTCTTTGCCCCCCCCCCAATCTTCATGACTTTGCATTTGGGGTGGGTTGAATTCGAGAAGCCAGTTGCTGGGCCACATGTCCAGCCTGTCCAGGTCTCTTTGCAGTCCTGCCTCATCCTCGTCCGATTTAATTCTTCTCATCAACTTCACATCATCTGCGAACAGGGACACTTCAGAGTCTATTCCTTCCATCATGTCGTTCACATATATCAAAAATAGCACTGGTCCTAGAACTGACCCCTGTGGGACCCGCTCGTAACAGGCGCCCACTGTGATACCTTTACACGTACCATGACTCGTTGCTGCCTCCCTGTCCCATTGCAGTGCCCTCCCTTTTACGTGCGCCTGATCCTCCAGCTTCTGCACTAATCTCTTGTGGGGAACTGTGTCAAGGCCTTCCTGCAGTCTAGAAAACGCAATCTAACCCACCCCTCTCTCTCGTGTCTTACTTCTGTTACCTTGTCATAAAACTCCAGGAGGTTTGTGATACAAGATTTGCCTTCCATGAACCCATGCTGGTTTTCATTTATAATCTTGTTCCTTTCCAGGTGTTCGACCACTCTCCTCCTGTTAATCTTCTCCATGACTTTGCACACAATACATGTCAGAGACACAGGTCTGGGAGTTTAGTGCCTCGTTTTTTGTTTCCTTTCTAAATATGGGGACTACATTTGCTGTGTCATTTGTGTGTGTGTGTGTGTGTGTTGTGTGGTGTGTGTTTTGTGGTGTGTGTGTTTTGTGGGGTTGTGTGTGTGTGTGTGTGTGTGTGTGTGTGTGTATGAGTGTGTGTGTGTGTGTGTGTGTGTGTGTGTGTGTGTGTGTGTGTGTGTGTGTGTTTTGTGGTGTGCGTGTGCGTGTGTGTGTGTGTGGTGTAAGGTGGCATAGTTCCCTGCGTGACGTCTTATACAACTCACCTACAGAAAGAGAGATATTTACATATATAGATAAGTAAGACACATTTGCAACAACTGAGATACTTGTGCAACATTTGGACATCTTTATTTTGGAAACAAAGTAGTAGTTTCGAGGTGGTCAGTCCTTCAGCCTGGAGAAGAGTTCTGCTCTATTGTCTGGAGACAGTTTAACATTGCCGTTTTCATTGTGTTTTCAGGTGGGACACATCTCGGTTATAATTTCATGAAATACTATCACTCTTTTCTCAAGTAAGGTCGAAAAGCTTCTTATTCTTTTCATTATTTCTCAAGGTTATTTTTAGTTATATGTCTTGCTGTTTCATGTCTTACATTAGAGGAAAATATCGCACAGCGTTATGCTATAAGCTTCTCTCAGTAAAGGTTATTTCGTGCATTAAGAATTTTCATAATATTTATGTGTTTCGATCTAAGACTCCACGTAGCCATTCCATCTTGGATATTATTTGTTTCTGAAGCTTTAGTGTTCTTGATAGCGTGTGCGCATCATTCCAGTTTCTCGAGAGTTTAGTACACAGTTTCATCGCTAGGTGTGTATTATCTCACTTATTCTAGCCGTCACTTCCTACTATTTTACTAGCAGTACTCTAGCTTCCCACTCCTCTTGCTCTTACCCTCTTTCACTGCTCACTGTCCTCCCTGATTTCCCATTGTACTTAAAACCGATCCACCACGACTAGTAACCTAAAGAGATTGGCTGCTCATCATTTAGTTCATATACCTGAACACATAAACAGTAAAGTCGAAAAACTGTGAAAAAAATTCATCACTTCATTGAATATTATAAGAAGACTGAGAGTAATGTTAAAGTTGTCATCTTTTCAAAATTTTACAAATTATGGTGGTGGTGGAGTTTTGTTTGTTAGTCAAATGATGACCTACTTAATGATTAAGTAACATCTGGCTTATTCGTGCCGTGAACCGGTGATTCTGCATTCGTTTGGCATACTGAAGATTGGTTTCCGCCCCATTAAAATAAAGTATCACATTACGTAGTGCATGAAATGAGTTGTGGAGCCTCTGTGCGAGTAAATCGACTCTCTTTAGGTATTCCACAGTCACATTGGTTTGCTGGTGCCTCATCGATCTAAATTGAATACCTTTGAAAATGAACGCACAGTGCAGATGGTTTCAGCCGCAGCTCACGACGAAGCTCGCCCATGACGTGAAATGCGAGAATCCTGTCAAGTCGTTACCATTCTGGGTGTGACTCCTGACTCCTCTGGACGATGAGCTGAATGTAAATGGTCTGCAATCTGTGTCAACAACAGAGGTGTAAATACCACTGCAGACACCGGTTATTGCAATACTACCTTGATTCCTGCAACCCTGTAAGCTTGTCCAGACAAGTCTGTAGGAGCAATAGCAACACATTAAATGAAAAACACATTCAATAAACCACAGTGCTCATGGATAAATCTTTAGCTTTGAGTGAAAACTTCCTAAAAGTATCTCTGAAACAATGTATAAATTCTTTCAGGTGAGTGTAAAGTTTAATGCTATTAATAAAGACACATCGTCTTTCTGTTTCTTATAAGACATTTGGAGAGAACGGGAACAGGTTTCTACAAAAATTTAAATCACGAGATCTTAAGATAAAAATTTTTACTCTTAGTAATTTAAAAAAAATTTAACCGCGCAGATAGTTTCAAACGCAACTTACGAGTTTCCCAAAAAATTATTTTTATAATTTGGGAATTAATACGTGCGTTATTATGCAAAATGCTGTACTTCAGTTATAACATTAAATACAAAGTTTTCGAAATAATTTATTTTGGATTGCTTTCAACCCAGAACAGTGAACAAAAAAAAGGGGAACATGATAAAAATAAGATAGCAATAAAACTGGGAAGGGGGAAAAAGTAAATAAATACGTACTGACGAAGGTACAGGAAAGACCCTTTCTCGTAAAATAAATATATTTCAACAAATTCTAATAAAAATGTATTTAATGAAGAAGAAAGTTTCCTGTTTTTAGTAAATTTTTTCTTTCACAAATATATATATAATATATAATAAATATATATATATAAATATATATATATAATATATATATATATAAATATAAAAATAATATATATATAATATATAATAAAATAAAAATAAATATATATATATAAAGGGGGTTGGAGACAGCAAACCCCCCAGGGAAAATTTCTACCTCCTGCCCTACTGTGAAAAAAAAACCTTAACGTTTTGCATGATGGGAGGATTGCTGGGTTTTTTTTTCTGTCTCAAAACACGCTAAGATAACGGGGTATCTTCTACCCTACTTACACTTTGGGCACACTTCACAGACACCCCACATGCTTTAATATAATATAATACATCTGGTTTTTCTCCTTTTTTCTAAAAAGCTCTTGTTCTTTTTTTTCTTCTATTGCCAGGGGAAGTGGGAAAAAAAATCTTTTTCCCCGAACCCCTCGTGTCGTATGAGGCACAAATGCCGGGGGCAATGGGCTAGTAACCCCTTCTCCCGTATAAATTACAAAAAAAAAAGAAGAAAAAAACTTTATAAAACGGGGTTTCTTTAAAAGTGCTGGGTGTATGGGGGAACAAAAAACAGATGAAGCGAGTTTTGAATGAAAAGAATTGGATGTCCTGGCCCTAAGCGAAACAAACTGAAGGGGTAGGAGAGTTCAGTGGGGGGAAAAAAAATGGGATTAAATCTGAGTATCTAAGAGTTAGGCAAAGAAGGGGTAGCATAATGTTAAATGTCAGTTAGGAAGGGGAAAAGAGAATATGAAGTGTAAATTCAGGTGAAAGAAGTTTTGAGAAAAAGGGGGGGCGACAAAGAGAAGATTAAGAAAAAAAAATTTTGCGTAGAGGGAGGAGAAAGGGTAAAAGGAATTTTGGGGGGGAAATGGCCCCCTTTCTTTTCCTGTACGGGGAACAAAAAGGAAATGGGCGGGGAAAGAAAAAGCGGGGGCAGGGAACTAAAAAGGGAAAAATTTTGGGTATGATTTTGTTTTCACCCTCACTATTAGGGGTTTTTAAATTTGGGGTAAAAATCTGAGTCCGGGCCCTGCCTCTTAAACCTTGCCGCTTGTGGGTTTTAATTTTTATCCTCAGGGCACCATCATATCTACTTTTTAAACAATGTATGGAGCCTGCCTTTCAAACATTTTATCATCCGGGGACTTTGCAATTAAAAGTAAAGGGTTTCCATACTGGTGTTGTAAAAAGCAGCTAGGTTGAAATTTTCATAAATTTTGGGCCCATGACTTTTTAAACTGGGGAAATTCTGAATCCCTTCCCTCTTTAAATTTGCTGAAAACGCAGTCACTGCAGAGATAATTGGGAAAGAATGGGGACTCTGGCAATAGCTTAGCACTGTTTTTCCTCCCTTAGGCCCTTCATTTTAAAATTTAAGGTTTACGCTTTTCCTCGAAACTTTTTTTTAATTTCCGGTCTTTTTGTCTCTCTAGCTTTTTCACAATCTTCTGTTTGCTAGGGAAATTCAATTAGCCACTTAATGACCATTTTCAAAGGGTTGGGTTCCATTCCCAAATTGTAGGCTTTCTTTGTCCTTTGGTGTTTATTCCCCCTTCAAACAAGAAACATGAAGTCTGTCTCAGTGAACATAATTCACGTAGAAAAACCAACAATCTAAATTTTAAAATTTTTCCGACCTTGCGGACCCGGGTTAGAAAAAACACTTTTCCGGTTCTGACTTTCCTCCCCAAAGGGTCTTCTTTAAAGATACCTGAAACCCCCGTAGAAAAATCCCGGTTATTCCCCCTTGCTCCTCGTGTTTTTTTTTTTTGCCCCGGCCCCTTTGTGAAGGGAGCATCAAGTGGTGTGTGTGTGTGTGGGTGTGGCGTGTGTGTGTGTGGTGTTTGTGTTGTGTGTGTTTTGGTGTGTGGTGGGGGTTTTGTGTGTGGTGTGTGTGTTGTTTTGTGTGTGTGTGTGTGTTTTGGATGTGTGGGGTGTGTGAAAGAAAAAAAAGGGTGGGGAAAATGAAGGTGAAAAACCCAAACGGAAGAGATTATTCAAAAAACTGAAAGATTTGTTGAAAACCAAAAGAAAATTAAACCGGGAAAACCCTCTAAATTAGTGTGAAAATTTTGGGGAAAAAATGGAAGCTCGAGAAAGTAGCTTTTACCCAAAAGCCCCGTGCAGAACAAAAATTATATGATGTTAAAGTTTTCCCGGGGTTGCACGGGTAAAAAGGGCTTTCATTAAAAATTTTCCATCAGAAAAAAAAAAAAAAAATTTTTAAATGAATCGTATCTAGATAAAACCAAAAAAAAATAGTTTTAACTTTTTTTGGAAAGTTTTAAAATCGAGTTGCAAACGAAAATTTCCAAAATATGACCCCACGGGACTGTTTTCTCTTTTTGCCGCTGAAAATTTTCCTTTTTTAAATTAATTCCCCCTAAAAAAGGGACGACTCGAAATTTTCCCTAAAAAAAGGTAACTTTTTTCGCATGTTTAAAGATTTATGGCAACATTCGCATTTTTGGGATTAGCTAGCATATAAACGTTGTGTACCAGCTTAGCCCACACACATCCCAAAACACAAACACACACACACACAAACACACACAAAACACTAAAGCACCCCACACACAAAACCCACACACACACACACCACACACACCACACACACACAACACACCCCAAAAAACCCAAAAACACACCCCAACAAACACCAAAAACCAAACACACAAACCACACAAAAACAGACCACACATACATCATGCGAGTATTCATCAAAACCCACTGCGAAATAAAACACGTGAAACCCCTAAACATAAAACAAAACACTTTCCCCAAAACTTTTTTCCCCCTAGCCCTGTACTCAGACTTGATCCGGAAGTTTGGTCTCCGAGGATGAGAGAGCTCCCGGGCCCCCAAGGTAGGGCAATGTCCCTCAAGTTTCCCAAATGAATAATCTAAAACCACTTCCCCCGGGGAAACCTAGCTCTTTTTGACGAAATTTAGGGTTAAAATCATGGGTATTTTCCCCCTGTGATTTTTATTGCTTCCCTGAAATATTTTATTACTGATAAAGATTTTGAAAGTTTTAGGATAGGAAAATATCTGTTTTGAAGGAAAAACCTTCTGCTTTCGATATTTTTCTTTCGATTTTGTTTAGAATACTTTTTTGGCTACTGGGTTTAAAAAGAAACAACCCCTTAATACAAATTCATTTTTCTTGAAAGGGGAAAAAGAGAGAAATCTCGTTCCAAAAACTGAATAAGACCGTTTTCCCTCAATCATTTTTTTCAATAATGAAAATTTTTCTTGGCCTTTTAATTCCAGGAGCCCCTTGAAAACTTACACAGCGGTTTGACATTCCCTATTGGGAAATTTTGGGCATAATAATTTTCCCCTTTCTCATGAAAAAGGGGGCGAAAAGGGCCCCTTCCCCTCTCACGTGTCAAGAAAACGGGGGAAACCTTTCCCCCTCATAGGGGCCATCGGGGAAGATTTTCCAAACCTTTTCGGGTCTTCAATAGAGCAAGGACCTCTACTGACCCTCCTCCGTGTTTGCACTTGGCAGATTTAAAAAAAAATCCCCCGACCCGGCAGCAACCGGGTACCTAAAGCCACCGGGGGAATAGAAAAATTTTCTTGTGACTTTGTGCTTTTTAAGGGTTTCCCAGATTGATATTCCTTCCCGGGGGCCCTATTAATATTGAAAAAAAGGGTTTATGTGTGTGTGTGTTTGCCCAATTTTTAACTTTTCACAACATGTTTTTTTGATGCATATTTAATGAAAAGCCTCTCGGGCATCTTTTTTCTAAAAAAAATCTCTGAATGTTGTTTGTTTTTTGAGGACCCAAAAAACAAAAATTTTGCAATGCCTAAACCATCGGCGTCTCCTATGTCATTTATATATATAAATATATATATATATAAATATAATATAATAAATAAAAATTATATATAAAATATATTTAATATATATAATATAAAATATAATTTTAAAATATAAAATATAAATGTAATATATATATTTATAAAAATATATATAAATAAAAATATATATTAAATTTAATATAATATAATATATATATATAAATTATAATATATAAAAATAATAATATTATAATATTATAAAAATATAAATATATGCAATAAATCACAGTAAACGGGGTGTTTTCAAATAGGGAAAAACCCAACCACTCTAAAAGAATGAAAATTTCCAACGTTTTTCGTTACTACTCACTTTAAATCAAGGAAAAATTTATTTCCCCTTGATAATGTGGGGTACCCACAAAACGCGTTTGGGAAAATTTCCCCTATTTTTCCCAGAGTGGTTTTTTTTGCATATTTTAATATAAAAATTTTAATATATAAATATAAATATATATATATATATATATATATATATATATAAAATATATATATAATATATAATATAAAATATATATTATATATATATATATATATATTTAATTTTATAATAAAAAATTTTGTCGGGGCCGAATAGACAGAATTTGGGCGTTTCCTTGGTTTAAAAATACAACGTTCACCCTTGCCATACGGGCCAAGCAAAACCGTGCTGCAAAAATTTCGCCAAAATCATTCTGAACCAATAAAAAAAAAATACATTCACTGTGTTGTTTAGTAAAAATTACGGGAAACCCAAAATCAAAAAAATTAAATTTGGGGTTTTAGGCTAAAAAAAATTTGCCCCTTGGGTTATAAAAAGGGTTAGGTAATTTTCTAAAATTTTTTTGATGAAAAATTTAAAAAAAATTTTTTACTTTAAACCTTTAAATGAAAAAAAAAATCTTTAAACGTAAAAAAAGAATATTTCAAAAAGGACTTAAATTTTTAAAAGGATTTTCTTTTTAATTGACCATTTTTTACATTTTCCCGGCCGCATTTTATTTTTTTTATAAAATATATAATATATTTTATAATTATATATATATATATAATAAAAATATATAAAATATTTATATATATGACGTCCCAAATACGTAAAACTGGCAATTAGCAAGAACTCTTTTAAAATTAAGCCCCTATCGGAAATTTTTTTTTATACGTTTAAAGAAAAATTTTTTCAAATTTAATTTAAATTTTAAAAATTTTTTAATTTTTTCCCCAAAAAGGGAACTTAAAAACTTACCAAACCCTTATTAAAACAAGAAAAATTTTTTTTAGCCTAACCCTACTAAACATTTTTTTTAGATTTTTTTAAAAATTTAATTTTAAAAACCAAAACCCAAACGTGAAATATATTTTTTTCTTTTAAGTTCAAAATTGTTTTTGGGCGAAATTTTTCATACCCCAATTTTTTTCACTTTTTCCTATATGGAAAATTTACGTTGCAAATTTAAGAAAAATCGCAAGTTCTCCCCTTTTTCGGCACACATATTTTATTATGAATATATTTATATATTTTCGTGCCGAATGGGCAGAATTTGGCGACGGGCTTAAATAGAAACGCTCATCTTGCCAAAAAGGACAAGTGAAAATTTGTGTATGAAATAATTTCCCCCAAAATCTTCTAAAACCTAACAAAAAAAATATTTTTCCCACTGTGTTTTTTTTATATTAAATTAGTAAAAAAATCTAAAAAAATATTTTTTTGGTTGGGTTTAAAAAAATTTTTTCTTGTTAAAAAAGGGGTTAAAGGAAATTTTCCCTAAGTTCCTTTTGGTGCAAAATTAAAAATTTTTACATAAACTTTAAACGAAAAAATATATCTATAAACTTATAAGAAAAAATTTTTAAAAAGGGGACTTAATTTTAAATGATTTCTTGCAATTGACCAGTTTTACATATTCGTCACGAAAATATAGAAAATATATATAATATATATAAATATAATATATTTTTATATATTTTATTAATAAATATATATATAATAATATGGAACTCCCAGGGGTTTTGTGACACGGGTTTTTTTCCCGTCCCTAAAACCAGGGTTGGCTGCTAAAGGAGATCTTTTCCTTTCTGGGTTTGTTCCACCACTCTTCCCTGAAAAAATTTTCTCCTTAAACTTTGCTACTATAAAGAAAGTGACACTGGTCTGTATTTTATGTTTCCCAAGGTTTTCCCCTTTTTTTAAAGACTGGGACTACTTTTTCTGTCTTCCAGCCTCGGGCAATCCTTGTTTCAAATAGATGTATTGAATATTTTTTTTTGGGGGTACCCCTACACCTCTGCTCCCTCTCTCAGGACCCAGGGAGGATTTTTTGGGCCCTTTATTGGGGGGTTTGAGGCATTAGCTCACTCAGAAGCCTCTTCACTTTTTCCCCTCGGTTGGGGGGTTATTGGGGCCACACTTGGTGGTGTACCCCCCCCTTTCCCCGCCCTTTTTCGGGCGCCCCCTTTCCCTGTCCCCCTTTTGGGAACATTTTTCTTTGAATCTCCTGTTGATTTTCCTCACAACTTCAGGGTCATTTCTTGTTGTCTCTCCCCCTTTTCCCTTTCCTTAGCCTGTTTACTGGTCCTTGACTTTTTGTGTTCCTCTTGATTTTGGCTGTATAACAGCTTCGGGTCTTTTTTTGGGGCTTCGCGCTATGTCGTTTTATATTTTTGGTTGGGCCCCCCTTTTTATCTGTGCATATTCATTTCTGGCTCCAAATTGCCTCCTTATTCCCTGGGTCCTACCCTTCTATATTTTTTCCCCATTCCTCCATTGCCTCCCTGAAACCTTTTTGAGTGAACCCAGGGGTTTCATCCCAGGTTTTTTCCCAATTTTCCCGTGTTTTGTGGGGTGTGGGTGTGTGTGTGGGGTTGGGGGGTTTTGTGTGGGGGTGTGTGTGTGGTGGGGTGTGTGTTGTGTGTGTGTTTGTGGGGTGTGTGTGTTGTGGGTGTGGGTGGGGGAGTGTGGGGTGGTAAGACAAGCCACGGGGATGGGGGTAAAATTTTAGCTCAATACTTTCACATTTCTCAGTGTGCCATCAGGAGCTATGAAATGTTGAAAGGGCAGCAACTAAAGGGGGTGGGGGGAAGTTTTCCCCTCAGAGTACGCAGGGGGGTCTCCCCTTCTCAAAATTTGGGGGCCAACAGTTGGTCCCCAACCCCCTCCCCCCCCACCCCCCCCCCCTTTTCCCCCCATATGGGTAGGGGGGTTTTTTTGAGATGTAAACGTAAAATATATATATAATTTTTATTTTAAAAATATATAAAATTTTAAAAAATATATATAAAAAATTATAAAAATATATAAAATTTTATATATATATATATATTTCATATAAAATTCAGTGAGACCCAAAAACTACCCGGGAGCAGCAGTCTTGCCCCCAAAAATTTAGTGTCTTGCTAGGAGCACCCCCGGGGAAAAATCCCTTTTGACACAATTCCAAAAAAATTTGGGGAAGATTTAAAGGAAAGGAACAACGAATAGCAATCTGGACCCCCCCACGATGCCTTTTTACCTTCTCACAAAGGGCTTGGGGCCCTCCCCAAGGTTGACATATTTCCTAAGAGTGCACCTTCATATGAAACCCTAACTGCACGAAAAAGGGACGGGATTCTGAGGCAGTTTTTTTTACGAAAGTACTTAACCTTACTTTTAAAAGAGGGGCAGTGGCCCAAAGCTACACTTCCAGTCAGCCCTGGAGGCTTTGGGTGTCCCCCAAGTCATCACAGATTGCTTTTTACCGGCTTTTCTGCCCCCTCGTGAATTGCACCAGAGAGCTTGAAGCGCGTTTCTCCCTGAACACCCTTAGGGTTTAAATTGGGGGCCCCGGGCCCCAAAAATTAAATTGCCCGGAGCAATGACTGGGATAACCCAAACGGCTCTGGAACCCCCTGCCCCCCCCCAAACAACTACAAAAAACCCGCACGGGGAAAGGCCCCCAATAGTGGAAAATTTTGCCTCAAACAATGCTTCGAGGGGTGCCCAGGAAGGATAGGGGCCCCCCCGGCAGTGAGACCCCTCATGCTGGGGACTTTCTTTTGGCTTTTCCCAACCCCAAGCCTTGGCCCCGTCTCAAACCCACAGACCATCCGCATGGGTTTTTCCCCTTTACTGTGCCTCCCCTATTCTCCCCCCGAACACAGTGTTTTTTTGGTGGCAGTGAAGCAGCAGACCGTTTCCGGGTACCAGGCCCTTGTGTGCCGTAAATCCGAGGGAAAGATTGCAAGACATGGGGGTTTTTAAAACATTATCAAGGGGAGCCTCACAACACGGGACCCCAGAAAGTAAGGGAGCCCCCCCCCAATATCCCAACTGATGGCAGCCAAAAGCGTCCAATGTATCACCCTTCAAGCCTGGAAGATGGGAAGAAAGGTGGTGGGGGAAACATACATGTGCACTACCTTGGCTGATACCTATCTCCAATACACCAGGAGGAAGGAGGGGCACCTGCCAGCTTCAGGGAGCCCCAAAAAGCCCAGAAAATTTTGGAAAGAACTCGCCCATCATTATAGGGTTTTGTTCCCATAGGCTCAGAAAACCCTTGGCTCAGGGGAAAGAAGCATCAAAATTCCTTTAAAGGGGGCGGGGAAAAAGACTCTCGGGGTAACTAGGGACCCAGGGCACCCAAAGTTTCCCTTTTTCCAGCGGTCATGCGGCTGTTAAAAGGGGTTTAAGCCTCCCGCATTTTGGGCACATGCCCCACTCTGAGGACCCTGGATGAGATTTTTCGCCTTAAATCGGTGTACACACAACAACATGTACCGTATATGCCACCTTTATATCAACTTTGGGTTATCTCTTAAATTTTTCTGTACCAAAAATTATGTAATAAAAAAATTCGATTATAAAAAAAAATATAATCAAATGAGGGGGTGGTGGGGGAAGGGAATTTTTCCAAAAGGGCTTCGGGAAAAGAAATCCAAATATTTTTTCCCCTTGCCCCCTTTTTTTATCCATTCAAAATTTAATATAGGGTTATATAATATAAAAATTATATTTTATATAATATATATATAATATAAAATATATAAATTATAATTAAAAAATATATATATATTTTATGTGTGTGGGTTTTGTGGTTTTGTGTGTACTAAACCAAAATTGTACCACCTAATTGTGGTTGTAGGGTCGAGACTCACTCCGGGCCCCCGCCTCTTCACCGATCGCTACGGGATCCTCTCTCCCCTGCTTCCTGAGTTTTGGGCCCAATACCCTTCAAAAAAACTATGTAGGGTTTCCCTTTCCTCCACTACTTCACTTCAAGGCTATTCCACGGGCTGACAACTCTTTTCCCTTTGTGATTTCGTCTGAGTTTTTAAAAGCTTCCGGTTGTGCCCCTTGTCCCGGGGGCCCCCCTCTCGGGAACACCTACTTGCCCCAATTTGTCTTTTCCCCCGCAGTATTTTGATGTCTTATCAGCCCTCCCCTGCCCCTTTCTGTCCTCCATTTTCCCGTCCAGTCCGTTTTTCCCTTTAAACCCTTTCCCCTCGAAAAGACTTTCCCCTTTAGATCTGGCACTGGGCCTTGTTGAAAACCCTTTGACTTTTCCAAACTTTTTGACGGGGCTTGACCAGGTGGGGGTTTTCCAGACTATGCTTTTTTACTCCAGGGGGGGCCCTAACAAAAACAGTTTTCAGGGGTCTTAACGTTTCCTTTAAGGGGTATCGGAACGAAAATTCTCGGGTTGGCCAGGCCCCCGTATCTGCAGCGGTTTTTTTGGGGTTAGGGTGGCCCCCGTGATGGGCTGGGTTTTTAGGGTCACCCCAAGTCTTTTTCCCTAGTGAGGTCTGTTTCCCTTTTTTCCCACCAGCCTTACTCTGTCTGGGTCTTTTTTTGGGCCCCCCCCCCCAATCTTCTGACTTTGCATTTGGCGGGATTAAATTTCCCGGAAGCCAGTTGCGGGCCCAAACTTTCCCCTGCCCCGGGTTTCCTTTGCAGTCCTCCCTTTCCTCTTTCCGATTTAATTCTTCTCAAAAATTTCACATCACGCGAAAAAGGGGACCCCTTTTCAAGTCTTTTTCCTTCCATCATGTCGTTTCAAAATTTTATCAAAAATACCGGGTCCCTAGAACTGCCCCCTGGGGGGACCCCGCCGTAACGGGCCCGCCCACTGGGATCCCTTTAAACTCGTACCATGATCGTTGCTGCCCTCCCGGTCCCCAGCAGGGGCCCCCCCTTTTTAATCCCGCCTAAAACCCCTCCATTCTGAAATAATCCTTGGGGGAACTGGGGTAAAAAGGCCTTCCTGCAGTCTAGGAAAACGCAATCAAACCCACCCCCTCCCCCTCGTGTCTTCCCTTCTTTCCCTTTGGGGCAAAAAAACCTCCAGGGGGTTTTGTGTTTCAAGTTTTCCCTTTCCCCCTTAAAAACCCCCATGTTTGGTTTTTTCATTTAAATTTTTTTTCCCTTTTCCCCAGGTTTTTCGAACCACTCCCCCTCCGTTAATTTTTCTCCCATGATTTTGCACACAATACATGTCAGAGAAAACCAGGTCGGTAGTTTATGCCTCGTTTTCGGGTTTCCCTTTCAAAAAATATGGGACTACTTTTGGCTGTGTATTTGTGTGGGGTGTGGGTGTGTTTTGGGTGGGGTGGTGTTTTGTGGGGGGTGTGGTGTGTGTGTTGTGTGTGTTTTGGGGTGGGTGTGTGGTTGAAATGGTGTGTTTTGTGTGTGTGTGTTGTGTGTGGGGGGGTTTTGTGGGTGTGTGTGGGTGTGGTGGGGTGCGGGTGCGTGGTGTGGGGGGTGGTGAAAAGGGGCATATTTCCCCCGGCGTGCCCGTTTTAAACAACCCCACCTACAGAAAGAGGATATTTAAAATTTATAGATAAGTAAGACCCATTTGCAAAAAACTGAGATACTTTTGAAACCTTTTGGGACATTTTAAATTTTGGAAACAAAGTGGGTTTTTCGAGGGGTCACCCTTCGGGCCGGGAGAAGAGTTCTGTTTTTCTATTGTCGGGAGACAGTTTAAAAATTCCCGGGTTTCATTGGGGGTTTTTCAGGGGGGACACTCCCTTTAAAATTTAAAGAAATACTATTCACTTTTTTTCCCAAGTAAGGCGAAAAGCTTTTAAATTTTTTTCCCATTATTTTTTTCCAAGGTTTTTTTTGGGTTTAGTTCTTGCTGTTTCATGTCTTACTTTTAGGGGAAAATATCGCCAGCGGTATGCATAAGCTTCTTTCAGAAAGGTTTTTTTTCGTGCTTTAAGAATTTTCATAATATTTATGTTTTCGATCAAGACCCAGGGAGCCATTCCATTTTGGGATTTTAATTTTGGGTTTCTGAGCTTTATGTTTTTGAAGCTGTGGCGCATCTTTTCCTTTTCCGGAGTTTAGTCCCACGTTTTCATCGCTAGGTGTGTATTATCCCCATTTATTCAGCCGTCACTTCCTACAAATTTTACACTTACTCTAGCTTTCCCACTCCTCTTCTTTTTACCCTCTTTCACTGTTTCCACTGTCCTCCCTTTTTCCCATTGATTTTAAAAAACCGATCCACCACGACTAGTAACCAAAAGAGATTGGCTGCTCATAAAATTTAGTTCATATCCTAAACCCAAAAAACAGTAAAGTCGAAAACTGTGAAAAAAATTAAATCACTTCATTGAAATTTTTAAAAAAAAGAGGGAGGAAATGTTTAAAGTTGTCATCTTTTCAAAATTTTACAAATTATGGTGGTGGTGGGGGGTTTTTTTTTGTTATCAAAGATGACCTACTTAATGTTTAGTAACTTCTGGCTTATTCGTGCCGTAAAACCGGTGTTTCTGCTTTCGTTTGGCTTCAAATTTTTTTTCCCCCCCCCCTTTAAAAAATAAAGTATCACTTTACGTAGTGCTGAAATAAATTGGGGGGGCCTCTGGGCGAGTAAATGGGACTCCCTTTAGGTTTTCCACATCCCTTTGGGTTTGCTGGTGCCCCATCGATCTAAATTGAATACCTTGAAAATGAAGGGCAAAAGTGCAGGGGTTTTCGGGGCCGCAGCTCACACGAAGCTCCCCCCATGACGTGAAATGCGAGAATCCTGTCAAGCCTTTTCCCCTTCTGGGTGTGACCCCGACCCTTTTTGGACGATGACCCTGAATGTAAAGGGTCGGGCAATCTGTGTCAAAAAACAGAGGTGTAAAACCACTGCAGACACCGGGGTTTTGGGCAATACTACCTTGATTCCTGAAAAACCCTGTAAGCTTGTCCAGACAAGCCCCTGTAGGAGAAATAGCAACACATTAAATGAAAAACACATTCAAAACCCACAGTGCCCCAAGGAAAAATCTTTATTTTTAAAGTAAAAAATTTCCTAAAATTCTCGGGAAAAAATTGAATAAATTCTTTCGGTGATGAAAAGTTTTTTTGCTATTAATGAAAGACACTCTGCCCTTTTTTGTTTCTTATAAGACATTTGGAGAGAACGGGAACAGGTTCTCTACAAAAATTTAAATCACTGAAAATCTTAAGATCAAAATTTTACTCTTAAAATTTTAACAAAAAATTAACCTGTCTGAAAGATAGTTTCAAACCCCAATTTAGGGAGTTTCCCAAAAAATTAAAATTTTTTATAGTTTTTGGAAATAGTATACGTGCGTTTTTAAATGCAAAATGCTGTACTTCAGTTGTATAAGCTTTTAAAAAACAAAGTTTTTCGAAATAATTTATTTTGGATTGCTTTAAAACCCAGAACATTGAACATTAAAAGGGGAACATATAAAAAAAAGATACATAAAAAACATGGGAAAGGGGGAAAAAGTAAATAAATACTTTACTGACGAAGGTAGCAAGGAAAGACCTTTCCGAAAGTAAATATATTATAACAAATTCTAATAAATGTTTTTTTAATGAGAGAAGAATTTTTCCTTTTTCAGTATTTTTTTTTTCCCAAAAAATATATAATATATAAATATATAAAAAATTTTATATTTTATTTATATTATATATAATATATATATATAAAATAATATAAAATATATATATATATTTTAATATATATATAAAAAAATAAAATATATATATTATAAAGGTAAAAGGTTGGTAGACACCCAACCCCCCAAAAGGGAAAGTACTACCGCCTCCCAAATGACTGGGGGAAACAAAAACCTTAACGTTTTGGCATGAGGGTGGGAAAGCTGGTTTCTTTTTCGGCCCTCAAAACACGCAAAGATAACGGGGAAAAATCTTCTACTCCTACTTACACTTTGGGGTCACACTTCAAAAGACCCCGACATGCAATATAATATAAAAATCCCATCTGGTTTTTTTTTTTCCTCCTTTTTCTAAATAGCCCCTTTCTTTTTTATTTTTTCCCAAATTCCCAAGGGGAAGTGGAAAAAAATTTTTTTCCCCAAAAACCCCACCCGTGCCCGTAGGGGGGCGACAAAAATCCCGGGGAGCAAGGGGCCCTGGGAAACCCCTTCTCCTGTATAAATTTTACTAAAAAAAAAGAAGAAAAAAACTTTAAAAAACCCTGGGTTCCCTTAAATGTGCTGGATGTAGTGGGGAAACCAAAAACCCGATAAGGCTGATTTTTATGAATGAAAAGAATTTTTGGAAATGCCCCTGGCCCTAAGCAAAACCAAACTAAAGGGGGTTTAGGAGAGTTTCAGTGGGGGGAAAAAATTGGGGTTTAAAAACCCTGAGTATCGAAGAGTTAGAGAAAAGGGAAGGGGGTAAAATAAGGGTTAAATGATCAGTTAGGGAAAGGAGAAAAGAGAATAGGGAATGTGAAAAATTCAAGAATTATGGGGGAATTTAAAATAAAGGTTGGATCGGGGAAGTGGGTCATAATAAAGGGGGTAGCACCTGGGGAAGAGAGGAATGCAGAGGAAAAGAGGAGAAATTTTTTAGGAAAGGTTTAAATGAAAGTATAAAGGGGCCTTTGAAACCCCAAATGAGAGAGTAATTGTGGTGGGGGCTTTTTAAAGCTAAAGTAGGGGAAACTTTTAGAGGGGGTGTGGTAGGTAAGTTTGGGGGGCCAGTGTAAATAAAAAGGGAGCCCTTTGATTGAACTTTTATAGAAAGGGGTTTTGTTTGGTAAAAAAAATATTTTAAAAAAAGAGGTTAAAAAAGTATACACATATGATTAGGGGGAAATGCCCTTTTTGTTGGATTTTTGTATGGGAGATAAAAGACCGGGTTTATTTGACTTCAGGGGGTACATATTTATAGAGGGGGCCCCCGATAATTCCCGACACTTTCTAGTTGTAAACTACCTGAGAGAAAAAAGGAATGGGGTACAAGGAGAATAGAAAACATCAGGGAAGAGAGGGGTGAAAAGGGTTTAATTTAAAATAAAAGAGGAGGCAGTTAGGGTAAGATAAAAAAACTTTGGAGGGTAGATGGGCTAATGAGACATAGGCAATGGGGTCAAGAGGGATGGGGTAGGTTTTAAAAAAAGTAGTGGGTTTGAGTGTTCACAGAAGTTTGGGTTCAGGAATGGGGTGCAGGAGGGGAAAAGGGGCGATTGGTGGAATGATGATGTAAAGAAGTAGTAAGGGGGGGAAAAAGTTAGCATAAAGGAAAATTTTTTTCAAAGGGAGAAGGGATTTCAAGGAGGGAAAAAGTATATGGAGAAAAAGAGAGAAGTTAAGAGAGTGGTGAACAATGTAAAAAGAGAGCAAATGAAGAGTGGGGGAGATTTATCAACAAATTTTGTTTTAAAATAAAAAAAATTTTTTGGAAATGAGATTAACAAGTTTAAAAAGCCTAGAGAACAAATGGATTTTGTCAGTTAAAAAAAGGAAGGAGAGTTATTAAAAGGAGAGTTTGAGGATTGGGAAAATGGAAGGAAAATTTGAGGAATTGTTAAAGGGTTTATGAAGATAGGGGAAACTGGATTTCGTGTAAAAGGGCCAAAAGGGGGAAAAACTCTTGTAGAGTGAGGAAGACCCCGTTGTGAGTGGGGGGGAAGTTCGTGAGGCAGTGGTAAAAAAAAGGGGGGAAGGGAGGGCCGGGAAATTTATGGAAAAAAAATAGAAATGTTAAAAGCCGGTGGGGATATGTTTGGGGTGGTTGGTGGCAATTATTTAATAAAAGTTGGGAAAAAGGTAAGGTACCTAGGATTGGGGAGAGAGCATGCTTTGTTCCTTTATAAAAAGGGAAAGGGGGAAAAAAAGGGGTGCAAAAAAATTTTGGGGGGTAAGTTTTTTGAGTGTACCTGGGGAAAATGTAGGTAGAGTTTTAATTTAAAAAAATTTAAAAGTAAGACGGAGAAAAAGGATAGCAGATGAAAAAAGGAAGGGTTTTTGGAAAGGTAGGGGGGGTGTGGACCCGGGGTTTACAGTGAAACAAAAAAGTTTAACAGTAATTTGATAAGGCTAAAAAGGTCCCTTTTTGGCATTTTGGATTTGGAAAAGGGGTATGACAGGGGGGAAAAGGGGGGCAATGTGGGAGATGTTCAAGGGATGGGGTGGAGTTTACTAAAGCAGTAAAAAGTTTTAAAGGATCTGAGGCTTTAAGTTAGAAATAAAGTAGGAAAGAGGGGAAAATTTTTTTTCCCTAAAAGTTTGGCCCCTTTGACAAGGTGTGTGATGTCACCGGGTTTTTTTAATATATTTTTAAAAAGATGGGGTTGTAAGAGAAATAAATGGGAGGGTCCCTTGGGAAAGGCGTGGAGTTTTAAAAGGGTAAAGAAACACCCCCCAAAGGGGGGTTGTCACAGCGCTCTTTGCTTTATGACACTGGCTCTTGGGAGATTCTGAAGAAAAATTGGGAGAGATTGGTGGTGAATTTTGGGAGGGTGTCCAAAAAAGAAAATTTTAAAGGGGAATAAAAGGAAAGAGTAAGGTTTATGAGGATAACAAAAAGATTAGGTGATTAAAGGTTGAATATCAGATTGGAGGGGAGAGTATGGAGGAGGTTTAACGTATTTTAGATATTTTGGGGGTGGGCGGTCACAGAAGGGGCGAGGGAAAAAAAGGGGGTGAATCCTAGAAAAAAGATTTAGGGAAAAAAGGGGGAGTGGTGCACTTTGGAGTCCGTGGAACAAAAACCTTTTTCCCCTTTGGGGGCAAAGGGGGAAAAAGTAAGAGAGTTAGTTTTTAAACCCAAAGCTCTTATATGGGGGTGAAGCGTGGGGAAGAAAAGTTTTCCCGCGAGGAAAGGCTGGGGCAGTGGGGAAAGTCATTCCCGAGGGGAAGGGTGGTGTGAATATAACAGAAATTGTAAAATTTGGAAGTTAGGAGGAGGTGCGGGGTTTAAACCCAAAAATGTTTTCCAGAGGGCTGGGGGAAGGGGTTGGGTTTAGGTGGTTCGGACATGTAGAAGAATGGGGCGAAACAAATGACTTCAAAAGTTATCAGTCGTATTTGGGAAGGGAAGGGGGGGTAGGGGCCCGGGCCAATAAGGGTTGGAGGGGGGGGGTAAAAAGGGGGTTTTGTGTGCGAGGGGCTTGGACTTTTCCCGCAGGGGAATTTCGTGAGCGTGGGTTTGATAGGAGTGAATGGAGACCCAAAAGGTTTTTTTTAAAACTTGACCCTGCGTTGGAGTGTGAGCAAAGTAACATTATGGGAAAAAATTCAGGGGAAAACCCGGGGGCCGGACTTTAGTCCTGGAGATGGGAAGTACAGTGCCTCCCTCTGAAGGGGGGGTTGTTAATGTTGCAGTTTAAAAAATGTAGTTAAAGCCCCCCTTTTGGCAAGACAGTGATTTGGGGTGAATAAGGTGAAAGTTTTTTTTTTTTCGGGGCCCCCCTGCCCTTGGGGGGAATCGGGCCCGGTTTTGATAATAAAATAAAAAAAAAATATATATAATTTTAATTTATATAATATAAAAAATATATATATATTTTATTATATTTATATAAATATAATTTTAAATATATATATATAAAATATTCTCCATGGGGGAAATGGAAAAGAATTCTTCCTCCTAAGCCCCCCCTGCGTGTCCCAAGAGGCGACTAAAAAAGCCGGAGCAAAGGGGGTAGTAAACCCCTTTTTTCCCGTGTAAATTACTTTTTGTAAAAGGAGAAACTTTTTTTTTTTCCCTTTGGGCTGGCCCCCCCCTGTGGGATACGGTCGGGGTGGTTTAAAAAATATATAAAAATAATAAATATATAAAATATATATTTTATAAAAATAAAATATATATAATAAATATATATATATATATATTTTAATATATATATAATATTTAAATATATATACCCTTAAAATATTTTATATATATATAAAATAATATATAAAATATAAAATAATATATAAATATATATATAATAATTTTAAAATATACAATTTTTTGGGGGTGTGTTTGTACTCACCTATTTTTGGTTTTCAGGGGCCCAGTCCCTTTGCCCTGGCCCCGCCCCTTCACCGGTTGCACTGGGGGGGGCCCCTCCCCTCCCCCCTCCATGACCCTTTAAAACAAACCTCTCTTAAAAAAATGGGGTATGGTTCCTGCCCCACTACGGTCTTTTTTTAGGCCTTTTTCCACGGCCCTTTTTAAATCTATGACTGGAAATTTCTTCCTAATATCTTTTCTGACCCTCATTTGTTCTTCAACTTCCAATTTTGGGCCCCTTTTTTCTGTGTCCCCCCCTGGAACAAAACCCGGCTTTTTCCACCTTGTCATTCCACGCAGTAATTTTTTATGGGCGTTATCATGTCTCCCCCCGGCCCCCCTGTCCTTCAGTGGCGTCAGGCCGATTTTTTCCCTTTTTTTTTTCTTTTAAGGGCATTTCCCCCTTTGCTGGGAAATAACCCTTTCGCAAACCCCTTTTTACTTTCTCTAGTTCTTGACGTGCTTTTTCAAGGGGCGGGTTTCCCAAAAAGGGTGCGGCAACTCCAGTAAAGGGGCCCGTCAAAAAACGGTGTACAGGTCTTTAACGAGCCTTTCTAAGGGACGGGAAGGGGTGGGGCTCAGGGTTTTCCAGGCGCCCAATGCCCGCAGCAGTTATCCCGATTTTATGTGTGCTTCCGGAGACATCTCGGTGTTTTTACCCACCCCCTGATCTTTCCCCCTTTAGTGGGTTTGGGAGTCTGTGGCCACCTACCATACCGTCCGGGGTTTTTTTCTGGGGCCCTTTTTCCTATCTTCATGACTTTTCATTTTGGCAGGGTTTAAAATTTGAGAAGCCTTTTTCTGGACCAGGTGTCCAGTCTGTCCAGGCTCTTTAAGTCCTGCCTGGGCCTCATCAATTTAATTTTCCTCATTAACTTCACATCATCTGCAAACAGGGGCACTTCTGAGTCCAAACCCCTCCATCATGGTTTGTTCACTTATCCAAAATAGCACTGGTTTCCCAAACCGACCCCTTTTGTGACCCCGCTCTCACAGGTGCCCACTTTTGATACATCTTACGTACCAGGGCCCCGCTGTTGCCTCCCGTCAGGTATTCCCCTGTCCATTTGGGAGTGCCCTTTCCCGTTTTTATGCGGGCCCGATGCTCTAGCTTCTGCACTAATCTCTTGGAAAGGAAATGTGTCAAAAAGGGCCTTCTTGCAGTCCAAAAAAATGGGAATCCCAAACCCCCCCCCCCTCTCCCGTGTTTTTACTTCTGTTTTTTTTTTCAAAAACTCCAGAAGGTTTTTTGACACAGGATTTGCCCTTTCCCGAAAACCGTGCGGGTTTGGCCCTTTTTACTCTTGTTCCCCTTCCAGGTGCTCCACCACTCTCCCCTGAAAATCTTCCCCCATAACTTTTTTCTACTTAAATACACGCAATGACAAAGGTCTATAAATTTTGTTTCCTCTTTTTTTCCCTTTTTTCCTTTTTTTTAAAAAAGGGAAAACTTTTTCCGTCTTTCCCTACCTAGGTAGTTTGGCCCCTTTTTTTAGGGACGGGGTTTAAGATTGTTGGGAAGTGGCCCACAACAATTTTGCCCCTTTTCTAAGGGCCCACGGGGGGGGTGTTTCCGGGCCCATTTCCCTTTGAGGTATCGGGTGTCCCCCCCCTTTTGCAATTTCTTCAAACCCCCTCCTCATTTTTATGTATGTCGTTTCCAAAACCCTTTTTGGTGTATTCCTTGCTGGTGGTTCCCCCCCTCTGATCTGGGCCCCCCAGAGGGCCCTTCCTGTTCCCACGTAAATACTTTTCCCTTAAAAACTCGTGTTGGCTCCCCCACATACCTCTTTTCGTTTTTTGTGAGTTTCTCCACCTTCTTACCTCAGCCTTATCACCCGGTCCTTGACTGTTGTCTTTCCCCCTAAGTGGCTATACAAATTTTGGGTCAATTTTAAATTCGAGGGTATACGTTTTTTAAACTGCCCTGGGGGGTCCCTCCTTATCTAGCATACCGTTTCTGGCTCTTCTACAATCTCCAAAATTTTTTCCCGGGGCCTAAAAGCCTCCTTTCCTTTTTCCTTTTTCTGGTTTCCCTTTGTTTTTTTCCTCCCAACACCCTTTGGGGAAACCAAGGACTCCCTTTTTTGGGGGGGGTTTCCTTTTTTTTATTTCTGTTCCCGGGAAACCAAAACCCTTTTCCCTGCCTTTCCCTTTCACTTTTTTGCCACATATTCCATCACTCGTTTTCTGAAAATTTTCCTACCCCTTTTCCCGCCCACTGAACCCCTGCAGGGAATTCCCCAACCTGTGTAAACCCCCCCTTTTTTAGTTGGGGCCCGTCCCCTTTAGTTCTTTACCTTCTCCACTTTTAACTCTAACAAATAATCAAAAAATTTAGAACCACGTGAAACGCTAGCTCCAAGGGGGGCCCCTCGGAAGTATTCCTCAAATTCCCAACTGCTCATGGTGAACACAAGGGTCCCCGTCTTGCTGGCTCATTTCCCCCCTCCTTTCCCGGGTTTTTCCCCCGACATGTTTATGCGTGAGGGTTTTCCAAATAAACCAAAACCACATCTTGGCCCCTCCATGTTTCGGGAAACCCCCCTGGGCTCCAGGTTTTCCCCCTTTTCTCCCTGTGGGGTTAAATCCGGGCCCCTTACCAGAAATTTGCCTCTCGAGGGAGCTCTTCTTTCCAAAACCCCAGCCAGTGGGTCCCCCATCCCCCCTGTTTTTTTTTATTCGACTCCTCTCTTGGCCCCCCGGGATTCTGGGTTTGGGTTTTACTCACTCCAATGACTACTTTTTGTTCCCGGGCAGAATTGTACCTGCCGGTTCTTTTTTTCTCCAATCCTTTCCAGGGCCCTTTCCCTTTCCCCAAATTTCCCCCTCGGTGTTTTATAGCTTTAAAACCCCTCCTCCCCCTCTACTCCTTCTATCTTTCCTCAGGATCCCGATATCCCGTTGGGGGGGTTTTGTCTGTTATTGGGGTCTCACGAGTTTTGTTTCTGGACTGCATGATGTTTTGGGGAAATTTTTTACTGATTCTTTTGTTCCACTTTCCCCAAACTTATTCGTTTTTTCCTTTCCCCGTTTGTGTACCAAACTTTCAGTTTCTTTTCTTTCATTGGGGGCTTTCAAAATGTTGGGTTGGGGGAAACGAGAGCCTTTTGGGGGGGCCCATTTGGGGCTTTTGGGGTTTGGTGGGGTTTTTTTGAGATGGGGGGGGGGTCAGAATGCCCAAAGGGACACTGTTGGGGTAGGTTTGTGAATGGGGGGTTTGGGGGCAAGGAACAGTGATGGGTAGTATAGGTTGCCCCCGTTTCGTTTGGGAAAGGGCGGTTGGAGTCTTTTGGGGGGATATTCTGTGGGGTGTGTTTGCCCTTCCCCCCCTGTGTCTGGGTCCCGGGCCTTTTTTCGTATTGACTCCGGGCCCTCCCCTTTCGTTTTCTGTACCCCTCTTTTAAATGTAGTCCTTTTTTCTTTTTGTTCTGGGCGCGGGCGAGGGGATACTCTCTGGGAAAACCCCCGTTTTTTCCCCCAGTCTTGCTTTCTCTTTTCAGAACCTGGTTCGAACTGATTTTTTTCCCCTTGGGAAAATTAAATCTACGGGGCCTATCTTCCACTTTTGCAAAACCCCCTTTTCCCCCCTGAAAATTTTTTTCACCTGGGTCATATCGCCCTCCCCTATTGTTTTCCCCGATGCCTTCAAATCCAAATTTTTTTTCCCCCTCCTGGGTTTTTTTTCCTTTTAAAAAGGGTTTCCCCCCCGGGGGTTCTTGGAGCCCGTACACAAAAACTGACCTCGCCCTTTTCCCCCCTCCCATGGGGGCCCATCTTTTGGGGGTTCCCCCTGAGCCTTTTATTTCCTTCCCTTGATATTTTTCTTGCCCCTTTGTCCCGGGCATATCTGAAACTTCTTTTTCTCAGTGAACTGTCTTTCATACCACTGCCCTTGGGTACTGCGTTGGCGTTAGAATCCTGAATAGCATACCCTTTATTGCTTCGGACCTGTCATTTTATCGGAGTGGGTCCTCTCTTTTCCCTGGGCCCCCCGTGGGGGCTGATAGGGCCTTTGCGTTTGGGTGTCTCCGTTGTTGCTTACTGTCCCCCCTGTCTGCGCCCGAAAAGAATTTCCCGATGTCCCATCTGAATTTTTCCCTTTGTCTCTCTAACTTTTCAGGGTTTGGGAATTTCTCTTCAACACGTAAACCTACTTCTGCTGCTTAAAACCTGTACTTTCCCCCTTCCCGCACTCTTCAAAGGGGGGTGGTGGGTGTGGTGTGTGGGGGTGTGGGGTGTGTTGTGTGTTTGGTGTGGGTTGTGTGTGTGACTCACCTTTTGTAAATCCCCCCCTATTTGTGGTTGCAGGGTCGAGGGCCTAGCTCTTTTCTCCGCCTCTTCGGGCCGGGTTTCTTTCTAGGGGGCCCCCTCCCCCCTCCCCCCTCCCCCCTCCATAGCTTTACAAAACCCCATTTTTAAAACGGGGGATGAATCCTTTCCTCCCCTTAAAGGGGGCTTTTTTTTTGGGTATTCCACTGCCTTACAAATCCCAGACTGAAGAAAAACTTCCTACTATCTCTCGACCCCAATTTTTGTCTTCAACTTTCCCAAATTTTGGCCTCTTTTTTTCCCGTGTCCCCCCCTGGAACATCCTGTCCTTTTTCCACCTTGTCTATTCCACGCAGTATTTTTTTAAAGTCGTTATCAGGCCCCCCCTGACCCCCTTCCTCCAGTGTCGTCAAGGGCCCATTTCCCTAATCTTTTTTCATAGGACATTCCCCTTTTGCTCTTGGGAAATAAACCCTTTTTGAAACCTTGTACTTTTTTTCAGTTTCTTTACGTGCTTTAAACAATGCGGGGTTTCCAAAAAAGGTTCGCAAAACTCCATATGGGCCGCCTTTCACGGGGTACAGTGTCTTGAATGATTTCCTTTCTAAGGTTCCCGGGAAAGCTGTTCTCCCGGTTTCCCCGCGCCCCCAAAGCTGGCCCGCAGTTTTCTTTATTGTTTTGTGTTCCGGGGACTGGGTCGTGTTAAAACTCCCCCCCCCAAAATCTTTTCCCTTGAGTGAGGTTTTTCAGTCTTTTGGGCCCCCTACCTATAAATCTTTTCTGGGCCCTTTTGTGCCCTTCCCCCATCTTCATGACTTTTTAATTTTTGGGAAGGGTTAAATTTTGAGAAGCCCTTTTTCGGACCAGGGTCCAGTTTTGTCCAGGCTCTTTGAAGTCCTGCCTGGGGCCTCATCAGATTTAATTCTCCTCATTTAAATTTACATCATCTGCAAACAGGGACCCCTTTTTGGGGTCTAAACCCTTCCGTCATGTCCCTTCACATATACCAAAAAATTTGCACTGGTCCTAGGGCCGACCCCTGGGACCCCCCCCGTCACAGGGGCCCCCCGGGATACATCATTACGTACCATACTCGTTGCGCCTCCCTGTCAGGGATTCTCTATCCATTGCAGTGGGCCCCTTTCCCGTTTAAAAACCCCCGAAAGCTTTTAGCTTCTGCACTAATCCTTGTGAGGAACTGTAAATCCCCCTAATTGTTTCTCACCAATTGTGGGGCAGGGGTCGAAACTTTAGCCCTGGGGCCCCCCTTTTTACTGATCGCTACTGGATCCCCTCCTCTCTGCTTTTTTGAGCTTTGCCCAAACCCCTTCTTAAAACTAAATAAGGTTCCCCGCCCCCACTAAATTCACTTGCAGGCTTTCCACTTGCTACAAAATCTATGACTTTAAGAAATACTTCCCAACGTCCCTGTGATCGTCCCGAGTCTTCAGCTTTCCCTTTTGACCCCTTGTCCCTGGTCCCCTCTCGGGGAAAACCTACTCTGTCCCCCTTTTCTATTTCCCCCCATATCCCTTTTAGGGCGGATCATGTCCCCCCTGACCCTTCTGTCCCCATGTCCCTTTAGTCCCCATTTCCCTTAACCTTTTTTTCGGGCGAACCCTTCCCCCTTTACCTGGACTAGCCTTGTTTCAAAAACCCTTTTTACTTTTCCCAATTCTTTTTCGTTTCCCTTTACCAGGTGTGGGTTTTCCGACTGGTGCTGCATTTCTCCAGTAGGGGCCCAACATACACAAATTACAGTGTCTTGAAAAAGATTTCCCTTTTTAAGGTACGGAACGCATTCCAGGTTTGCCAGGCGCCCCTAGGGTGCAGCGGGTTTTTTTGGGTTTATGTTCCTCCGGTTTAAGGGCTCGGTGTTTTTGGTCCCCCCCAAGGTCTTTTCTCCCTGAGTGAGGTCTGTAGTCTTTGGGCCACCTAGCCCATACTCTGTCTGGGGGTCTTCTTTGCCCCCCCCCAATCTTCATGACTTTTCATTTTTTCTGGATTGAATTCGAAAAAGGGCCCTTTTCTGGGGCCCCCCATGTTCCAGCCTCTCCCGGGCTCTTTTCCGTCCTGCCTCATTCCCGCCGATTTAATTCTTCCCCATTCACTTCCGTCATCTGCGAACCCGGGAACTTCAGAGTCAAATTTCCTTTCCCTCATACCGTTCCATAAAATCAAAAATAGCAAAGGTCCTAGAACTGACCCTTGGGGGGGCCCCGCCGTAACCCGGCGCCCCCCGGGGATACCTCTTCACGGACCAGACTCGTTTTCCCGCCTCCCTGTCAGGGATTCCCTTATCCTTGCTTTCCCTTTTCCTTTTAAAGTGTGCCTGATCCTCCACTTCTGCACTAAAGCCTTGTGGGGAATTTTGTCAAAGGGCCCTTTCCCGCAGTCCCAGGGAAAACCCCAAACTACCCAAAACCCCCCTCCCCTTGGGGGCTTTCTTCTGTGTGTTTTGGGGGTGTGTTTTGGGGTGTGTGTGTTTGGGGTGTGTGTGTGTGTTTGTGTGTGTGGGGTGTGGGGTGTGCAAGGGGTGGGGAATGTGTTTCTTTTATGTGTGACTACGTGTGTTGTAAGTGAAATTTTCGCTCGAGTTCCCGCTGGGACTATCAATTTTTTAAAAATTTTCGCGTTTATTTTGGAAAGGGCCCCTTAAAATTTTTCCCCACAAAAAAAATTTTTATAACACAATATCCGCCATTTTTTCAATGCTCCAAAATTTAAAAAAAACAAAAATTTAAGAAAAACCCTCACTTACAAAACCAAAAAAACCGCCGAAAATTTAAAAGCAAACCAAATTGAAATATTAAAGCCCGCTTTTTTTTATTTACCATTAGTATGTGAAAAAAAAAATTTTAAAAATATTATAAAGTGTGTGTGGTGTGTGTGGTGTGTGGTTTTTGTGTGTGGGTTTTTGTGTGTGTGGTGTGTACTCACCTGTTTGTACTCACCTAGTTTAGGTTGGGAGGGGTCGAGTCCAAGCTTTCCCGGCCCCGCCCCCTTTACTGGTCGCCATTAAGGCACCCCTCCCTGAACCAGGGGGCTTTAAACGTAACCTCTGCTTTAAAACTATGTATGGGTTTCCTTGCCTCCACTAGATCTCTTCCCCAAAAAATATTCCACTTCCCTTTTTCTACTCGTGGCTGAAAAAAAACTTTCCAACACCCGGGGGATTCCTTTGTCTTTAGCTTCCCCAAATGTGTCCCCCTTTTTTTGCTGTGTCCATCCCCTGGAACAAAGCCGGGCTTTTTCCGCCTTGTCAATTTCCCCTCCGTATTTTTTAAGTCGTTACATGTCCCCCCTATCTCTCCTGTCTTCCCCCGTGTCCCTCAGATTGGGTTTCAACCTCTCCCCGTTAAAAAAACCCCTTAGGGTCTGGGCTAGTCCCCCGTGGGGAAACCTTTGGGACTTTTTTCTAGTTTCTTTTTAAGGGTGGGGTAGGTGTGGGTTCCAAACTGGGGCCCCCATATTTTCCCAAAATTGGGCCCTAACGTCACGGGGTAAAACGGGCCTGGACGACTCCTTATTAAAAATGTCGGAATTTCTGTTCTGAGGGTTTGCAAGGCGCCCATATGCCTGCAGCAGTTATTTGGTTGATGTGGGGCCCTTTAGGACATTGCCTGGTTTTAACTTTAACCCCCAGAGATCTTTTTCCGAAAGGGGAGGTTTGAAATCTCTGGGCCCCCGGGCTGTACTTTCCCCTGCGGTCTTCTTTGCCCTTCCCCAAAACTTTAGACTTTTCACTTTGGGGGGATTGAACTCCAGGAGCCAAATTTCGGACCAGGGCTGCAGCCTGGCCAGACCCTTTGTATTTCCCGCCCGGTCTTTTGACGATTGAATTCTTCTCATCAACTTTACGGAACCCCAAACAGGGACACCTCAAGTCCCCATTCCTTTCCGTCATGTCGTTTCCCAAAAACCCCCAAAAAACACTGTGTGGGGTGTGGTGTGTGTGGGTGTGTGTGTGTGTGTGGGGTGTGTGTTGTGTGGGGTGGGGTTGAGTGTGTGTGTGGGGTGTGTGTGTGGGGTGGGGGTGTGTGGTGTGTGTGTGTGTGTCTGTGAGGGTGGGTGTGTGTGGGGTGTGTGGTGTGGTGTGTTTTGGGGTGTGTGGTGTTTGCTGTGTAAAGAGTAAGGCAAGTTCTTTTTATGATTTAAAGTGCTGTTGGAGTGTGAGGAGAGCAATAATTATGAATTGATTCAAGGAAACCAGTTATGATGAATAATTTCCGTGCATGCAGAAATACAATGTGGAAAGTTTTAAATATAAATGGTGGAGCTTTTAGAGTTTCTCAGATGCTGGATGAGAACCCAAGATAAAGCAGACATTCCCTCTCTGGATAGCCACACTGAGGCACTGGAAGGAAACAAAGGCAGCCCTTGGATCTTTGGTAATTCTGATGAGCCTCGAGGAAACCCAGGGGCCAAAGATCTCTGATAATATTGTAATAATGTGGTACAGGTGGGTCATGTCTCTATACCTGATGAGCTTGTGATTTTCCCTATGATCCGCAGTACCGCCTTTCTGACCAGCACTGAATGGGATGTACATGTAGGCCAGGGCTGAAGCACAAAGTAGTCCCACACCAACAATTTACTGATCTTCCAGGGGAATAATGTGATTCCATTAAGGCCGGTGGTATGTGAATCCATGGCACCGGGTACTATAGATCGAGGTTCTTAACTGGTCACATGGCTGTAATAAGACTTCTCTTGATGATCTTCTTAACAGATGGGCATATAATAACCCTGCAAAATAGTCGGAAGCCAGAATTTTAGTTTCTAGCTCATCTTGGCTGGACTATTCCAACTAGATTCATTTAAAATTGAAGTTATTGTGGCTACCCTTAAACTGGATTCTTTCACAAATGTTTTGGACTCTCTAAAATGCCGTGATTCTATGCCTACATACTGAGGTAATTGGCTACTATAAACTAAAATGTGATAAACCATGGTGCGGGTGGGACTTGAACTCGCAGGGAGTCATAGAACTCCATGTCAGTGCATAAGCCACTGGGCCAGATGGCTACAATAAGACTCATCCAACCAGGTATATTTATACACCATAGGGAGATTAGCATGGGTCGCACTGCAACCACAAGTTAAAGTCCCCTCAAGGTTGTCATCATGAAACTTTGTGTTAGGCCTTTGTGTCCTAAAGCGTGGCTTTGGGTACTCCTTCTTATGTTATCAAAGTCAAAGTTAAAGATTTATATCCACACGATGCAATGTTTCTCCAGAGATGAGTGACATCTGGTTGTGCATGCAGAAAGCCCATGGTTATGCAGAGCCACGGTAATTAAATCGTGAGGAGGCCGTTCGTGCCGTGCTGTTGATTCTCGAATCTTTTATGCACTGGACACGTCATAAGCGATATTTTTTTTTCTGTTTACTACTACAAAATCAACGTTTATTGGTTATGCTGTCTTTTCCTATGAGTCCTTAAAATACTTTCTGGAACCTGTGGCATCTGCCATCAGGCAATCAGGCACCACGCCGTCCTGCCTGTGGTCACTGGCCTCGTCATGGACATTTTTACCTGGGCTTGTCCCTGAAACCGTCTTGTCTGCAACACAAAAGGCCTAGAGCTATCATTCAACTTCCCTTTGTGGATATTTCGCATCTATTATCGCTCGTTTTTGCACATATATTTACAAACACACACACACACACACACACACACACACACACACACACACACACACACACACACACACACACACACACACACACACACACACACACACACACACACACACACAGGATGTTCCAGAGATGGGGAACAGAAACAAGGGGTCACAATTGGAAGCTGAAGACTCAGATAAGCCATAGAGTGGTCAGGAAGTGGAACAGTTTGGCGAGTGATGTAGCGGAGGCAGGAACCATACATACCTTTAAGACAAGGTATGATAAAGCTCACGGAGCAGGAGAGAGAGGACCTAGTAGCGTTCAGTGAAGAGGCGGAGCCAGGAGCTGAGTCTCGACCCCTGCAACCACAATTTGGTAAGTACAATTAGGTGAGTACACACACACGCACGCACGCACAAATACACACACACTCCAATATGCTTCTTTATTTCCTCTTTAAAACACATTAGCAACCACCTGGTTTTACTCCATTATGGAACCTCTGTCCTTCATAATCCCCATGTTTACTGTTCTATTTTCATCTGTTATGTTTCCAGGCTTTCGCTGCCTCGCGCTGCGTAGGTTAAGGGGATGGGGTTATCCCCTCCCTCCCTCCTCCTCTTCTCTCTCTCCTCTCTCTCTCTCTCTCCTCTCTCTCTCTCTCTCCTCTCCTCTCTCCCCTTCTCTCTCTCTTTCTCTCCTCTCTCTCTCTCTCTCTCACTCTTCTCTCTCTCTCTCTCTCTCTTCTCTCTTCTCTCTCTTCTCTCTCTATCTCATCTCCTACCTTACAAGTTTACAGTTTCTCACAAATTTCCTTCTATAATAGAGTTGCAAACAGCGTTACTATAAATAGTATGACTGCGATCAAACACCACGATGACTAATTTTTTTCATATTTGGCAATTCAAAAGTTTTACTCAGACTTTATGGCGGACCTCAGGTCAGATTCAAATTGAAGTAGTTACCTCAACTGACACTGACACGTGACTATTAATCCTGGTAGAATACAGACCCCAGA
>NC_069411.1:33121841-33126841 GCF_026875155.1 Cherax quadricarinatus | reverse complement strand
CTTTTCTTTAACTGACGTTCGCAGCTGTTGGTTTCCTAACCTGTACTCCGTCTGCGGTCTTCTGTGTCCTTCCCCAATCTTCATGGCCTTACACTTACTGGAGTTAAACTCCAGGAGCCATTTGTCGGACCATACTTGTAGTTTGTCCAGATCCCCTTGTAATCTTAACTGATCCTCTCCCACTTGTATTCTCCTCATCAGTTTCACATCATCAGCGAACAGTGACACTTCTGAATCTATTCCTTCCACCATGTCATTCACGTATACAAGAAACAGTACCGGCCTAGGACTGAACCTTGTGGAACCCCACTCGACACATTCGCCCACTCCGACACTTCAGCAAGTACCAACACACGTTGTTTCCTTCCTGTCAGGTATTCCCTGATCCATTGCAGTACTTTCCCCTTTATTCCTGCCTGCTCCTCTAATTTTTGCACCAGTCTCTTGTGTGGTACTGTGTCAAAAGCCTTCTTGCAATCTAAAAAGATGCAATCTACCCATCCCTCTCTCTCCTGTCTTACTTCTGTTACTTTATCGTAGAACTCAAGTAAATTTGTGACACAGGATTTCCCATCTCTGAAGCCATGCTGACTGTCATGTATGAGCCCAATCTTTTCAATGCGTTCCACTACTTTTCTCCTGATAATCTTTTCCATGACTTTACATACTATACAAGTCAGTGACACTGGTCTGTAGTTTAATGCTGACTGTCTGTTCCCTTTCTTAAAAATTGGAACTACATGCGCTGTCTTCCACGCCTCAGGCAACTGCCCTGTTTCGATAGATTTACTGAAGATTGCTGCTAATGGCACACAGAGTTCCTCTGCTTCCTCTCTCAGTATAGTTGGAGATATGTTATCTGGACCCACCGCCTTTGAGGTATCGAGTTCGTCTAGCAGTTTCTTCACCTCTACCTTGGTTATGTGTATTGTGTCCAGCACCTGCTGGTGCACCCTACCTCAAGGTGAATACTAGGTCCAGTCTTGTTGGCTCATCCTCTCCTCTCTCTCTGGTAGTGTCCCTTATGTGTTGGTACATGAAATTTTCCAGTACCACCTCCATCATCTTAGCCCTCCATGTATCTTGGCCCCCATGTGGCTCTAAGTTTCCCAATCGATTTCCTTGTGGTTAGAGTCACCCATGATCAGTAGCTTTGCTCTGCAGGCATGAGCCCTTCTGGCCACTGCAGCCAGTGTGTCAACCATCGCTCTATTGTTCTCATCATACTCTTGCCTTGGCCTCCTGCTGTTCTGTGGTGGGTTATACATCACTGCAATTACCACTTTGGGATCTCCACACTGAAGCGTTCCTGCTATGTAATCACTTGCTTCTCCACTGTCTCCTCTCTCCATCTCATTAAAATTCCATCGGTTTTTGATCAGCAATGCCACTCCTCCACCCCTCCTGTTCCCTCTGTCTTTCTTCAGGATCTGGTATCACGTTGGAAAGATGGCATCTGTTATCATACCTGTAAGCTTGGTTTCTGTGAGAGCTATGATGTCCGGTGATGCCTCTTTGACTCTTTTGTGCCACTCCTCCCACTTATTTGTTATTCCATCAGCATTTGTGTACCATACCTTCAGTTTCCTCTCCAACACTGTGGTTTGGGGGGTCTGTGAGGGTGGGAGACCTGGTAGTGTACTGTGGGATTCTATAGCTGAGTGTTGGGTGGAAGCTGTGAGTATGGATTGTAGTTTGTGTTAGGATGGTGTGATAGGTTGTGGGGTTCTGGGGATGGTTCTGTGTGTGCTTGCTCTTGTTGCTCTCCCCTGCTCAGATTGATATCTGCTGGTTCTGCCCTTATCTCCCTTCCTAGCTCCTTTTGCTTTTGTGTCCTCTCCCTCAGCTGTGTTGTGTTCTGTTTGTGTTCTGTCTCTGTCTAGGAACACCCTCGTGTACTCTGCCGAGTACTTCAACCGTGGTTTCTCTTGGAGGATCCTGTTCTGCACTGTTTCTGTCCTGAAAATCAGCTTGATCGGTCGTTTTCTTCCCTTCAAGTAGCTCCCTATTCTCTGAAAATTTACAATCTCGTCCATATCTACTTCACCTATTTCTGTAATGATGTTCTCAATCTCCTTTCTTTCTGCCTGCCATCTTTCAGTGTGTGTCCTTCCTTCGCTCTCCTGAAGCCCACGAATAAACACTGACTTTGCCCTTTCCTCCTCCCATTGCCTTTCCCTCTGTGACTCTGGTTCCTGTCTATACGTGGCCATTTTCTCCCTTGTTTTTTCCAGTAGCTCTTCGTAGTACGGTTGTGCCTCTGCATTTGACCTATCACCCTCTCCATCTGTGCCCAGCTGCTCTCCCCTTTCGCTCCTTGGCCCTGCTTGGCAGGCTGATACGACCTTAGCATAATTCATATTTGCTTCCTGTTCGGCCTCCCAACTTCATATGTTGTGTTTTCCCTTGTAGCTCGCTTCAGGCTGTTTACCTCATCTTCTAGGACCCTTATCCTGGCTACTGCAGTTTCGACTTGTGCCTCCTAATTCTTCTTCTCCTTCTCCAACCTGTGTGTGTGTGTGTGTTTGGCTACGTGTTTTTTAAAAGGTTATTTATCAGTTTGTGGTTGAAGGGGGTCGAGTCTCAGCTCCTGTCCCCGTCTTTTAACAAGCGTTAGCCCAACTTCTTAAATCTTCTTGCACGTATATTTTTTATGCATATTTATAGCAGGAAATTTTTAGTGTGTTCAAGTTAGAAACGGAAGTTATAACTATAATCGTATGAGGTTCAACATTTCTCTTGTGGAGATTTATCGAAGTGTCATAATATTTAACCTTTCTTACCTCTCTCTTCATGTCTGTCCACAATCTTCCTTGTTGTTAGTAATGCTATTAATGTTTTGTTAGTGTTAGTAATGTGTGGTCAGTGTTAGTAATGTATGGTTAGTGTTAGTAATGTATGGTTAGTGTTAGTAATGTATGGTTAGTATAATGTGATCCTTTATTGACAACGTTTCGCCCACACAGTGGGCTTTATCAAGTCACAAACAGATCTACCTGGGTGAAACATACGTGAGTATTTGTAGGATGAGAATGCAGGGTCAGGCGGAGAAAGTTGCATGTGACAACCTTCCGAGTACAGTGATAGAGTCTAAAAACTTGGGTAGCTTTTAAAAGAGTTGGATAAGTATATGAGTAGACTTTCTTCAGTGTTCCTCGATTCTTATGTTCTTGTGTGGGATAGCGATGAAGAAGTTTCTTGGCAAGAGGTTCAGCTATGTTATAGAAGCCATTGTTCTGGTTGAAGTTGTTGGATGTACAGATAAGTGATGATTCTAGGATTCTTCGGTATTGAGTGTTGTCTTCTCTGGCGATAAGTCTTGCGTTTCTGTAGGTGATTAAATGGTTGTGTGAATTTCGGTGTTGAACACAGGCATTCCTTGGATCGTCAGATCTGCCTGCGTACTGGTGTTCTGAAATACGTGTTTGGAGGTCTCTGGATGTTTCGCCGACGTATAATTTGCTCCAGAGGATTGAAGCTTGTCCTGTCTATTACTGGTAATGTCAATATAAACACATATGCAGTATAATGTGATCCTTTATTGACAACGTTCGTTGTGACTACTGCCCCACCAGGAAGATATGAGTGTATTTTTAGTGTCAGTGTTGATGTGAAGGTGAGATGGTGTCAGCCAGTGTTGAGACAACATTAGTATAGTTTTAGCAATATTAACTAGTGTCGCAGATTACAGTGATAGCAGTGGCGATATAGTGTAACAGTGTCCAGGATTACAGTGATACTATTGGTGATACAAGTAACATGCTATATGAACCTTGTAGGTTTAGCGCTTCTTTTTGAATATAATAATAATAATACAAGTAACACATGCTATGATGACAGTAATAACAAGTGTCAGGTTTGTCAGGTGGTCAGGAATTAACTTGGCAATTCTGGGCAGAAAGCGTTTGTATCATGTCAATCTTAATGCACCAAACAACAGTGAAAGTGATACAAGTAGTGGTGATTTATGCAATATATCTTACTGTGATGCACACTGTAAACATTAACATTGGATATCAAATACTTTAAATCGATTAATAAATGAGAAAAATTAAAACTTAAATTTTTTTCAGTATTTTACAATATTTATGATTGACGAACATTTGGTCAGTGTGACGACGCTTCAAGACGGGATGATCTTCGCTTCATAGAATGGTTATGTGTCAGTTTTTGTTTACCTTCAGCTAGAAAATAAAATTCACGCATAATGGCTATTATTATTTTCAAAAGAATGAAATGCGACTGTGGTTTATTTTTGGTCATCAATGTGTGGCGCTTCACCTGTTTGATAACCGTTACGACCAGTATGTGGAATGGTTATGAAGAGTATGTTGCCTGTTTATTTAGTTACTGTTTGTTAACTGCAAGTAAAATAGGTTAATTTAAGTTAATATATTCTTACGAAACATTTTTATTTTTTTTATATATGATTACATCGGGTAGAAACCAACGAAGTGTTGTGTGCTAAAGTGAGAACGCCAAGTCTTGTTGTGGACAACAGTAACATGCTAATCTGAGCAGTTTTGTATATAGATTACACATAATTAAACTCAAAGGGAGCTCCGTTACTTCTGGATGTCAACGTATGTTTGCTCGTAGATATAATGACTTGTAATGAGGTATCCCTGAACGAGTATGTCTAAGTGGCTGCATATTATTTTTTTAATCATCCTCCAATGTATCGTCTCCCCCAAGGAAGGTTCCTTGATGCTGGTGAGGGGCTCTTGATCTAGGGAATTGAAACTGTGCTCCAGTTCCCTGGATTAAACCTGAATACCTTCCACATCTCCCGACAGGCGCTGTATAACCTACAGGTTTAGCGCTTCCCCCTTGATCATCATAATAATCCACTGTATCGTTTATAATTTAAGAATGCCTCATCCGATCAGAGTCAAAATTTAACGGTGATTTACTGTAACTTGGGAAAGTTCTTGCAAATACAGTCAATTTCAAGTTCCAAGGAATGGGTCTGATAACTTTTGAAAGACTTGTGGCTGTCT